>JADWPU010000002.1:810420-1024798 GCA_016109575.1 Phialophora chinensis
ATAACGTTGATCTTGATCGATCCTCTATAACGTTGATCTTGATCGATCCTCTATAACGTTGATCTTGATCGATCCTCTATAACGTTGATCTTGATCGATCCTCGCCTATCTGCGCTGTCCTTGACTTCTTTCCGACGCGCTGGTGTCCCTGAATTGCGAGCTCGTTTCTGAAAATCAAACGGCGTCTAATCCCTCGAAGCGAGGTCAGTGGCAAGAGTGAGCTTCATCGCGCATGGGATCGAAGCCTGACATCGTTCGGAGATGGCTACCCCGTAAACGTGGGAGTTTCACGGATTGGAAACGACCATTTCTGGCATCAACACCATTATTGCTATTCGGTCAGATTGCGTTCTTTCATTGCCATCCCGGACAGGCCTCCTACTTTTAATATGGGTGCTTTATCTGGCTCCTGGAGCTTCAGCCGCACCCGCTGGATGTTCACGTCCAGCCAGCCAAATTACATCTTCCGCCCCCCAGGGAACCCTTCTTTTCGTTATTGCCAATCCAAATGCATCACAGATTCCAGGTTCGCCGCTGAAATAGAAGCACAGAGCAGAAGCCCTGCGCAAATCCAATCACCATATATTCTCCACAAAGTCGCTTATGTACTCCAGAAAATCCATCTCCATTGTGAACGGTTCATGTACTTGGCTGCTTAAAGCGAGTCGCTCACCTGGTCGCCTTTCTTCCAGTATGGCAGCTTAAGGTTGTGCTGCGGTTTGGAATGCTCCAGATACATTAATCGAGGTTTGATCCCGTATAACAGCGTGTCGGTTCTAGGCTCCCTCATGAACCCAGTATGCTGGCTGCATCAAGCCCAGTGTTTCTCAGGGCCAACAAGGAAGGGTAGAAATTGAGAACAGTTCGGCCGTACTCCAGACTCGTAAGTTGACGCCAAACAGCAATCCACCACAAGAGTTTTAAAATGTCGTAATTCGTCCAGAGCCGTTTGAGGTCATCATTAAATGCCAGGAAAGTGTGCTTTCAGTCAAGACCAGAGCCCTCATCAGTCCCAAGATTGGCGAGCATAAGGTCGCATGTTCTTCAGATCCCTCCGCGGAAAAGGACGTAGGCTCAATGTTGACAGACCAAACACTCCATTTCGCGACCACATCGACTGTCATCATTCACGAAAGCATGCCGAAGGATTTCTTCCGGATGCTGAACCGATTCTTCCTCTCCTTAGGTATATCCTTTTCAGGCGAATCACCGTTTCCTGCTGGCATTGGAGGCACAATGTTCTCCTCCGACGGGTTAGACGGGGGCTTGTCTCTCTTGGTCAAGGAGCCGAATCGCAGACTTTTTGATCGCTTGAATTTCTCAAAGCCTGAAGAACCGCCGCCGTTCGGTTGATGAGTGTGTGCTCGTTCAAGGGCGTTCCGTTGATCTTCTTCCGCCTTTGTCTGCTTACTTGCTTCCAAGGCCGCCTTGAGATCTGCTTCTTGCTTCTTGTGAGCCTCTGTAATTTTGTTGGCCAGATCCTTCCGACGGAGTCGTTCAGCTTCTTGTCTGTCCTTCTCTGCCTGCTTCTCTGCGGCTTTTCGTGCCTTCTCTTCTTTGGCTTTCTCCTTCTTACTCTGCATTACGGGGCTGGTAGGTCGAGCAGCGGAAATGTTTGGTGATTTGGGAGGTTCAACATGGCCATTGGCCTTGAAATCCGGTGGTGCTGTCATGGCATGGTCGAGCGCAGCATAGTGTGCAGAATCCGCGGCCAAATTTGGAGAGCCTAGGGGACTGACCGTCTCGACGCGGTGGAGTTCTGCTGACCGTTTAGTGTCAACACCAAGGCCTGCGGTGAAATCCTGAGACGCCCGTCTCTTTCCTTCTGTCCTTTGCTCCTTTTGGACCTCTTCGAGGGTTGTCTCCTGGTAAAATAAGACATATGCAGTTGCCAACCCTGCTTTGTCTCCAAAAAAGTTGCGAACGAAATTCTTGTCCACAGGTTCGACCATTTCGTCGTCGAAAAGGAGCCACCCTCGATCCTGCGTCTTGATGATGGAAACATAGTGACCGTGGTAAGGACCACCTCCAATGTGTACAACCACTGCGTACAGTTCGTACAGTCGATCCGGATCTTCGGCGTCATCCGTAGTGTTGAACAACCTCAGATGATAAGGGTACACGACCTTGTGGAAAAGCTTCTGCAGCCGTCCGAAATCTTCAGTGTACTTGAATCGTTTCAGGTGGAGAGCCAATATTCGCGGGAGCCTCTTGATCTTCATGCGTTTTTCGGCTTCTTGAAGACCGCCGCAGTTGTCGCAATGAAATTTGTTTCGCTCGCAAAGCATTTCCTCTTCGGAAAATCTTCGCAGACATGCTGTGACAGAGGAGTGCTGCTCCAAATCGACCGATAAGTCCAGAAAAGGCTCGTCACGTTGGGACACGTTTTCGCAGGTTAAGCATCGAGTTTCGGAGGTGAGGGTGCCTTCAAAGAGCTGGTGCAGCCATCTTGTCGGAGAACTTGCCGTTCGAACCGGCAATATAGAAGGGAACTGGACCGTTGCCGACTCTGACCTTACCATGTCGGTCGGTTCCTCTTTGACCGGAGGTGGCTCCTCCGCCTTTTTCTGGGCGATCATTTTCCTGTCATGAGCCTCCAAATTTTCCAAAACAGTGTTGAGGAGGAGATTGAGGAACTCATGCGCATCCTGATGCATTGCGGACCTGAACATTTCGTTCTCCTGTCGGAGGACTTCGAGCAACCTCCATCCACTCACAACTCCCGTGCGGTATTGAGCTGTAACAATAGCTTCAAACATATCTTTCAGCGAGGTAAAAAGAGTCTCGGGCATTTCATAATCCTTGGAATTGTCGTAAGTCATATTCAGTATCGGCCCTGCCTGAAGCGCCTGTTTCTTTTTGTATTCTGGCGAGTCCTTATCTTCTGGTTTCTGTTGCTGCGGAGGGGTGCCAGCGTTTCGAGAGGATGCGGGTCCGTTGGGTTTCTTCGGCGCCCCATTCTGTTGGGCCGGTGGCTGTCGAGGAGGTGCGTGCTTCTGAGAGAAAGCGATTGAGTCGAGGGTCGAGCGGCGAGGGTAAGAGAGTACATTTTCTCGAAAGGGTACGGAATAGTAGAGACACTGTAGTATTGAGTTGCAGTAGCTGTGGCAGTCAGTGTGACTAGATTCGATACCCCACAGATTCCAGCACTGACCAGCTGTTTCCAAACTACAGGATTGTTAGCCAGAGACAAAAACTCGGGGACGGAAGGCTACCACATTTTCCATGCCCAGAAATTTGTCGCTGCCATCGTTGCGAATCGGGCCAGCATTCGCAAGCATGCGCTCGAGAGGGGTAGGGACAGGTCCGCTGGCGTCCTTTCTAGTTGTAGCCGGGCCTACTGTCGGTGCAGAGGCATTCTAGAGAGAGGTTAGCATGCTGCAGAAATGGTCGAAACCGGCGTGGAAGAATGCGCCAGCCTCTTCCAATATCGGGGAAGTCGAAGACGAGGCTCATCTGATGCGTCCACTCACCTGGCTTTTGAGTTTCCCAAAGAAGGAAGTCATGGTTGACGCGCCTCATCTGCAGTCACCCGAAAACAATTCAGGACGAGGTGCAGTCACACTGCCGAAGAGCGCATGTGTAGTCTAGCAGGAGCGATGTGTTGAAGGTCGCGCGCGGGAGGAATCGAGGGGACAACGAGTAAATAGTCGATAAGGCAGCGCTACGGTACGCACGAGTTCAGCTTTTGAAATCGACCGGGCACAAGGTGGTAGATGGGAACGGTGGGAGCAGTGGTACTCCTGGTTCTTGGTGGTAGCAGTCAAGCACCGGGTTTAAGCTAGAACAGTAGTTGGTGGAATTCTATGCGCCTTCTGCATGGGTAAAGACGGGGTCTCGTCTCGTGGCGGAGGGGCAGGCCGCAGGCAAAGGCGAAGACTGCCCGGCACCCTGGCCTCTGGGGGCGGCCAGAGCGAACCGCGACCTGCGAGGATGCGTGGCTGCATGCATGGCTTCCACGCTTGTTGGAGTTTCTGCGGGCGAACGAATGGACATGGCCCATCCCTAACGTCGGCTAAGGGACCACCCTCCACCACCTTTTACCCCTCGGGCTATCAATGTCACCCACTGCTCGCTGTCCACTGCCATCGATCGAAGCGGTCAGCGTTCATCCTGCGAGTACTCATACTTGATCAGGTGGTATGTCGCAACAGTGCTCAAAATCCACGTACCACCATCAAAGCTCGGGACGCAGAAGTGGTCGGCAGACACATTCCGGCCCATATGGGCAGTCTCCGTCTACCAAAACGACGTGCGTCTCACTAGACCAGTTCTAGGCGTCTTCTTCAAGTGCCGTCTGCGGCTGGCGTCTGCAGGACCAAACGTTCTAGCGCCCATACATAATGACAGGGTGTCCGCCGTTATCGTCGAGTGATGCCGAAAGCTCACAGATCGCTTGGGAACGGAGCTGAGAAGCGATGCCAAAGGAGGAAGCCGCAGGCCGATGACGCATATGGCTACGGCTGCAAAGAAGCGTTCATCCATCACCCAACCACTGTCGAGAAATGCCGTTCCAGCTCAATTAATAAACTATTAGCTGGGTATGCAGGACGGCTTAAGCAGAGAAACGTCCCGTTTTCGCCCTACAAGATCAATTCCGCCGGCCAGGGGCAATTGGCGGGGGTGCTACATATCACCACTCTCGAGTACCGCCTAGGTGTGATCTTACCCTTCCTGTCATGGATAGGGGAAGACTTCGGCATTCGCGGCTCTAAGCCACCTTTCAGTCTCCAAACTTCCCGTGTCTGGGCTTACTCTCCAACGTTGGAGGCTGCGACGGATCGCCATGGTAGAATCTGCCTGATATCGTGTTGGCGTTGCTAGAAGCGGCGCGATCCCTTCTCAGGTGACATGTTTACGAGATGGTCGCCTCCAGCCTTCATGCCGTGTGATTAATTTTGGTCAGACCTGGACGCCTTTTCGACAGAACATTCCATGGCTTCTTTGCAGTCTTCCACGTGGCAAGAGTGCTTTTTAGGCTCAAGCCGGGTGGGTTTGTTCTTTGACCGCCAGATCTCAGATTCGTCAGGCACCTCAACTGCGGTGGAGGAATCCTGGAAGGGCTTGAAGGCTGCTCGCAAATGGCGATCAGCGGTATTTCAGCCTACCACGAGCTTGCAGAGCAGTGAGGAGAAGTCTGGACCAGGACTCCGCAGTCTAACCCCAAAACACACAATATCCTTTAGCCGCCAGACACCCTGGTAGGTATTGATGGCGGCTCGTGGGAGCGTTTATGACTTATCAAGTGGAATGTTCTCTCTGGATGCAGCAGTGGCGCAAATCATCACGCGAAGTGTCCTCGTACAAAAAGCAAGCACTATATCAGAAGAAGACTGACGTGCCGGTGTAATTAATCCCGTAACCGCAGAATTTCGGTTAAAAACTCCTCGAAGCTCATGGTCACATACCCGTCTCGGTCGTCGTCGTATTTCTTAAAGACATCAGTCATTCTCTTCAGACTGATGCACGATTGTACAAAGAGATCGAAACTCATACCGCGTCCCACGACCGGACTTCGATCATTGTATGTATTGTATAAAGTGTTGACGAACGGCGGAGATAGTCGATATCCAAAGGCTGTCATCGCGTTTGAGTATTCGTGCAACGATATGCGGCCACTTCTGTCTTCGTCAAATTTCTCGAATAGAGTGCGCCAGGCAGCAAGGAACCGCCAGAGATTCTCAAACTCTTGGAAAGTTATGGTAGGACCTTGTGGCTGATTCGGAGGCGAGTTGGTGAACATGCGCATCAACGACGCGATCGTCCTGGTGTCAAAGGGAGTAAAGTCGGCATTCACCAAGGCCGAGCCAAGCTCAGTCGTGGTCAGCGATCCTGTGCCGGATATATTTGCAGCAAGGAACAGAGACTGTAGGTCATCCGTTTGCGGGTCATGAGGCACAGGCGTCCGCCCGCCATATTGGGCGGCCTCCTGTGAAGTCCGTCGCATCCCGGTCGGATCGCCCGGAGGTCGAGGTCCATAGCCATAGCTCGTGGGAGGTGGTGATTGCAGGCGACTGAACTGAGAGTCATTGTAATGTTGATTTTGGGCTGGACGTTGTTGAGGGTACGTCTGGACGGGATTCGGTCGGTAGGAGTTCTGAGGAACGCCAGCAGGTGACGTGCGCCGGCCAGCAGCAGCGTTCGGACCCAAGGGTGTTTGGTTAGGACTGGGACGACCTTGTTTGCGATTGGCCTCGAGCTGACTGAGTGCTAGTGCAGCCTGCTCAGGCTCTGCATGACTGTCAACGCGGTCAGTGTCACTTCTCAATTGCGGGTGAGGATGGAGGGGTAGTTGTGCTCACGCAGGCAAGGCATCGGGATTGAAGGCTTTGTTGTACGCCATGAGAAGATTGCAACAATAGCAGAGAATCGATCACGGCTAGGGGAAGAGAGCTGTATGCTGCAATGAAGGAGAGATGAGGCCCATGTTTGTGTGTTGATGAGGCTGAGCGCAGAGTGATGTTCGATCACGGCCGGTTTGCTTGGATCTCAGCTGGGCGCCCGCAGGCAAACAATAGGCGACAGGCGTCTCGGCACGGTCTCCAACTCTGGCCTCCTCCGCACTGCTCGGGTACGAGGTACCCCAGTAAACACTCACACCTACATAGTACTCAAATTAGCCTTGTCAAATACTTGCTGTACTACTTGGTACGACGAGCTCGCAAGCAGTTTGATCATTAAGGACCGGGATATGTCCATCCCAGACAATCATGTCGACGAAGAGTGACTGGTCACCAAAGTTCAACCAGCTAGTGACTAATTCATGACAAACAGCATTGCCTACAGTCCCTCGTGTTCTGAGAGGCCTACTTCGTCGACTCCGGTGCCTTCATCTTTCTCGGTCGTCCATCCCCAGGCCGAACTTGCCTTTTGCCAACACTGTCGGACTGACCCGAATGCGCTTGACGTTCTTTGAACGTGAGCAGCTTTTCTCCTGTGCTGACGCCCGCCGCGCAAGCTTGAATTAGAAGACTTGCAGACGGCGTCATAGCCCGCATGAGATCTGCCAGCTCAGCAGGCGGCGGGCGATATCCGTGGGCCCCCCTGGCACTTGAGCAGATGGCCTGAAGTCTAGCCCGGCCAGCCTGTTCTTTTGTAGGACTTGGGCAACTGCTTAACTAATTAGTGGCTCGCCGGTGGTTCGGATCGTACCCACAGGTTGCGTCTCCGGCTCTGCGTCGCCACTCAGAAGCGGTCGTTAAGCAGCGGAATACGCAATGGATCCTGCCGACGCACCATTGATGCAGATGAAGTCGTCCCTCTTTCCCATCTGCAGACGGCCTTCTCCTTCCTGGACTTAGACCATATATCTCTGTGTGCCTCTCTCATCCGCTGACATATACCCCTATTGAGCTGGTTTCGGGTACCTGAGCCTCTGTCAGACACGAGCGACTCTTGAGCTCGACCTTTCATCGACCGACGAATCGGCAGAATCCAGTGTTCGACACGTACGTCCCCGGGTCAGCTGAACTGCTCAGCGTTTAGATATGAGCCCTGTCAATACGCAAGACTTCTGGCTATTCGGTTATGGGTAAGTCTTCGATCGAACCTACCCTTGGAGCCACTGTTGTTCCGAGGAGCCCTTGTTGACTCGAAACGCTCGGGGATCTCAGCAGTCTAATATGGAAACCTCCCCCACACTTTGGTAAGAGATATGGATACACTCGTCCTGCTGAGAGACGACTGTGCTTATGCCGTATAGATCAGCGAATTCCGGGCTACATCAAAGGCTATGTCCGTCGGTTTTGGCAGGTACGAGGTAACCCACGCAGCACGCGACTTGTTCAACCACCGCTAATATCTGGGACCTAGGCAAGGTGAGCAAAGTTTGACGGATATCGAGGTCTTGTCGTTGAGCCAACTTAATCAGTGAGGACCATCGCGGCACACCGACCGCTCCGGGAAGGGTGGTCACGTTGATTGAAAGATCATTCTGGGCAACGCTTGACGATCCTGTACGACCTAGGCCTCGACCCTTAGCTCATTGCTGCCTTGCAGTATGACTGACATCCATCAGCAACGCCACACGGAACGAGATGTTGTTTGGGGTGTCGCCTATCATATAATACCATCCAAGGTCAAAGAAGTCAAAGAGTACCTGGACATTCGCGAGATGTATGCCAGCTCAGCCACCCTGGGATCGTTTTATTGACTTTCAGGCAGAAACGGGTACAGCATCCAATATACCCCTTTCCACCCCGCAGACTCGTTGCTTGCAAATATTCACTGTCTTGTCTATATCGGTATGCCTGATAATCCCCAGTTTCTGGGTGCCCTGCCACCCCAGGACATCGCCGAGACAATCAACGCCAGCGTTGGCCCGAGTGGGGAGAACAGAGAATATCTTCTCCATCTTGAACGAGCCCTGGAAGAACTGTGTCCGGACAGTCACGATGAACATATTACGGACCTTGCCCGAAGAGTGCGCGCCCTCACGCCGCCTCTCAGGGCAGACCGTCCGCGACTCACGCAAGACAATACCCTGCGAAAGGTGAAGAGCACCGAAGAACAAGAGGAAATTGAGAAGGAAGAGTGATTGCCTTCGCGGCAAGGACATTCTGGACTACCTCTGCTGGCTGAAATCAAGACCGTCCGAAGGGCAGCATTCACCCGCTGCCACCACATCGGCTTTGTTCTTTCACATGACGGAATCGCCAATTATCTTCGAGCACACCCACTCTTGCCCTTTGAATACTGCTCTATTGTCGATAGGGTCCCTGCTGGCCGTATGGATTGCTGCCTCCTTGCGGCTGGCCTCCTCCGCCATGTGGTCCGCCTGATTGTTGATATTGCGCATTGTACTGTCCGTACTGGGCCGAGTACGCTGCGCCACGGCCGGGACCTGTCGCGTTCGGGTTTCGTGTTTGACCTCCAGGCTGCTGATAGCCTCCTGACGGGGGCATAGTGTGTCCACCTCTTCCGGCGAAGCCACCGCCTCGACCAGTGCCACCTTGTCTGTTGTCCTGGGCATGGTCTACTCGAATCAGGCGGCCGTCGAATCTGTTCGAAAGGTCAGTCCAAGGATGTGATTGAGGGTCACCCGGTCGCCTCACTCGGTGTTATTCATCTTCTGGAGTGCTTCATCCGCTTCCGCCTTGGTTGAGAAACGCACAAAACCAAACCCTCGACTTCGGTTCGTATCGCGGTCCTTGACAACGACCTAGACGACATTAGCCGCCGGGTATGAAAGCCATTGCCACATTCATTACAGCCTCTTCCACTTTGCCAAATTGTTGGAAGCCTTCGTGTAATGTTTCGTCGGTAGTGTGCCAGGCAAGACCTCTGTGGATCGACCAAGTCAATTTTTGCCTAGAGTCGCATTTGTAAGGACTTCAAGCACATACCCAATGAAGAGCTTTGCCATCGTGCATTCGACAAACGCCGTCCAGAAATGCTGGCCGTTGCGAAGGGCTTTCCGACCCGTCAAAGTAAGCCCCGGTAGCGGTCTGGAACTCCTAGAGCTCACCGCACAAAGTCACAGATATCGAAGAAGACAATAGGCAGATCTGGGTCGCTATAGGGATCTCATTGGTCGAAAATCTGCAGCCGTTCATGCAATCTATCAATTAGAGCTGGTGCCCATTAGCCCCAATCGCCGAGCAATATGGCATCAACCAACGCTTCTTGAGCCTTTGAAGGCCTGGTTGAACGGTGCAGTGAAAGCGGGTGGGTTCGGCGAGGTGGTCAGGTTGACACAAGTGAAGCCCGATGCTCTGTCGATTCTACTGGAAATCCAAATGGTTACTCCTGCATCCGCTCTCTTGCCAGGAGTATGGCGGCAGAGGATCGTTGAAGACGAGAAACTTGTTTCCGCGTGAACGGGGACACTGACAGAACAAATGCTTGGTGACGAATGCAGCCTACATAACAGCATGCTCGACGCGAAGATGATCTCTTGCAGCGAAGCAGAAGGCTTCCGAATGCAAACCCACAGGAGTGGAGCTCAACTGTCCCCTCTGATGCACTATAGGCTATGCTGTGATAGGGTGTTGTACGGGTGCTCGAGGGTCAAGATCGCTGAACACCATGGGGGGTTTTGTCTCGACGCTACTTGATACGGTGGACTTGGACGCCTTCGCTGCACGGGTATGGGTGGGCCTACCCAACAGGATATCTCCCAGCGCAGCGGCAGCCGTTCGGCAGAAGTTACCACTGCCACCCTGGTCCTTGAACCGCGATATGGCGTGTCTCGGTCACTCGTCACAATGGCATGTCAGCCTTACAGCAAGAAACACTATTTGTTCGACACGTCCTTGAAACCTTCTCGAAGCAACCAAGAAGATTGGTCCTGTAGTGGAGTGTAAGAACTGGGGAGACAGCTACACGTGGGTTCGTTATGACACCTAATTTTGGCATTTCAGTATTCCTTGAGACGACCCGCTACGTGACGTTCGACACTGTGGGCAAGAGTCAGCGCTGATGGTGTAATAGGGAACGGTCCCGGGAAGGGGCTAGGTGGTGGTCAAGCCCAGCGAGCTTTGACCGCTGCTTGCATCCGGCAATGGATGACTGCGCAGCAAGTGATTGGGCGCGAGCGTCGGTGAAGCAAACGAAACGAAGATTTCTCTGATGCTGGAGCGTCCCACTGGGAATCGACCTCATGTCCTTATCGGAGCTTTTCACTGGCAAACTCGCTCCACGAGCACCCCGCCTCCGGCTTGGTGCTCACATATGACGACCGAGGTAAACAGTCCCCGCGAGGACTCTGCTCCCCGTTGTGCCATGGGCCGTTGTGCGGAACTTGTGGATGGTCCAACTCCCAACTCAAAGGTAAAGGGGAGGGGCCAGGAGTGGAAGGAGTGGATGCAGTGGGAGTTGTACACTTGGGTTGATTCGAGATCAGAGTTGAAGGTTGATGCAGACTCCCGAAGCTAGCAGCTCCAATGTTATAGGAGCCTCGGGATCTGGTTGGGAGGAGCAGGAAACAGGTGTGGTCCAAAGCTGAATGACTGGCTGTGCGGTTGGGGATCATGTCCTCATCGGTGTGAGAGCCGGGCGGGGTGCGAGCTTTTGGTGGTGCAACGCTGGCAGCTTCAGTCGATGAAGGGCGCCGCATGCAGCTAAGCTGCAGAGATTCTTTAGCGACCTTCACAACGCCCGCGACCAAAGTCAAAATGAGCTGGACGCCGACATTAATTGGGCAAGCGGGCACGAAATCTTCGACGCAGGCGCCTCTTGGCTGCCCTTACCGAAGCTTCAAGTCCTGACCGAAACATGCCACATCGAGCAGCTGTCCGCGCCGCCGCACTAAGACGCAGGCAGAACAACCACAAATGCCCACCAGCACGACGCCACAGGGCCAGCCTCCCTCCACGGTGGGCGTCGTATCGACCGGATGCGGACGCGCACTGTGATGGTGCGCCTGGGGCTTAAAGTTCGGGTCATGCTGGAAAGCCTTGCGCATACCCAAAGAAGCACACAACACGAGGAAAGACGATGTCTTGGGGATTATATTGCTGCTTTTGGCGTCTCCCATCAACGAATGCCGATTACTTGAGCAGGACCTATTCCGGGACATTATTTTCCCATTGAACAGCCGGTTCTCACGCTTCGAGGCGGCCATCGAGCTGACATCTAGAGTATCTCAGTGAACCGCAACCGCACAGGTCTCCCTGACTCGCCGGCCGTCACAACGTCTGTAGTGTCAACAGTGCCAGCCGAGCCGTGCTCCGTCTCCGAGTGCCTGTGCGTGTGCATGAACAAAATGCAAGATCAGAGGTTATCGCATGTAAGCTTGACGGGGGGCCCTGCAGCAATGATCTGCAGTCAGCCCTACGACCGCCTGAGATCCACAGTCTGCCTCCTTTTCGCCCCAGCCTTCCCCCCTACCCCCATGAAGCCAACACCCGGAGAGACTTCAGACGAAGCCTCGGGTCGTTTATCCAGACGTGCATCGGATGTCGATTTGCATTCTTTCCTCCTAGGGGTGGCATCTTCCCTCTGACAGCACCCCGCACGGATCTGTCGCACCTTCCCTACGACGGCGAGCAGTTGCCCAGTCCTTACCTTCCCGTCAAGTTTCGGTCACTTGGACTTCCGGTCTCTGGTGGCTGCACAATCACTGCTTCATCCATGCGTGGGTAAACCTCCGAGTGAAAAGTGATCGTTCATTCCATGATTGCAGATGTCTACTCCGCAAGGCCTGGCATCTGAGCTCGTGCAAAGATGGTTGGCAGATATGGAACGGGACTCAATGGGCCCAAGGTCAACCGGCCTAGAACATGGAGGAACAGATGAATGCGAGGACATGCAAAGAGGTAGGTGCACTGCTATCTTGGATTGGGCTACGCCCACTTTGCTAACTTTGGTCCAACAGAGGTAACTCAAGCTCGGCACAGGGACTCAGATCCTACCATCCCGAAACAGACCAGACATATTCACCACCGCAAGGAGCGCCAGGGCGCAGACCCACGGTACAGACATGGCAAACGAGACGGTGGTGCATGGTCGGAGTTCGCACCATCTTCTGCTGGCAATGCTTTCCCAGATCTCAAATGGGCGGAAAAGGTCGATGACACGTCTAAATCGCACAAAGACACCTTCGAGGATCCGAGCGAGAAGTATGCCAGACGAGCGAGGTACAAGACCAAAGAGGACACGTACGAATACAAGGACGTTTCGGAGAAGCGTCCCAAAAAGCGACTGTCAAAGAGCCTTGCCCAGAAGAAGCCCGCCGTTACCTTGGCTGAAGACTTCCAGGCGCCAAATGTCGCCGCCAAAAGATTGACCCTGACGCGCACTGGACCTGGCTTCTTACTCAAAGGAAAATCGTCTGGTAGTGCGGAATGGAGGGGTCTGCCGGATCTCACCTTCTCAGAAATGACCTTTCTGAAGCGGAAGAGAGGGAGCGAAAATGCGAGAAAAGGAGGATCACAGCCGAAGAAGAACCACCGCCAGCCACCAACTCCAGAAATATCGGCTTTCTTCTCTCGGCGAGACGAACAGCAACATGATGCGACGTCCCTTCCAAAACCGTCCACAGTTAGATCGTACGTCTCCTGGTCTGTGTCCTCGCCACGGAGATGCCCAGTACCGACAGGGCAGCGGTCGAGATTGGTAGAAATGTCCGTCGAACGAGAGGCATGGCGTGAGGATCTAAGTGACAATCCGGATGTTCACGCGTCCACCGATCCCAATAGCATTCTTATCGACAGTTTCCTCAGCAACATTACGACTGACGCGCTGTTGTGCGGGGTCGACACATTTGCATGCCGGGGGAAAAGATATTACTCAATGGAGGATCTGAAAATGCTAGCTGAGGCTACCACTGTCGAGGCTCTTCGCAACCAGAAGGCTCTGCATGAATTTGATATCATGCGAAATGCCATTAGCCCAGGTATCTCACCCCACTCCGACGAACATGAAGAGGCGAAATCGGATCGTCGAGCCAGGGAGCTCTCAGCCCGCGCCGGCGAGCGCCATGTCGGACAAGATACCGAATGTTTGCAGGCCGGGCCTTCGTTGCCAAAAGATCGCTCTATTGTTGTCCCTTCGGAGCAGTGGGATGAAGTGATGGAGGCTTCCGCACCATCTTCCAGTGATATGGACGACTTTGACAGGGATCTGTGGCGGCATTGGATTGGTGGCTCTGCTCAGTCGGAAGAGAACTTCGTGGTCGACGAGGACATCTCTTCGCACGAGTTCGACTTTCAAAACCCACCTCATCGGGCTGTGAGAGATTACTGGTACCAACCGGTTCCGATCAAGGACGAAGATCAACAGGTGGCATATGACTCGATTAGAACGACTCACCTACGTGAGGCAGCGACTCACAATTGCACCCCTGAAAATCGCTCACGATCCCTTCAACCACCTCGTCATGTGGTTGAAGATCCAGTAGTTGGCTTCTCGGGATTCTCTCGGCCACATATTCTATAACCATGCGGTACTTTCGGCATTGTGATGGACAGATACTCCGTACGCGCCAGGATTTTGTATAGGACAGATGAGTCAACGTCATATAGCCGGTACGCCGCCAGTGCTCGATGTTTCTTCCGCTCGTTCCGCATTCTGCGTAAGAGTTGCAGCGCCGAAAGACGCTGGCCTTACCGCTTAGCCCTCGCCGACCTGCACGCACCAGAAAGCAGCAAGACACCATTTGGACCTCTCGATCCTCCTGAGCCCGCGTTCGCCTTCGGCCGCGGAGACCGCATTGTTAAGCAGACACCATAATTCAAGGTGTCGTTAGGTAATGTGAGTAATCGCATCCTGATGAGGAAGTCTTCTGCGATTCTGTGGGGTAATGCGACGCCGACGGCATGACCAGATGATTATCTATCTCCACGGCTGCTCTGACGATAGCATCAAAGTCAACAATTACTAATTTGACGCCTGCTCTCCAGAACATCTCAACAGAGCGCATTCGATTATACCACTTGCTCCGCACCATTGGCCCATTGACACCAGCAACCGAGAGGTGGTAAGCGATGAAGAAAGTTTTCAAGTACCTCCAGGACCAAGGTATGTCACTCCGTGTGCGTGTGATTTCGCATCCCAAAGGCTGTCGGTCCCTGTGAGAGAAGATGCTCCGAGTGCCGTAACTGAACGCAAACGCCCAGCACTGGAAGCTTCACAGCAAAAATACTCCGGTTCCTCATACCTCTCCCCGCCCACGAAAGAGCCTCAACAGAAGGGCCGGCATCACGGCCCTTCCTACTACAAAGACCAACACACCTCGCATCATCAATCGCGATCTGAGTACCCTAGCTCGGCAGCACACAGCTTTCCAGCACACACTGCTACGGGCACATCACCCCCAAAATCCAACGGGCAGCGGGATATCTCTCCGCCACAGACTTCCGACAAAATCCTCCGCGGCATCACCCGGCATCAATACGCCCAGGACAACATCCTCCAGTCGTATGAACTGTACATTCCCGAACTCGACCACAAGCACCTAGCCGATGCGAAGGGGCACAAGTACTGGGTGATCTTTATCCATGGGGGCTATTTTCGGGACCCAAACGTGACATCTTCATCATTTTATCCCGCCCTGGGGATCCTTGCGCCGGAGACCAACCACCGTCACATCTTCAAGAATAACGGACACGGGTCGCGCCTAAGCGACATCACACCTTACATCTCGGCGTACGCCACAGTCAACTACAGGCTCTCGCCACATCCCGAGAAAGCGCCCCAGGACCCGCACACGACACCGGCATATGAGCTCCGGAACGCCAAGTGGCCAGAACACATCCACGATATACTGGCCGCGATCGCGCACCTGCAGAGCAAGTACGGCTTTGGGGAGAGATATCTGCTGGTGGGCCACAGCGTCGGCGCGACAATGGGTTTGCTGAGCGCGCTCGCCCCGCAGAAGGTGCCATTCTCCACGATTGGCGGTCTTGACATGCCTACGATTGAGCCGCCCATGGCCATCCTGGGCGTTTCGGGCATTTATGATTTCCCGTTGATCCACGAGTCGGTCCCTGACTATGTGGGGCTGACGAGGAACGCAATCCACAACGAGGCGGATGTTGCGCTGGCCAGCCCGGCGAAGTACACGGCAAAGGACTACGCCGAGATATGGACGGCCGGAGGAATGAAGAAGAGGGCGCTCGTGATTGCACACTCAAGGGATGACGGGTGGGTCGACTGGAAGCAGGTCGAGGCCATGGAGAATGCACTGAAGGGTCAGTCAACCGTTGACGTTAGAGTGAGCGAGATCAAGGGACAGCATAATGAGATCTGGGAGAAGGGGACGGAGCTGGCAAGGGTTATTGTGGAGGCTGTCGGTGTGATGAGAGGATTGGAAGCATAAATTGTGCAGGCAGTCCGATTGCAGGCATTTCCCGTTGAAGATACCCTTGTGCGCCGGATTCCGAATGTATGATACATATGGGGATTAGGAAGTATGAAGCGTTCAAGGACAGCGGTAGGGGCCATTGGTAATATGCCATCGTTCAATGGAAGCAGGGAATAGTTACTCGTCAGTACCGAGTACTGCCAGCCTCGCGGAACTGCGCGCACAGCCTCGTCACAATCGGCGGGCCGGAAGATTCTCGGATGAGAAAACCGAATCGATGACATCGAACATCGACATGGATTGAAAGCATTTCTGGTATTTCTGAGCTTTCGCTGCCCCTTCGTTCTAAGCGCATCTCGCCTTGCTCTACCGATATACTTCCGTCACTCCCCTGGCGTCTTCTGCTTGCGTATGAGCCATGCTGCCCGTGTGTCGAAACCGCTTATGCGGATCCCGTTTACGGGCCCTCTTCCACCCCCCTTGATCATCCCACCCTCCGCAGTTACGAAGCAGGGCGCAGTCAGTGCCTTGACACATTTTCTGAAAGCTCCAGCCGCATCGGCTGCTTCTCTACCCGAACATGCGCAGGAGGCCAGCAACAAGACCGTGCTGCTCACAGGGGCCGGCATCAGCGTTGCCTCCGGGCTCGCCGACTATCGCGGCGTCAATGGCACATACACCCAGAATAAATCATACCGCCCAATCTACTACCATGAGTTCATTTCCAGTCACGAGTCCCGCAAACGATACTGGGCACGTTCCTTCCTCGGATGGAGGGGCTTGCACCGCTCGAAACCCAATGCCGCGCATTTCGCCATCCGTGACCTGGGGACACTGGGTCTGGTGGACAACGTGGTGACGCAGAATGTGGACTCCTTCCACAGCCTGGCTCACCCGAATTTAAAGACGGTGGAACTACACGGGTTCTTGAGGGCGTTGGTCTGCTTGAGCTGCAGAAGACTCATGGATCGCGATGTTTTCCAGAAGCGGTTGGCCGAGTTGAACCCTGCTTGGGCCAAGTTCCTGCAGCAGCTACTTGACTCGGGTGCTTTGGATACCGAAAACCCCATTGAAAGAAGGAGGTTGGGTCTCCGGACTAACCCGGATGGCGATGCCGACGTACCTGGCGCGCCGTACTATACCTTCCGATACCCAGCTTGTCCGCACTGCCTCCGGCGTCCGCCCATACTCAAGGATGGCAGCAAAGGGCATGTGGACGTCGATGCGGATGGGGCTTGGAAACCGCCACCTGCGGCATCAGCCCCGGCGGATGGGGTCGGCATACTCAAACCCAACGTCATCATGTTTGGCGAGTCCATACCGGCTGAGGTAAAGACGGCGGCAGAAGCAGCAATTGACTCGGCGGCCAAGATTTTGGTCGTGGGGAGCTCCCTGGCGACGTACTCGGCTTGGAGACTGGTGAAACGAGCCCACGAACAGGGCATGGGCATAGGCATTCTAAATATGGGCGGTGTTCGGAAAGAGGAGGTTTTCTTCGGTGAACTGCTCCCTCATCGCCACCATCGTTTGGGCGACGGGGAAGGGCACGAACAATGGGAGGCGCTGCGGAGGGAGCTTGTACGCGCGAGTCTACCTGCTGAGGAAATCCTGCCTGAGGTCGTCGATGCCATTCGCGGCTCTAGCTCAATGTGATGTGGTGGGTGGAATGCCACTATCTTGATCGGAAAGGGAACGAACGGCCATTTTTCATAGGTGCATTGCTTGCAGACCCTCACTTCTACGGCTACTCATAGAAGCCAAGGTCTCCTGGGCCGATGTACTGGATACAAATACAGATATATATCTACTCGTAGACATCGGGGGAGACCGTAGCCGCCACAGCGACTTTCGATAAACAAGCAAGAGCCAAGTGTAATCGGCTTCAGCAAGTTTCGCCCTCAGTTTCAAGCATTCAAGCAACAACATCCGTCAAGCTTGAACGGATGCGATCGCCACCGACCTTGCTACTGATCGTCATCTCACTCACTCGCTGGCGGCAGCGCATTCGCCCGCAAGGCGTGCAGCCAAGAACATCGCATCAGCCACCGACATCATCGAGATGATGGCGCCTTCAACCCCCCTGCCCTGCCTGACTACCCCCCATCCAGTTTCCTGCATTCTTCCATCCACTCAACATGGCGATATCGCACGGGAAAATCAGATCGCCGCTTCCTGGAGTCGTATCCGTGCCGGAACGCAGCTCCAACCACGATGCTGAACACTCGAGCTTCGACCACGGCGGCTGCGCTGGGCTGGCCACATATCTTCCCGCTCTCGCTGCCTCGCTCCACTTCGACGACAGCGATTCCTGGTGTTGACCCGCCCCCAGCTTTTGGCTTCCCTTGGCTCGTCCACTAGGCTTTGTTCCAAGCTTGCTTGAGTGGTGCCCGCGTGCTCAGCATCAAGGGCGAGTGAAGTCATAGTCTGCCAGGGAGTGATGATAGACCCTCAGACTGGTACGGTGCGTGCACATCAATTGAGCGGTATATCTTTCCACGCGCGTGGTGCGTACACGGTACACAGTGAACAATATAGCTGCTTCGCTACCCCCCCGCAGGAATCAGGTTTGTGTCGGTCATTTCGTCTGCCGCTTTGATGGCACTTGACCATCTGCTATAGCATTTTATCTTTCCACATTTGGCACTGACCCCTTTGCCGCCCTCTCCTATCCCTTCCTTCAGCCCAGCCACAATGTCGGTCTCCGATCAATCAACCATGGCGGGCGCGGAGCCTCAGCAAGAGAAGGACGCGAGCCAGATCCAAAGCGCAGGACCGACCGAGAAGCGCTATGGGGTCTCCGGTCCAGAATTGGCAGCCCAGAACCTCGAATCAGGCGACCCGAAACGAGCGGATGGCAAGATCGAACTGACCGAGGAGGACTGTTACGACAAACTGGGATACTCGTTCCCGAACTGGAAGAAATGGATGATTTTGGTCATCATCTTGCTCATCCAGACGTCGATGAACCTCAACGCGAGTATCTACGCCAACGGCGTCGATGGCATGGCCGAGAAATACACAATCTCCAAACAGAAGGCACGAGTCGGACAGATGATCTTTCTCATCTGCTATGCATTCGGCTGCGAACTCTGGGCCCCGTGGTCTGAGGAGCTGGGACGCTGGCCGACTCAGCAGCTCTCCTTGTTCCTCGTCAATATCTGGCAGCTGCCCGCGGCATTGGCTCCCAATTTTGGAACCATCATCGTCGCGAGAGCCCTTGCCGGCCTTTCGACTGCCGGCGGTTCGGTCACCTTGGGTGTCATCGCCGATCTCTACCAACCGGAGGATTCCGGCTTTCAATACGCGGTTGCCTTTGTCGTGCTGTCTTCTGTCGGCGGTGCCCCTGTCGGGGCTGTCATTGGCGGCTTCGTCGGCCAGTACCTTAGTTTGCCGTGGATTTTCTGGATGCAACTCTGCATCGGCGGAGCTGTGCAAATCATCCACTTTCTCCTCGTGCCCGAAACCCGAGCGACCATCCTTTTGGACCGGGAGGCGAAGAAACGGCGCAAGAACGGCGAGACAAATGTCTACGGACCCGACGAGCTCAAGAAGCCTCGATTCCCGATGAAGGAGTTGGTCCGCATCTGGCTGAGACCTTTCCAGATGTTTGTGACCGAACCAATCGTGCTCTGCCTGTCGCTCCTCAGCGGCTTCAGCGACGCTTTGCTGTTTACCTTTTTGGAGGCCTTTACGCCGGTGCTCAAGCAGTGGGGATTCAAGCCGTATCAAGTTGGATTGGCCTTTATTTCGTGAGTGTGCGCCTTCTTCCGTCTGTCGAGTTGCACTTCTTGCCAACTCACTGAGACACACAATTCGAAAGAGTGAAACTTGCAGACTAAGTGACCTGACTCACTCACTGACTGTCTATAAAGGTCACTGATTGGATACATCCTCGCGTATCTTTCGTACCTCCCTGTCATAAGACACCATAACAAGATCCGCGCCGAAGACCCGAACAAGCTATCGCCCGAATCTCGTCTGTGGTGGTTACTTTTCCGTGAGTGATGGGTGGCCTCTTAACCACCACTCTTGTGTCACCCTTGCTAACCACGGCCTCCGTCCTAGTGGCGCCCCTCGAAACCATAGGCCTGTTTGGCTTTGCCTGGACATCGCTCGGTCCTGACTACGGCATCCCCTGGATTGCGCCCATGATCTTCACCGTCCTCATCGCCATCGCGAACTACGGAATCTACAAGGTATGTTGTCGGTCTTCATATCCTCGAAAGCATCGTGACTGGGGAATGCATGCTCGTGCTCAGCACGGCTCAACTCTCATACAAAAAACACTAATGCTAATGTAATTTTCCCTCCTCGCACGCAGAGCTCAATCGACTACATGATCGCCGCGTACGGCCCGTATGCCGCCTCCGCAACCGGCGGCAACGACCTGGCGAGAGATTTCCTCGCCGGTGTCGCCGCCCTGTACAGCACGCCTTGTAAGTACAAATCCCACGTGAAGCTGCATGTCCTCCCACATGCACGCAGTTATCCCATCCCATGTCCCCCGCGACCGATATATAGCATTCATTGCCCCTCCATCATTTTCGCTCCATTGTCGCTAACCTGTGAGGGCCCCCCCTCCCGGGCCCTCTTCTACCTATAGTCTACGAAAACATCGGCGACAAATACACGCTCGAATACCCGTCCACGATCCTGGCGTGCCTGTCCATCGTGGTCATCGTCCCCATCTACATCTTCTACTGGAAGGGCGAGTGGTTCCGCGACCGCAGCAAGTTCGCAAAGGAGTTGAATCTGGGAAGGCAGGGCGCCGTCGAGAGACGGCGCAGTAGTTTGCTCGTCATGGGAGGACGGGCGAGAGGGAGTCTTCCAGACAACGAGAAGGCCTCTAGACATGTTGAGCAGGTGTAGATTTGAAATCCTGGATCTTTGTTTTGCTGTTTTTTATTGGCGATTGTTCATGGACAGGTGTAGATTTGAAATCCTTCCTGGACCTGGGTTTTGCTGTTTTATTGGCGATTGTTCATGGATTGATTTGGTTAAATCCTACTGATTGATCAATGGAGAGAGACGCGTTTGATGTTCCTAATACTCCCAACGGAAAGTAATATGAATAGATGAGCAGGTCCATCGAGGGAGGGAGGGAGGGAGTGGTAGAGCAGGTGAACGGACACTTTTTCTTCCATGTCGAAACCCAATAGGAAGGGAACGCCTTCTCTCCCCGTTTCAAGAATTTCTCAACTGTACAAATATCTGCGACCTTGATACACCGGATTGCGGGACATGTGTTCATGGCAACGTGTGTTGTCTCGTCTTGTTGTATCTACCGTATTTTTATGTTGTGTCTCTCGTTGAGCACACTTTGGGCATGGCCTTGCCCTTGGCCGTCGCCCTAGCCCTCACACTCGTCCTGCTTCTCTAGCGCTGTCCAAGTACATATTCAATACGGCAGGTTCTGGCTCTACTAGTCAGTCACCTCGTGAATTCTCTGCGGCTGGACTTAGAACTTTGGCAACAAGACACGCCTTCCACCCGCCTTGTCATTCACACCTGAATTTACGCCGCTACCGCTGCCATTGTCAATGCCATTACCGTTGCCGTTGCCGGTGCTTGCCTGACCCGCGGCGGCGTTCCTGCTTTCGATCGTTTGGTTCACAAAGGTCATGGGCGCCTTCGTCTGTTGGCCAACCACGGGCCCTGACGGACTGGCAGCATTCAGACCAGCGGGGCTTGGACTCGAGCCTGGGGCAGTAGTAACAACGACTGGGGCCGAACTAGCCGGAGGACCGTACTGTGGCGTCGAAGACGTTGACGGGGCGGCTTGATGCTGATATGGCTGTTGCGGAGTCTGGAATATGTACTGCTGAGGCTGATACTGCGGCGGCGATGGGCCGAGGCCATTCAACGGTGCGGCGGTCAATGAATTTTGTCGAGCATGTGAGGTTTGGGAGGGAGTGCGTGAAGGCGGAGGTGGGGGCGGTGGGTATCGGGTGTTGTGCCGGAAGATGTTGATATTTGGACGGGGAGGAGCGGGTGCGGCCTTCAGTGGCGCAGGGGCGATGGGTTGGCCTGGACCGCTGGAGACGACGCGTGGGATTTCATAGGCCGATGGACTTGCGAGTGGCGTGGTAGTAGCAGGCGGCGGAAACTGTAACCCTTGAGGTTGCGTGTGGTGTAAAGGCGGAAGAGCAGGAGAGGAAGTGGTAGCGTTGGCCGCCTGCTCGTAAGTCAACGGAGGATATTTGAGTCGACGACCACGGGGTCTAGAATTCGTTCGCATGACTTGCTGGTAAGCTTGTTGCGGACGTGGCGGCGGCGGCGGCGGCGGCGGTGCTTGACCTGGGAGAGGGGAGAAATCCAAGCCTTGAGGTGGAAAAGCTTCGCCCTTCGCAAGAGGGACGTAGATGTATTGCTTCTGGGGGTATTGTTGCGCCACCCACTCGGACACGTCTGCCAGGGCGGACAAGGCATAGCTGTTAGCTTCACCCATGTCCATGGGTCGTGGGACAAGATAACCACCGATCTTCTCCAGCTCCTTTGCGGCTTCTTCCGAAAGAGCGTCCATGGTTCGCGACTTATCGAATTGTTGCTCGGCTCGCCATTCTTTGTTCCGTTGTTCGATCTGCTTCAACAAGGGGCCAATAACGTCCTCGTTGAGCACTTGTTGGCGAGCTTGTTCGTCGTAGGATTCTCCGAGTTGTCGCTTAAAGGGCTTTTCGTCTTTGATTCTGCTGGAGGAGTAGCCTCGCGGTTGGCTATCTGGTTCTGGTAGTTCGTGATAGTGTGGAAAGTACTCCATCATGTCGGAACCGGATTCAGTGTGCGTGTCATCGTGGGCAGCACGGTAGGCTCGCTCGAAGAGGATGATGTCGCCTTCCGCGGCGGCAAGGTGTTCTTTGCGGGCCGCTACTTTGCGATTCTGTAACACGTGTCAGAGCAATGTTACCTCGATAGAACAGACGGACCGAGGCCTACCTTCCACTGTTGTTCAATGGCCTCCTTTTCCGCCTCTAATCGCCGCATTTCAGCCTCGAGTTGGACGTCGTATCTCTTCCTGGCAGCGTCTTCCGCTTCCTGCTTGGCGGCCTCGAGTTCTTCGACAATCATGGTGTACTCGGGAACCTTCTTGTGAGCGTTTGCCTTCTTGGCCATTCTGCTGAGATCGCGGTTGGCCATTTGTTCGAGAATGTCAACCTGTTGAGCGCCCACGGTGTGGAAGAACCGTTTTAATTCGTGCTGCCTGGCCTTGAGAATAGAAATCATGGCCTTCTCCTCTTGGGAGAGAGGCTGCCGTCGTTCCGGCGGATCTGGACTTCCTCCACGGCCCGCTCTGCCTTTCGACTTGCCTTTGCGTCCACCACCATTGGCATGGCCGCCTCCGCGACCCGTGCGGCCACCGCCTCTTGCTGGCTTCTTCGGGGAGCGGGATTCTGGAGTCTCATCTCCCTCTGCAGGGTGATATCGAGTGGTGCCGTCATTTGCATAGTAGATCACGTTGTTTCGGTCAAATTCAGGCCAGAGTTCTTTCTCCTTGTTCCACTTGTCGGAGGGCTTTGGAGCAGTTGCTTCCTTGGCAGTCCGCAGAATACGCTTACGCTGAGGAGCCGTCTCTGAATCTTCCGAGCTTGCACCTCTAGACTTGCCATTCTGCACATTAGGAGATGCTGCGTCAGTAGCTGATGATGAAGGCTCGTCCGGAGAAGCGTCCGCAGCAGGGTATCCTTTAAGAATGCTTGCCTTTGCGTGGCGCAAGCTGCGTCTCAATGACCTGGAGGATTCTGCGGCAGTCGAAGCTGATTGAATATGTGCCTGCAGTCCAGTGTCTGGAAGAGCGTCAACACTGTCTGCCTCTGACACAAGCGAGTTCCGCCGTGACGATTTGGCGGAATCGGACGGAGTGATTGATAATTGGGTGGCTGGTGACGAACTGCTTGTCTTTGAGGTGCTAGAAGCATCGCTGAATCTAGCGACTGGCGGTCTTCCTCTACGTTTTCGTGATTTGACGGGGTCTGGCACAGCTACTGGCACAGTGATTTTTCGCTTAGGCCGTATCGACCGCGACGGAGTCTCAGCATCTTTGGAGCTTGAGTCGGACAATTTTCGCTTGCGAGTCGCAGCGGTAAGAATACTTGGGGGGGTGTCTGGTGGTGTCCCCAGTTCTGAGACTGATGAGTCGTCTGGAGTTGAGTTTGATGGCTCGCGCGTAGTCTTGATGCTCTGATTTCTGGTCCTCATGTGGAATTTGGTTGTTGGCTCGCGCGGAGAGCGTTTTCGAGGCATTTCGCTATTGATGAGGTTAGCTCTTCGTTTCGTGGTCTGATCATCGGTGATTTTTGTTGGTGAAGCCAAGTGTCCGCGCAGGGGACCGAAATTTGAGTTGTTCGGGTAAATGTCCACAAGACGGGGAACGAGTGAGTGAAAAATACAGAGAAGAAGGTTTTCGCTGACCTGGAATGATTTTCACGACCGTGCGAAAGAGACAAAGAAATGATTCCCCTTGAAAAAGAAGCGAGCGGCCTTTTAGCAGCTCTTGCCGAGGGACGAGATGAGCGAGAAATTCTTCGCCGTGCTCTAGCTGGACGGCTTGATGGTTGAAGTCGGACGGCGCAACCTGAAAGAGGTTGTAGGAAGTCGAGCAGCCAGAACTGAGTAGCTTTGGAAGATATCTGAGGTTGAGACGTGGTGGTTGCGGCAGAAGGAGGCAGCTGGAAGCATTCGGGAGGTGAGGTCCTGGTTGACAAGGGCCGGGACGCCGCAGAACAATGGGAAGCCGAAAAGGCATCAGTAGTATTCAAGTCTGGAGGCTGAATAAGCTGGCAGACCGCCATGGCGGGCGGGTGAGGCAGTGAAGAGATGGAAGAGTGAAGGGGGAGGTGTTTTAATTATTGTAAACCTGACACGCAGCGGCTGACCTGTGAAGCATTCTTACACAGTAGATTTTGCATTTGGCTTTTGGGGGGGGGGTTGCCGAGTATGACAGCCACAGGGCGACGACAAAGGCACAGGCGCAGGCGCAGGCGAGCAGCCAACAGCTCCTCTCCAAGCGCCACCTTCCGAAAAGGCTCGATGCCGATTTGCGGATCGCGCCGCGAAACGCCGGTCGGGACCATCCAATCACGCCATCCGAATTTTGTACTGCACATTGGATTCACGTGAGCTCCTAATTTCATACAGTAACAAGGTCCAGCGAGCGCACTGATAGCATCATTCCCTTTTCCCTTTTTCCATTTCCCATTTCCCATTACTGGTGTCGCGCGTACAACGAATGGTCACTGTGAGCCCTCGCGATCAAGGTCGCCATAATCACGGCCAACCGCTATTTCCCGCCAACTCCGCGCTAAATGCAATTCGTGCCAAAACGTCCAGCCATCCTCATTCGTCCCGTAAAATAACCAAACAAGTGCGGTACCAGTAGCCGCGACAGAAAATTGGCTCTAACCACGCATACCGCCCCCTCACATCATGAGTTGACTCAGACGACTCCCCATAGAGCCTGCCGATTTCCTCCTTTCCTTCTTGACACTTTTCCGCTTCCCGTAGCCCACCAAGCTGGTACGTGATCCCGCCGACAGCACAAAGCCAGGAAGTATCGGCGGTAATTCGGCCTCGTCCACGATCGAAGGACCGGGGCTTCCAAGTGATGGACTGCCCAGTGTAGGGCTATCCGGCTCTGACTGTTCGTCCTCATGCTTCGTCGCCTCGTTGCAAGTTGGCATGGCGTTCCCACATCCCGGCAGAGGGGGAGAATTGCTCCGAAGCCTGGCTAGCGTTTTAGGCGTGATCAGCGTATTTGCCATTGGAGAAGCTGTAACCATGGTCCCAGCAGTGGCGATGGGAGGCGGTCGAGGGCTGTTCGATCGGAACAACGGGTGTATCAATTCCTGCATAGAGGAGTCGAAAGCTTCGAATTTCGGTGGTGGTTTGTTGGTGTACGACGATGTAGGCCGAGATGTAGGTCGAGAGAAGTTGATAGGACTAGATGGCGGTGAGGACTTTGGCTGTCGCGGAGACGAGCTCCAGACAGCTGTGTCTGAGGTTGCTGCGTGTGGCGGGGAGCTCGAAATCGGTGACTGCGGTTCAGGAAGGAATCGCCCATCGAGGATAGTCGATTCCGGTCGACTGCCAGGTATCGTCTCCAAGCCTCCACGGGTGGGTGGCGGGGACGAGTGGATGACGGCTCGCATTTCTTGATGGACCGAGGAGGTGTCCCAGTCGTCAAAGGCGCTATCTAGCGACGTGGCCTCTCCCGCCGGGAATGGTACAACTTCCGACGACCACTGGTGGGAATATCGGATCACTTTCGACTTTGACGATCCCAGTCCGACTCTCGTCGATGAAGATCTTCTTGTCGAAGACGCTCCGTTGGAGACAGGAGTCCTTGGTGGCGAGTTGAGGGTCAGTTCTTGGGAACCAAAAGACCGAGTTGTGTGCTGAGTAGCCGGCCTCGGGATAGTTGACACTGACGGGCCTCGTGCGCGGAAAACCGTGTCGAGCCGGCTGGCTCGTTGCGACGTCAAGACATTTCTAGCCCACAAATGCAGAAGGCAGTACAAAACTATTTGCAGTCCAGAAGTGATAGCCCATATGGCGAACCATATTCCGATCAACGTAGCAGGAGCTACTTGCAAAATCCGCGTCGGAAGGTCGCGTTGCCTCGTCGCCAGCCAGACTAAGGCCACGCCAGAGATAACGATATCAAAGACTGCCGTGCTCGACCCGCCGGCCACAAGAATCCAAGTATGTGCCTTTGAGCCAAGCGAGTGGCCGTCCAACTTCTTCACGAAGAACGTACAGAACAAAGCCAAGACTGCAATGTTGACCAAACTGACGACGAAGGTAATGTACAGCAGGACTCGAAGGGCTGACAGCACTGTGTGTTTGCCGATATTCGTTGCGAACAGGACGCTCAGAATGCTGCTCGCAATGCTGAAGACACCGGCCAGGGCTCCAACGGCCCAGATCCTGACGCGCCTTTCCATCTGTTTGTGTAACCAGCGGGGGTGAAAGGTAAACTTGTTCCTGTAGTTGCTTCGGAAATGCTGAAGTTAAGGATTCTGCTGCCCAATGTACCCAAGTTTCCAGTCTCAAATTTGACATCCAGGTCGACTGCTCAGAGAGAAAGCAGAGCACGCGGAACAATAAACAGAGGCGAGTTCGAAACACAGGTGAGCGCGTCGGACAACAGACAACTGGAATAGTCGAAGAGCTGAAGTTGTTGACCTCTGACGCAAAAGCACGAAACCTGACAGCAGCCTCAGTCAGGATGTTCCTTGTTGCTCGGCTGCTTTTCCCAAGGCTGACCTTGAGCTGGCTGAAAAAAGCCGAGGAAGAGGGGGTTCAAGGCGAGACGCGCCCTTCGAGGCCAATCAAGGCGGGGCAGGTGTAAGAGAAGGTGGAGTTCCCGAAATTATATATGCGCACGACATGCAGCATTGAGTAATAGGAAGTAAACAAAGCATGAGGCAAAGCTGGAGGAGGAGACTTGTACCGAGACATCTCTGCAAATGCCAGTCGCAGAATCAGTGAAACGACCACACAACGCCCACCGATGTTATCTTCTTTCACGCGTCTGGTCGTTTCCCAAATCACCTAGCTTGAAGCCTTGAACCGGGGAAAGAGCATTGGCGCGTCACCTTCGTGGAAAAACCTGGGAGGGTCTGGTTCGTGGAAACAAGGGTCGACGGAATCTGCAGCCGCGAGGCCAGGCACGGTTCCGGTCGCTTGCGGCAGTTGGGAGCGACCGCACCAACGACACAGCTCCTCCAGCGCAGATGTGAGAACCAGAAGCATGGTAAGGCCAGGATGTGGAGGTTGAAAGAAGGTGTTGTAACGGTGGGTGGCGGCAATCCAATCTCGCTATCGAACCTTATTTGCATGTCCGTAATTTGATCGCCCCGCGCAAGCATCAATTTCTGCCGCATCCAGACAGACACGCTAGGATCGCCGGCATGGCATCCTGGAGTAGTTGCAGTTCGCTAATCATCGGTCGTCGCTGTTGGCCCTAGTTGAACGTGGGCGTCAGGATCCCCGGAGCCCTAACGAAGCGAGGTCTTCTCGTTACTGTACTCTCACCCATCATCTTGCAGCAAACGCTACCTTGACCAGGGACCATCAGACGCGTCGCACGGGTAATCACGACGGAGATTCTTGAAGACTTCCAGTAAGAATAGAAATCCTCCTGAGCAGGTAACTGGCTGTGGGTGCAGAGCAGTACAATCCTACCATGTACGAGGATAGGTTTCGGACATTAAACAACAGTTGGAACCACAAAGGAAGGAATGACGAAGCTCCGATTGGGCCATGGGATCCTTGGCCTTCTTCAAATTCGTGATTGGTCAGTTTCTGCCACTACCGAAGATCGCATCCGATATTGTCTGTTGATGCGATGACCAGTGATTTGCTTGAGATCTGGCTCTGAGTATTGAGAGGATCTGAAGCCGTTGCGATATCAAGATCTGAAAAATAGATCATCGCCATCGTGAGTCATGATTCGTTATCCTGTCTAGGTGACTTGCAACGTCTAGAGACCCGTCATAATCTCATCAAGTCGCCTCGTGAAACCCGGGTGAACCCTGAGGCGCAACGAGAGATCTTCCCCGGACCCTTTCGCAAGCGAGATACGTCGCCTCGTTGAGAAACGGGGAACCTGTACTACCACTGCCTCACAGAATACCCAGAATACAGGTTAAACCCTAACACAACCCTCCCCAGCACCAACGCTAAAAAGTCGCAGCAATTATTGATCTTCCAATTGTTGGCAGGCAGGGCTATCTCGTCCCGGCGACTTCTTGTTCCATTTGCCACACATCATTTCTCAGCTCATCGAAACTTGTCTGTTGGTCTGAGCGTATCGCATCCACACTGCCTTCAATATCCTTGACGACGTGTTGAAGACCATTCAAGAGTCGCTCAATCTCGGCACGCTGGTCGTTGATCTGGCCGAAGATGACTGTGTTCTCCTGTTGCGACTTCTGTATTCGCAAGTTCAATTCTTCTGTTGCTCTCAGGAGGTAGGGCGTCAGATGCGCCGCGTACAATTCTTCGGCGGATAATGTGTGGAGTCTGACTCCAATCAGCTCGGGGCGTCGTCGGCCTTGGGAGGGTTACTCACGGTCTCTCTGGCACCTCTCCTTCAACGGCACGATCCTTTCTCTTCCGCGCATCGTCGATCATGTCCTCCCATTGGTTTAAGCCCTCTACCACTTGTCTGTCCTCCAGTATCTGCTCGAAATCGCGCATGCATTCCTGCTCGAGACGCGTGTTCAGTTGTGCCCATACTCCTTCAAGCGCGTTCGGACAATATTTTGCGGGCGTCGGAAAGCAGGAGCTGAAGTTCGCGTACGAGTTTGCCTTTATCGAGGCTGAAAGAGCGCCTGCGAAGACTTTCTGTAGAGCCGTCCCGCGAGGTCCTGGCGCAGATGCAACCGGGGTTTGTGGGGGAGGTGACGGGGAGCCCGAGGTACGCGCATTCATCCTTATTGCTGTCAGCGTTCTAGTGGCAATGACCTGGACTTCTTGGACTAGATGGACGTTGTTGTGAAAGGCTGGCAAAAAATGCTGGCTTGCGACAGAAAGACAAATACTACTGCGAGAATCCTAGATCTGGCTGCAAAGTAAACATGCCAAGCTTATGATGTCATACAGTCAGGCGAGGCAGCTGGCCACCATGATCGACCAGAGGAGGTACGAGTACGACGAGACTGTGAAGGCTTCGCAGCGGCCTGCGCGGTATCACGTCGACAGTCTGATGTCGGCTGCATTGACACAAGGTAGTAAGCGCCCCTTGCCAGATTCTGGGCTTCAGGTCGAGCGCCCACCCTATTCGCGCCACCCCTTCGCGATTCCGGGCTCCGGATCAACTCCCTGCGTGAAAGGACCGGGATACCATTCGCGTACCGCATGAATCAAAGTAGACTGTGCGACTAATTTGAAGAACAGGAGCCTTCACTGGCAAAGCTCCAGCTTGAAGATGCACTGTTACCGGGCCGCCCACGGCTGGAAAGACTCCAGATACAGGATGCCATTCATGTTGGAATGACAGGTCACCGCACGATCTTTTAATCTGTGGCTATCTTTAAGACCATCCATGGTTTCATCCTGCGCGAGATTCTTATAACTTCGGCTGTCCCTGCTTCCTCTTGACGTATTCCAACACGGCGTCAATACCTGCCTGCGCTACTTCGGTATCTTGTGCCGGTGTCCCTGTGCTGCAGCCAATCGCTCCCACTACTTCGCCGTCGATGACAATAGGTATTCCACCAGCCACGTACATGAATCTGCCGTTGTTGCTATTATTCAGACCGAACGCTGGGCCACCAGGCCAAACGGCCTCTTTGTAGACCGATGTCGGCGCGCGGTGACCCGCTGCGGTGAAGGCTTTGTTCATCGAGATGTCAATGGAGGTGAGCTTCGCACCGGGCATTCGTTCGAAGTGTAGCAAGTAGAGGGAGGCGTCGACAATTGCAATGTTCATCGGTACGCCTATCGCTTTCGACTTCTCAATACATGCTGCCGAGGCCAATTTGGCGGCATGGTGTGTGAGATGCGCGGGGCGGTGGATGGCTGCCATAGCGTGCAATGGGTGTGTTCTGGCTGGGAGGGCAAGCAAGAGTCCGCTCAATCAACAGAGCCCGGCGAAGAATCGGACAAAGCAAGTGTTCGACAAGATGGAATAATTAGTCTCTGGGGCCAAGCCCGTCACAAATAATTCGAGCTCTTGAGTGTTTGGCGGTATGGAGGTTCAGAAGTCTACCATGAAGAAAAGACAACTCGTATGAATCTCGAGAGAAACCGAGCAAGCCGGTGTCGAGAGCCCAGGGACGTTCATCATGACCGATGAAAATGCAAGTGGTTCGGGAGACAACGGCGACGTCAGCGAACGGATTGGTCGCCGCCTTGTCGCCGCACACCCGAAACGTGCATGCGCCTAGCCTCAATATGGAGCGATTTCTTTGCGGGGGACGCAGGGGTCACTTGCAGCAGCCTTCTTGCCTCGGTCTTGATGGGCTTTACCACGGCGAGCAAAATACACGTCAAGGGAGAGCATCAACTTTTCCTTCGATGGTAGCAGTCATAAAGTCCAACCCATTGTCTAATTATCTCATGAGAACCTCGTTACACCCGTCCTACGGGTCCAGCTTCAGCCCACTCTTTGCTCAGCGAGGCTGGTGAAGCGGGCGGCCCCTATGATATAGCAGCTCAAATGTCCTTTCGCTTTCCTTGTCAAGATACTCTGGGGCCTTTCTCACGACCGCGCCTTGCTCTTTGTAGTTCGGCGAGATCTCGATGATCTCCCCCGAGGTCTGTTCATTGAGTAATTTCTCGAACGTGTCGATGACTCCTTCGATCGGCGTCAACAGATTCTCCTTCTCCAGTGTGTCATAGAATGCACCCGTGGAGATATTGGTGCGAATCACATTGGGACAGATCGCGTTCATGGTGATCTTTTCTTCCGGCAAGTATTTCCCGAAGCTTCTTACCAGTCCGACCACGGCATGCTTTGCCGTGGTATAGATTGGTAGAGTTGGGCAGCAGTAGAAGCCGCACACACTCGCAACACATCCGACTCAAACACGGGTTAGTGACGCTTCTCATTGGTAGTGGAGGTTCTGCTCACTTTGGCCCCGAAGGCCATTCTTTCCAGGCTGCTGCTTCCTGAATTGCTGCACAGCGAGTGAGACGGTGTACAAGACTCCTGTCAGGTCGATGTCGAGGACCGTCAAGTCTGGCATTTGAAAGCCAGTCGCGGAAGGGTCATTGGGGATAGAGACACGCTCTCCGACTCCTGCGATGGGATATACATAGTCGATCCGGCCGAAATCTGCAACGGCTTGACTGAATGCTTTGACTTGGGAATTCCAGTTTGCAACATCGACATGAGCGCATTTGGCAACCTGAGAATCCTTGTTCAATTCGTCAACGAGCTTCTGAGCGCCCTCGAGGTCTCTATCCGCGATAAAGACTTTGATGCTACAACGTTGTCAGTAGTCTTTCCCTTGGTGGCGAGTTCTTCCACGGCAGTATCCCCTACTTGTTCTTCACCAGCATCTGAGCGACCCCTCGCCCAATCCCGGAAGCCCCTCCGGTAATGTACGCAAAGCCAGACATCCTTCCGATATGACGAGTATTGTGAAACTAGCAAGTTTTCCGGATACAGAGAGCTCTTTTGGTGTACAGACCTCGTGTGAATGGAAATCAAATCCTAGTTACCTTTCAACTGAGTGTGAGAGACGGACCTAGTCATCCAATGTCGCAAACTGCATCTTATTTCTGAAGAATCTGGATCTCAAGTGTGAGGGGTTAGCCGTCGGCCCAGTTTACACGCAAGAACCATCACCGAGTCTATGGCATACTCGTGTTCCCGACGCGTGAGGAGATCCAGTGAGCAAGAACCCAATGTCGTCGAATGCGACGAGAAATGCGGGGTTGCTGGTTGCTGGTTGCCTCGTTCCGCTGCTGCGGAGGCTCCGAGCAAATTATCGACTTTCGAAGAAGCCGAGCTGGAGCTGCATCGTCGACACCGTCTTCCAGCGAATCACTGGGGTAGAGGAAGTCGTTGCTGATACTGTGCTTTATGACTGGAGACATCCTTCCGACGACAGCTGGCCAACCATTTCGTCGTGTTGCATTTGTCCCCCCTGTTACTCTTGAGGCCCAGGACGCAATGTAAGGTACATCAGCTCGAGTTCTTTTCTCACTTAACATTCAAATACTGCTCGCAAGCTTCCAGTGACTTTGATCCAGTCTTCACTGAACTCGGCGCCCTTGAAGCGAAACATCACGCGTGACGCGACTTCTGTCGCCGGACTCATGTAGAAACTCTGGTGATTCGACTATTTCATCCCTTCTTGAAAGAGCGTTCTCTTGCCATCCAATCCGACCCGCCCGTGCATCCGCGAAGGTCGGTATTGCAGGATCTATGAATGGAGTTGATGCACCGCTTGATCTCTATCAATGCGCCAAATATGGACTAAAACTCTGTAATGAAATCACAGCGACCTACGGCGGAACATTTGGCGTTCAAGAGCGCTGGATCAATGAACAGTCATCACTTCCGCCGCTTCCTAAAGATTCAGCCCAACCCGACTGACCCCTTGGTGTCCACATACCCCCTTCGTCGGACCGTGAAACTGCTACCTACCAGGAAAAGAAAATCCAACGAGATCCCCCAGCGAAAGGAACTTACTACTCACCAGACCCAACGAGAGACGCATATCAGATCAGATCGACCCAGATCACGACAGGATAGTCCCATCCGCATAGGCAGGACAGGAGGATATCATCGAACAGGATCCGTCTCGTGTCCGTCGTTGCCGTAAAAGCCCAAATGTCGTCCCCACGACCACCACCCTCGATATTCACCCCGTATCTCACGCTCCCGCTCTCCTCCCATCTCTCTCACCTCCCGCCATCCGTCCCCCTGGACGCCCTGAGCCGTACACCCCCGACCCGTCTGCAAAGGACAGCCCTCCCCAACATCGGGGCCATAGAGCTCGTCTCCTCAGCTGACTTCGAGACGCTCTACGACCCACTTTACACGGCCAGTTTCCCCCGCCGCACCGAGCGCGAGAGGTCCGATCTGATCGTCGAGCGCCTCGCGGCCCAGGCCAGAGGCGAGAGGGCAGGATTGGCGCCGTATCGGATCGTCGGTATCCGAGACCTCGCGGGCGAAGCCATCGGGGCGGCTCAGTTCTCGGTGCTGCCGGTCCCGCCCTGTCGACCGAGACAGCCAGAGGACCAGCCACAGCAACTCAGACAGGGAGAGGGAGAGGGACAAAGCGGCGTTGTCTCAACGCCGCAGGGCTCCTCGGCGTCCAGGTTCGCGGTCCCGTACTTGCAGTACATCTACGTGAGGGCGCAGAACCGCCGCCAGGACATGTCCGAGGTGTTGCATGCGATGGTGCTTGCCGTGGCGAGCGCGGACGCCGCGCTGATGGAACTCGAGGATGGGACCTCTTCTTCCCTGGGTGCCGAGAATCTTCTGCGGACTGTGCCGTTTACGCTCTTCGAGACAGAGCCGCCCGACCACGGCGACGACCACGCAAGCCGTGCGTACGCGCTGGAACGTTCGAAGATTCACACGTCGAGCGGGGGCGTGGCTCTCGTCCTGCAACGAGCCAAAGGCTCGGAGGCCAGCTCGGACGGGGGTGAAGGTGAGATCCTCTCCGCGCACGTCCAACCCGGCCTTGAACCTGCCGATCCGCCGTTGACCCTCGTCTGGGTCGTCCGGCCTTCGCCGACGGCCACGTTGAATAAAGACTACGATCTCACGAGAATGGGCAAGGCCCTTATCGCAGCCTACTACCAAAGTCTCCGAGACGAAGGTTTTCCGGAGAAGAATATCCGACTTGCAGAAAGGATCGTCGAGCAGAGAAGTAGAGGAAGTACTTTCGAGTTGATCCCGCTGGCAGATGTCAAAGATTTCAGTATGGAGCAGGGATATCTGGATATCCGAGGCGATGATTGAGGTTTGACAATTTCGGTTTTTCATTTCGGGACTGGAGCTTGTGAGGCTGCAGCAGACTATGAAGAAAAGTACAACGACACTCTCCACAATATTCATAACAATAGGACAGAACCCTGTCGTCTGAACTCGACTTTCTAAAAGCACAGCGTCAAACACCGGTCGGGAGACAATCTGGCAAGGAAAGAATTCGAAAACAATTTCTAAAGAACTCAGCTGCAAAACGAAGGACAAGTCGATCACAGGAGCACAACATGAGCCCGACATATCTCAGTCCGGCGCTCCAGGACCATGCGTCAACCAGCAGAGAAAATCACAGCTCCCCGGATGGTTGAACGGTGGATATCTTTATCCGCCCGCTCAGTATCTGGGTGGTGATCTCCTCTTGGATGGCCGCCTGGAATAAAGATCTCCACCGTTGTAGGAGATCCCCATCGACGTCATGATGTTGACAGCGGCAGTTTCGCCGGTAGCAAAAGCACCATGCACACATCCGTTTCCGATCCGCGCACAGTGCTCACCGGCGAACTGTAGCTTGCTTCCCTTGTTGCTGTCCATGGCGTTGAACCAAATTTCCGGGTCGTCACCGGTTTTGTCAGCAGTGTATGTACCGAAACCAGCCAGTGGGTCCTGCGTCCAGTGTGTCGTTTCCAGATTCACAACTGGAGGAAGCTTTTTGTACGGCTCGGTACGGAAGAGCTTAAAGAGAGGCTCGAAAAAGGCGAAGATTTCAGCATCCGAGGTCATGGATTCGATTCGCTGAGTGAGTGGCTCAACAATCTGAACAGACAGCTCCGTGGTGCCACTCATGATCCAGTTGTTACTAGTCACTGTCATGTACGAGAGGATCGAGTCTGGGTCGAAACTGTCGGTGGGTTCTGGGTAATAGATGAACTGATCATTGTCTTTCGGCCAAAAGACCGATTCGAACTCGACAAAAATCTTGCCGAGGGCACCATATCCCAGTTTGTCGAGACCGTTCGAGAGCTGCGTGGGGAGAGAGGGACTGAAGTCGACAAGCTGGTGTTTCAAGACACCAAGCGGGAGGGTGCACACGATAGCATCTGCAACCAGTGTGGTAGAGTTGCCGTCCGAAGTCGTCACATGCACCGTACATGGTTGGCGTTCTTCTTCATTCCAATCAATCCGAGTGACCTTATGGCCGAGTCGGATAGTTTCCGGGTCACGGAGGTTCGAGGCTGCCCAGTTGACGATGGTATCGTACCCTCCTTTCATGTAGAGGTTTCGTTCAGTTGCAAAGTAGGCAAGGTGTTTGGAGGAGGCTTGTTCGAGACTGGTGCCTATCCAGGCTTCGACCTCACGAGCGGCTTGAGGGGCCCAGAGGCGCTCATCCTCGCTCACTAGGGGATGAGTACTCAGCCATTCCTTGATGAAGGTCAAGGCGGGCTTGTCCTCGGCGTCTGGATTCTCTTCGTAGTACCACTCACAGAAGTCGGCAAACTCGTCGGCGACTTTCTTGGCCTTGAACTGGGATCCGAGACGGCCGTCTTTGGTATAGTAGAGGGGAGTGCCGTCGTCGTAGTAATGTTCAATTTTGAGCTCACCAATCAGACGGACCAATTTGTTGTTTGCGGTTTCGTGCATCCAGGCGGCTCCTAGAGATAGTGTGAGTAGAAGTGGAAGACCCGGGGAAACAACCCCACAACGGCGCGTGGCCCAACAATGAGCGCTCTTAACGACATCATGTCAAACGCCTACGGCGATTGTCAGTATTGCCTTGGTAATATTTACCAATGTCTCTGGGAGCGTGCCCAGCTTTCCTGCTCGTGTAAATACGTCCGCCGATCCGGTCAGACCGGGCTTCGAGGACCACGACTTGGACTCCATGGGATCTCAAGACAGAGGCAGCACGAAGACCGGCGATGCCGGCACCGACTACGATTACTTTCTTCTGGGCTGGAAGTCCATCTGCTGTAGATGGCTCCTTTTTCTCTGGACTCACAACTTCATGGACATCGATGTATCCCGGATCTTTCGGGTTTAGACCATCCTCCAACTCTTTGATAGCGGCAGGTGAGGGGAGTAGCCGTTGGGCGAGTTGCAGGATGGTCGAAGGACTACTGGACTCCTTATTGGGTTTATGAGGGGTGATTTGAGTGATATGGAAGTGTTGAGCCATTCTGAGCTGGCAAGTCGACATCAGCTATATGATAGGCTGGAGGTGGTAGAGAGGATGCCCCTGGCAACAAGGCTGTATCAAGCCAACACCTTAGATAGAGAAGCGAGAAGTGAAGAGAGATGGGGAGGTGGTGAAAGCGAAGGGATGATGGACGGGTGCGCAGGCACAAGGGTGGGATGAAGAGAAAGCAAGGCGAAGATGATGTGGGATGGCACCGCGCTAGCCACTTTCTAGGGAGGTGTAACCGCCCCGAAGGGCGGGCGGCGCCAATTGGAGCTCTGGTTACAGCGAGAAACAGGGATCTGAGCTGTCGGTGGGCTGGCTTATCGGCCAGGTGACGCCAGGATGTTAGTGCCGGTGCAAGCCCCATAAAAAGCTCAGGTTAACCGGGAAAAGCATCTTAGGCACTGGTTAAGCATCAGAGTCAAGTCGGCAGCTTCCTTTCTGTCGCACACAGACCAGAGAGCCAAATCAATCTGCCTCAAAGCCTCCCATGATTTGCCGTCCATACGTAGTTCTGATTCCGCTGAACACATCACGCGCAAATCGCTTACCTGTTCGCCACCGATAAGCTTTTACACCAGGCTAATGGCCGTTCCGTCGTAGCCTCTTTGCGGGGAGGGTTGCAGATTCACTCGTCACTGATGAGAGCTTTTTTAGGGCAAACCACCATGATAAGGGATCTAAGCTTGGACTGTCGTTCAGACGACATGGCAACGCCTCTCGCTTATTTCATAAAAAGTCCTCGTGCCCAGCTCACTCTTCTCCATCCTCTTCAGTTATTTGCGACCCGGACTCTCCACTCACTTTCGGAAATAGTCACGAGCGCATGGAGTACACGGAAGAGCTACCGGGCACTCGCCGAATTTTCGACAAAGACGGCAAACCATTGTATCCAGGCGATCCTTCACTGAAGAGACATGGCGACATTGTGTTGGTGCCTCAGCCGACCGACTCTCCCAATGACCCTCTTCATTGGTCGATGCCACGCAAGTTATGGCATAGTTTCCTCGTCTGCTTCGTGACGGCCCTGACCGCCGCTACCTCCAACGACGCTGGCGCCGCCCAGTACAATGAGAACCTCGAGCTCGGTATCAGCTACGGCTCCTTCAATACTGGGGCTGGAATCTTGTTTTGTGGTATCGGATACTGGACACTACTCTCGTCCCCGGCGGTGTACCTTTATGGTCGCCGAATCCTCTACCTGATAGGCATGACGTGGGGTTTCATAGGCGGTATATGGTTTGCCAGAGGTCAGAGCACAAGCGATGCTCTCTGGAACCAACTCTTCGTCGGCGCCTCCGAGTCCGTGGCCGAAGCAACCGTGCAGTTGTCGTTGATGGATCTGTGGTTTCAACATCAGCGCGGCTCAGTGCTTGGTGTCTATGTGTTGGCAACTAGTATCGGCACATACCTTGGACCTTTGATTGCCAGCTACATTGCGGACAGCAGTCTTGATTGGAGATGGATCGGGTATTTTGGAGCGATCATCTCTGGTGGGACTTTCTTTGTCCTTCTGTTCGGCCTTGAAGAGACCGCATTCCACAGGGATCGATTCCTGGTCAATGATGGAGACAGGTACCTGATCGATGGCGTTAACAGGAACAGTTCTGCCTCTGCAGGGCTAGAAGGAGGAGCGACGGACAAAGAGAAGATTGCCAATCAGCCAGGTGAACTACAGTCTGGATCACCACGTCGACAATCTGTTGCTGAAGAGCGAATTGCAGCCGAAGATCGCCCGAGATCGTATTGGCGACGCATTGCCATCATTACTCCAGCCCCGAATCTGCGCGGCTTCGGATTCAAGCAGTACTTTCAGCGATTGTTCCACACGTTGCGAATTTTCACATTTCCTGCAGTTTTGTATTCGGGCCTGCAATGGGGAGCACAAGATGCATGGCTTACTTTCTATCTGACTGTGGAGGAGGATAATTGGTACGGGCCGCCCTGGAACTACAGTGATGCTGCTGATGGGGTAAGTTTCTCTCTTGTGGTGAAAGCGGACAACGAAACGGAATGCTGACCCAGATCTAGCTCATGAACGTGCCCTGTTTGATCGGCGCCGTGATCGGAGCCACATATGGTGGCTGGCTCAGTGATAAGTTCATGATCTGGATGGCCAAGAGAAACGGCGGCGTTAGCGAGGCTGAGCATCGACTTTGGCTCATGTATCCATGTGCCGCGATTTTCCCCACGGGTCTATGGCTGTTTGGTATCGGAACAAGTTACGGCTGGAGATGGCCTGCTCCATATGTCGGTCTCGGCTTTATTGGTTTCGGATGGGGTTGCGCTGGCGACTTGAGCATGGCGTATCTGATGGATGCTTATCCTGACATGGTCTTGGAAGGCATGGTGGGCGTGGCAACGATCAACAATTCAATTGCGCTGGTCTTCACCTTCACCGCGTCCGACTGGATCGAAGCCAGCGGCGTTCGCAATACGTTTATTGCGATTGGTGTTCTGGCATTCGTGTTCATCATGACCACCTTGCCGATGATGATATGGGGGAAGAAATCTCGACGCTGGACAAGGGACCGGTATCAGCGATTCCTGGAGATTCGTGACGGGTTTTCGAGCTAGCTTTGTGTCAGAGGAGGCGACAGGAGAGCTTGCACCACTGTACCAAAAACGCTCCTGAACCGGGTCACGGTTGCTTGACGGTTTTTCCTATCGTGTTGTGTATATTTGCTCAGCGTTGACATCGGCGACGTATTCGATTACCCACAAATAAAACAATCAATTGCATGAATGGTTGATCGTGCTTGGCCTATGGGTGCTTGGTCTTTGATACAGACAGACGTCACTTTTTGGTCTTACACTCACCCGTAACAAGAAGCAACCCCCCTACTGTCGACCATTCGCCCACTCAGACTCATTGTTTCCATCACGATGTTCAAAGCTCACAGAAAGCTAACCAGTTGAGCAGTTCATCCTCATCTCTTTGCCAATATCTTTGAGTCGCTCTAACAATGCGTTCAACACTGTCTCTCCAACGCGGACTGTAAGTCCCTCGCTTCTCCTGAAAACCTTCCGAGATCTTCCACTCTCGAATACTCTCAGCCCAACGAAGCTTCATTTGAGCGGAATACTAACATGCAGCAGCCTCAAACGCTCGTCGTACTACAATCCGGACTACCGGACTGGCGCAGCCCTTCTTCGCGCCAGACGACCATACCTCGTCAAAAACACACTCACCGGAATTGCCATCTTTGGCTTTGCAATCGGAGTCTGTATGTCTCTCACAGCTCACCTGATAGAAATCTCCCGTCCAAGTCTCCAGCGCTGACCACCCGGCAATAGTCTCGTTCACACTCAAAGCCGTCGGACAAGAGACCTTCGATGACGTTATCGTCCCTTCCGAGCCCCAGCCTACAGCGCAGTCGATCCAACAGCAAAATCAATCACAGTCAGTCAAGGCGAAGATCCCGACCGCCGAAGTGAACGGGATGCGTTCCTAAAGGGTCCTTGGGCCAGGTGACTGCCAATGAGGAAGTCTTGCAAGGTGCCAGGAGCTCTGCGTTAGGCAGAGGATGAGACCGTCTCAGCGGCGAGGGCAAGTCGCGGCATTATCGACGCTGAACAGACGTTCCGGAAGGCGCTTCTCGTGGCTGAACGTGGAACCCCCGCCAGGGACTGGGCATCCTCTCTTTCCACCCCCAAGGTTGCGGCACCATCAATCACGAAGAAAGAGTTTGATGTACAAATTCCTCCAACGCCATTTATCAACGCTGCAAAATCCCACGAATATCCCCCTGACCGAAAATCCAGCCGGTCTCGCACCATCTAGGTCTTCTAGAACCATCGAGAGCAACGACAGCACGGGGATTTCCTTTCCGCCTCTGTTGCGAAGGTGTAAACTATTATCTGTCTGCTAAATATCACAGGTGCTGGCGGCGGGAGTCGCTCAAGGCCCGTCCTTAGGGTATACGTACTCGTCGGGATGGCTGTGAAGTTCAAGGAATCCCTATCGCCCAAGCTTCCCTTCCACAATCTCAGGGCTGGGCTACCACAGGAGCAACCAACTGGCTCAGGGATTCCATTGACAGGTGCCGTGGCGGTGCGCTGGGTTGAGAAATAGTGACGCGCATGTCTCTAGATTCAGCAGAGGAGACAGGGCTCATCCCTTCCTTGTTCTAAAGATCAAAAAGGAAGCAGGGCAGAGGTACATACGAGTAGGAGAGTGAGTGGCACGGACAGATCGAACAGACCTTCCCTCCCAGATCCACGATATTTGGCTCCAGAATAAGCTGAACACCATACCTACAGTAGCTCCTCAAGTAGCCCCTCTACCTTCCCCCCTCGTTGTAATTGTATCATCGCTGTCATCATCATCATCATCATAACCCCCTCGTCCGTCTGTCCCTGGAATCAATCGTGATGATTGCTTGTCACAGCAATATCGCAGCTAGACGATTCCGAGCCGAATTCCTGGCCTTGCTCATAAAAGCACGAATAGAAGACTGCTCCCGGCGGAAGACCTGAGGTGTATAACTCCATTGTATGGCCAAAACGGAGAGGGGCGAGAAAAGCGAGGAAGTGGTGTTGGGTCGAGGACAGGACATGAGAGAAGGAATAGCCAACGGACTACTGTACAGAGAAGGCAGCGCATTGGCACCCAGCATGTCGATGATCAAGATTGTGTCTCGTTGACAAATCATCGGCTGCAGGGTTGCTAGATTCGACTGTTGGCGAGTAAATATGTTTGTTCAATCGCTTCTCATTAACTGAAAAGATATCCAGAATCTACAAAAGGCACCAGTTCCAGAGGGGTGTCGTAATGCTTGCTTGGTCCATTCGCAATGCCGCGTGTGCTTATCCCCAAAAGTGCAATCAACTGCTATCCACTCAATCTCCGTCAGTGAACACTAAATCTCCCCGTCCCAGCCGTGATAGCAGGTGGTCTCGACGCCGATGCACTGAAGTATGCTCTCGAGGTTAGAGGCGAAGAGCCTGGATCACGCCCAGTGCCCATCATATCTTTGTCCTTCCCGGGCTGATCCTTTGACTCGGCATGCCGCCTCATATCGAGCGGACTCGCAGAGTGGATGCGGAAGTTATGTAGCGTAGACGGTCCTGCCTGAATGTCCGTCTTAGTGGCGCTATTCTGCCCATCTTGAGGCGTGTTGATTGCTGAGGACGCCTGGGCCGATGCTGAAGGGTCGGCAATGGTAGATGCTGATCCTCCTGGGGGCTGTAGAGTGTCGGTCATATTTCGTTGTTGATTTGCTGGCGTGAGAAATTCGTTCATGGGTGAGCGATTCGAGTTCTGCCGGCTCAAACGATGAATAGGGTGTTGAGGATTAGCCCAGGGAGTCTGTTCCAGGAATTGCTCTTCGGCTTGTGGCCCGGACATCTGTGATTGCATTGCCGGGCGCTGGACGGGTCTAGCAGGTCGAATTTGCGAGGGTGAAATCTACAAGCTGTTAGTTTGACGCATTCGTGTATGGCTGCAAAGGTAAACGTACTCCCATCTTCTGGATGTCATCTTCTACATCCTTCTGTCTGGATGGCTCCAGCTCTGGCGCAGCAGGAAAGCCGACGTATTTAGCCACGCCTGATAAAATCGAGACTTCCTTGTTATAGGCCGTTTGCTGAAGAATTTGCTGCGATCTCTTCTCTGGGAACGGGATGCTGAAACTGGGTATCGAGCAATCGGCTTTGAATCTATCCCGCTGAATCCGGTAAAAGTGCTCGCTGATGCGTTCAAGGTGTCGCTCTCTGATGTCTCTTACGGTCTGGAAGTACTGGCTGTGGATCTGACTTCGTTCCGCAACAGCTTTGTTCTTCAAGGCTCCGACTTTGTAAACGAGCAGCTTCTGCTCGATTTGGAACTTTTCGTCGCGGTACTTCTGCACCACTTCGACCTGGCGTATCAGCTCGGGATGGGATGGCTTGGGTTCTTGCAGGAGCTGTAGCTCATGGTTGATAGCCGCTATGCGTTCGTCATAGAGGCGGTCCCTCAGTGTTGCAAACTGCTTCTCAATGGCCATCAGCGAGTCCATGGCCGCCATCCGTCTGGCTTGCTCTTCTTCACTCTTCAGGGCGGCCTCGGCATCGTTCTCATCCGCATCAGCAGGCTCCGAGTCTTCAGCAGCTTCGGCGTCCTCTCCCTCTTCTGGCCGCGGCTCTTGTTTGACAGGTTCTTTTGTTTTTCTCCTCAGCCGACTCCTGCTTTTGCCCTTCGAGTCTTCGCTGGTATCAGTCTTCTCGACTTCTTTCTGCTCTTGTTCAGGGACTTCTGGTGCGTCTTCGTCTTGTTCAGGAGCTTCCACCTCGGGTCCAACACTCCGTCCCCGGGTCTGAGGACCAGGAGCTTCGTCCCCGTCACTATCTGGTTCTGATTTCTCGTCGTCAGTGCCGGGTGATCCTGGCCGACGTCGTCTTTGCGGCCTCGGCGCCCCCTCAAGGTCTGATCCACTTTCTTCTCGTTTACGTTTGTTGGGTGAAATTGCGCCAGCAGGCTCGGCCTCAGTCGGGGGTTCTTCATCCGCGTCCGGGCCGTCGCTCAAGGGATCGTCATTGTCCGAGTCGGGATGGGAGGATATTGGAGACGAAACCACGCTTCCCGTCAAGCTCTCAATTTCAGGCCGCATGTCTACATCTTGTCTTTGGGAAAGCTTGCTGGGACTGATCTCAAAGGGCTTCTTCTTGGCCAGATTTTCTGGTGTAACTTGCAGTCGCTCAGTCTCAGCCTCAGAGTCAGCATCCTCCGGCGGTGTAGGCTCTAATTCTTCGTCTTCGCCATCTTCGAGGTCTTCTTCAAGCTCGCTGAGGCTACTCGACCGATCGTCCTCCGAGAGGGGTTCTTCTTTGGTGGCGGCGGTCGTGGTGGCATTAGAGAGGGCGAGGAGAGAGTCAGCCGCCGAGTCCATCTGGGGTGCAGAGGAGAACTCGTTGACGAGATGCCGCGGGAAGGCGCAGTGAGAAGCTTTTTACCCTGGGAAAGGTCCAGTAATGGAGCTGCGAAGTCGGGAAACGATAGATTCTAGCGACAACGTCGGTGGTCAGCAAAGTTCAAGGACTTTTGCAGAACCGGGAACTCAAGCTCGTCCCATGACTGTGGATCTATCTACTCACCGGGTTAGAGAAAATGTGTGTCGGTCACACTCGCATCGTGGACAATTGGTCTTGTGCGCTAAGTGAAACCAATGGTTCGGGCGCACAGTGACTGCGCTCGACGGTCTAGCCGTTCGTTGTCGATGCCTGACACCCAGCTCTTTGCATGTATGTGTATACACGGATTGCGATCTCTCGAGGAGCTGAGGGTGGGAGTGACTGTCAGTAGACGGCTGCCGGCGGGGCAGGGATGATGATTTGCGGACGAGGCGTGGCTGGAAAACAGGCGAAATGCGGGAAGCGATGCGACAATGATCGTTCGAGTATCTTGAGGAAGTCAAGGAAGGCGAGGGGAACAGCAAAGTGAATCGAGCTGTCGACGTCGCAGGTTGCGCAGAACGCCAGGAGGAGCAGTTCAGTCTTGCAGCGTGTTGGCGTCGGTGGAGAAACGCAGCGCATCCGCAGCGCCAAAGATGCGTTTTCCTGCCCCCAGGGCACAAAGGGACGCTGCGACCTGAATCATGGGCTTTGTCCACGATGTCATAGGCGCGATTCGTTTTTCCGGCCTAGCCCCGGCGATAAGCGACATGCACCACGCTTATCCCCATTTGCACTTTTCTGCCAAACCACCCAAAATTTCTTGAACCTGGGGAACAAATAATGGAGTGTGTCGGTTGACTCGCAACATGTCCAAATCCAAGAAGGTGAAAGCTACAGGGGTGGCTGCGTCTCCCACGAAAGCTGCTGCCAAACTCGGGGCCAAAGACGACGCGGTTGATCCGGCTCTTGCATCTCTGTTTGCTTCAAGTGTAAGTCAATCTGTACACAGGCTTTCACTTCCTCGGCGCTGACCCTGTTGCTTAGTCTGGACCAGTGAACGTACCAAAGAAATTGGTGCAGCCAATAAAAACAGCTCTTGCGCCAAAGGACGCCGCCGAGGAAGAGGGAACATCATCGTCCTCAGACACCGATTCCTCCCTGGACGATGAGGCGGACGGAGAGGAGGACAACGGTGACAGCTCGGAGGACGAGGCTCCGCAAATAGTTACAGAAGCTCCCAGTCGAGCAGAGAAACCACGGAAACGGAAGCGCAACGCGGATGAGGACGACCTCGAGCAAGCATACTTCAAGCGCCTACAGCGAGAAGAGGACAAAGAGACGCAACAGAAGCAAGCAGGGCAGGATGCAGATGACGTGGACACAAGCTCTGATGAAGATGACGAAGACGACGACGCTGTCAGCGAACCGTCCGAAGTCGAAGTCCCTCTCCGGCACGAAGTTTTCGACAAAAAGCTCAACGACCGCGCAAAACTCAATCGCACGGTCTTCCTAGGAAACGTCTCCACCGAAGCTATTAAAACAAAGCAGGCCAAGCGGACACTGACTCGCCATCTGCGTTCCGTATTGAAAACTCCCGCTCAAGGCAAACGACTAGGAAAGTTCGAATCAATTCGATTCCGCTCCACCGCATACGCCGCCAAATCCGGCCCCAAGAAAGCCACGTACGCGAAGAAAGACCTCATGGACGCGACCACGACCAGCACAAATGCGTACGCAGTATTCACCACCGAGGCTGCAGCAGAGCACGTTGCCAAGACCTTGAATGGAACCGTCGTCCTCGACCGCCACCTGCGAGTCGACTACCTCGCCCGACCTCTCCCCATTGACCACAAACGCTGCGTCTTCATCGGCAACCTCAGCTTCGTCAACGAAGAGACCCAAGCCACAGACGGAAACGAGAATCGACGGCCCACGGCGAAACAGCCCGCCGACGCCGAAGAAGGCCTCTGGCGCACATTCGGCAAGTGTGGGGCCGTCGAATCCGTCCGCGTGGTCCGCGATCAAGAAACTCGCGTGTCGAAAGGATTCGCCTACGTGCAATTCAAGGACGAAAACAGTGTGGAAGCCGCGTTGCTTATGAACGACAAGAAATTTCCCCCCATGCTACCCAGGAAGTTGAGGGTGATGCGCGCGAGGAAAACCAAGCTCAAGACGTCGTCCAGACTGCCGTCGGGCGGGAAGTTTCCCAGTAAGAGCTCCTTCGCGAGAGGGAGGGCCGGGAAACCGCTTGTCTTCGAGGGCCATCGGGCGAGCGAGGGCGGTGGATCCAGCCGCGGCGGGAAGAAAGGCAAACCGCAGAGTCTCACGGATAGAAAGATAGAGAGGAACAAGAAGAGACCGGACTCGAAGAGGGCGAGGCGAAGTGCACAATTCAAGCGCGGGCAGGTGAGGAAACGAAACCCCGGCCAGGGAACGTGATTCGTACAGGCGTGCAGAACAGACGGACACACACGAGATATAAATGTGCTTTTTCACGGTATTGAGCAGGCATGAGCGCAGAAAGATGATGGCCTTTTCCCCAGCGGTATGCAATAATTGATTCAAGCGAAGTGAGCTTTTGAGAGATTCAAGCTCGGACTTTTGACGACTTTGTCTATCTATGTCTTGTTGACTCCCTCCCGATCCAGCACCGCACCTCGCATCCAGACCGTCATCCCAACTCTGCGGTCCACTTCCTGTTGCATGCCACTGCTTGCTTTGCCCCCCTGCCTCTGACGTCCACGTACCCAAGACAAGCAAGTTCTCCAGGGAGACAGTCCAGTCCGAGAACCGAAGGATGTGAAAATTACGAGGTGTGGGACAGACTCTGGAGTCCGAACAGAGACGGGTGGGTAGATACGAGCGAGCAGAGTATGTGGTCACGTAGATCAAGTGGACGGAGTGTGTACATAAGCGCAAGGGCACGTCAGGAACGTCGAAATCATTGCATTGATCATGAACGAGATGCTTCCCACCCGTATATACCTAGGGTTTCATTCTCATTGGGGTCATCCTCACCCTCACCCAGCGCGTCGACCAGCTCTTTAACACCCAGAGTCTCAAGACTCCCACTCCTCGACTCCTCATCAGCCTCCTCTTGGACAGCGACGACGCTTCTCTTCTTGACTTTGATCTTGCGCTCCTCGTTTCGGAGGTAGGCCCCGACGTCCAGATGGGCCGATCTTTCAGCCCACATCGCCGCGGTCAACTTGAGGCGATCTCTCGCAAGGAGATCAACGCCGTATTCCACCACCAGCATTCGAACGATGTCCATATCGTTTTGGTGCGCTGCGATGTGTAGAGCCGTCATTCCACGGTCGTTTGTTGCTCCCGGATTGGCGCCGGCGGATAAGATCCGGCGGACGACGGCGACGGAGTGAGAAGACGCGGCTTTATGGAGCGGTGTCTGATTCGTATGTGTCCGCGTGTCGATGTCAGCGCCATGAGACAGACACAAGTCCACAAGCTCGACGTCACCTAGCGAAGCAGCAATGTGCAAAGCTCGCCAACCGTGATAGCCAGTCGTTTCGATTGAAGCTCCTCTGTTGAGTAGATATTCAATAATCGACTTTTGATTTTCTTGGACTGCGACGTGAAGAGGTGGTTGGCCGTCTTCGTCGAAGTCGTTGATAGAGGCTGGACTTTCGGCGAGAAGGGCTTCAACGGCTGGCAAATCGCCCCTCTCGATGGCTGTGGTGAGCAAGTTTGCGCTGCTTGGATCCGTCTTGCCTTCGGCCTCCCTTTCTGCGGCGCGGAGGTATTTGTGAATGTCATAGTGAGCGGTGAAGAAGGCGACTTCTCGTGGCGTAGAGCCCTTTTTATCGCGAGAGAAGAGTTGTGCTCGTTTGAGTTCGGAATCCGAACCGTACTCGATTAGCGTTTTCACGGTTCCTATGCTTCCGGATCGAACGCCCAGGTGTAGAGGAATATTATCCTTGAAGTCGGAGGCAAGAGCATTGGCTCCTCGCTCCAGGAAGAAGTGCACAGTCTCGACGTGGCCTCCTCTCGCCGCCCGGTGAAGCGGCGTCCAGAGTTCGCGTCCTTTGTGAAATATGCTGCCGCCATTCTCAACGAGATAGGCAACAATATCGATAAAGCCACCGGTGGCAGCGAAGTCGACTGGACATAGGCCCTCCTTATCCTTCACGTGTACAAAAGCACCCGCTAGCACCAGCAGCTTCACTATGGGTAGGTAGCCGCGGAGAGCGGCAATGTGCAGGGGAGTCGCCCCTTGACTGTTGGTGGCTGCTACCAATGCTCCTGCCTGTAGGAGTGCGGTTACCATTTCTTCGTCGCCCTGTTCCACAGCCTTATGGAGAGGCGTGAAGCCCTTGGGGCCAGCGGAATCAAGCTGTTCTCGTCCATACTGAAGCAGAAGTTTCACCACGGAGAGTTGTCGGTATGAAACTGCCAGATACAAGGGCGTACTTTGGCCGTAGTTCACATCCAGCACACTGGCCCCATGTTGGAGGAGGACTTGAGCGACTTCTTCGTGGCCAAAAAGTGCTGCTTCGTGAAGAGCTGTGCTTCCATACACGTTGCGTGCATTTAGACAAAGATTAGGTTGGTTTTGCACGATCAAGATCTTCAGGAGTTCGGAGAGGCCAAACTCGGCCGCCAACGAGATTCCCGCACCACCCGAGTAAGCCCAAGCCCATGTTTTCTCCTTCCAACTTCTGATACCAGTAGCTCGGAAATCACGCACCCGGGCCATATTGATCATGGACAGGCTGTTCGAAAGCAGAGGGATGGCTACATCCTTGATATCCTCGGCGGCAACCTGGCGGGCATGATGGCCCCATTCAAGAGCCGCATACTCCAGGAGTGCAAAGTCGTCCAAGGCCTTGGCGAAATCTTCTCGCTTCCTGAATGGTAGATCTTTCACCGAATCAAGCATCAAATACTTGATACAGGTCCTGGTGATGACAAGGTGGGCATCCTGGAAGAGTCCGTGGTTGTGGTGGCACAGATACTCTTCTAACGAATGATGCACTAGGCGTATGAGCGAGCTCTCGTGGTCCACCTCGACGAGTCCGCAACAGCAGTCAACTAGAGTCCTGACAGAGGGGAAGTTATCGCTCTCCAGATCGGTATCTTCGAGCCGCAGGGCCATGGCATGCTGCAGTTCCGATAACGACAGCGGCCTCCGGGCGTGAGACAACCACATCAATATCCTAAACGCAAGATCTCGCCTTGCAACGGAGAGATTCGTGATCCGCTGGATCGTCGATTGAAAAGCATGAGTCAGATCGGTCGAGAGATGGAGCAATGTTCGTTTGACGTCGGCTTTTGTGATTTGATCCAATATCGTCTTGACTTGAAGAGCGGGCAGCAGGAACAGGCCATTAGCGGTCTTTGTTAAGGTGTCAAGGACTTGTGTTCGAAGCTCATCGTCCATTAGATCTTCCGAGTCGGGATGTTCGTCTATGGTTTGGGCCAGGAACCGACGAAGGTCTCCAGCATCTGCAAGAATTTCGATTGTCACCGGATCGTGGAACTTGCCCAATAGGTTGAACGCGTGGGGTCTTGTGGTAGCAAGCAGCTTTACCGTGCTCCCAGATGAGGACCTAATAGCGCCAATGACCTCGAAGAATCCTGACCTTTGGCTCTGGCTATCTGCCTCATCGAGAGCATCGATTATGATGAAGCAACGGGTGAAGGTCGCGACCACCCGGCGTGTGATTGCCAACAAATCGTGGAACCACGTCTGGTCTTTGACGGCATTCCTGGTTCGTTGATAGAAATCGGCAACGGCAGCAGGCACGTTTTCGCCATGAGAGCTGAGTTGGCGTAAAAGGGACCTGGCAAAGGCGGAAGGATGCTGTGACTGTTGTTCGGAATAGTCGTAATAGTAGTAGGCTACGGCGATGTCCTGCTCTTTGAATCTGGCTCGGAGAAAATCAACAATATGTGAGGACAGTATGGATTTCCCAGCTCCAGGTCCGCCAACACAGAGAAGGTCGTGACTTGTACTTCTGTCGTCGATCCAATCGAGGAAATCGCGATGCTCGAGGAACCATCTTCCCGTGCCCTCAGCCCGTCGTATCTGGAGGTCACGATGCTTGTGCAGTGACGAGACGGGAGCGAGCCAATCCAAGATATCCGTAGTCCTTCGTTCTTGTTCTCTTAGCTCCGCGAGTCGTGCAGCTTGGGAGATTTCGTTCATGTCCGCAGCAGTCTTTGCAAGCATTGGTACCAAGGCAATGATGTGCTCAAGTTGGGCGGCGCGCCTGGAAGACTCCTCGGTGGACAAGCCCATCTGAGCAGATAACTCACTTATCTTCTTTGAAACCTGGAGCATTTCTTGTAGGCCTTTCGTGGCATCTTCTGACGACTTGGACAAGAGGTTGAAGCCTTCAATGGTGAAAGCAAACTGGAAGGTCTGGCTGTACCGCCTGAGATTCTCCACCATGTACATGACTTCCCTCTGCTCAAACGGCCATCTGAGCTGATCGATGGCGCGGGCAAATCTCCCGCCATCGGACGGAGGCTTCAGTCGATCACCAATGCGCTCTATCCTCTGGCGACAATCTCTGATGGCTTTTGAGAGAACGGAGTAGCTGTCAAAACACTTGCCTGCCGCCTTCTCGCTGTTCAAGAAATCTCGCAGGTTGCTGAGGACTTCGCCCAGCAGGAGCAATTCATCGTGCAGTTCTTTAACATTCTTGGCCCGCTCCTTGATGGCATTGACATAGATTGCTATCGTGCCACCAACCTGTAAAGCGAGGGTAACGAGACCCGCGATACTGCTGGCGACGGAGACACCGTCCATGGCCGAGGCGAGAAACGCAGGAAGCGGACGAACGCATGGCTCGTCTCGCAGTCATTGATTATTTGTAGTGTTCGAACGATCACGAACGATTTATAAGTGGAACCTGATAGTCCTGGCGGTGGCAAGGTCAGCACTTTCATAATGACTTGTAACAAGCACCGCGCCAAACCGCCGCAGGGGGAAGGGCGACTCCAACTTAGGGAGCCCTTAGTCGCTCCCGACGGGCGGCGCCGCTTGAAGCTTAGGCATGCCTTGCATTCGTACTAGTCGCCCAATGCCACCTGACTGCCTGGCTTGCTGGCTCGCGGCTCGCGGCTCGCGCGCCTTACCTGCTTCGGTAGACCCAACCATCTGGAAGGCGGCGCGCCTTGAATGCCAACGTCCCCGACGACAATTAAACATGAGAGAATGAAAGGCAATGCTCTGCTGGCGCGGGTGCCTCTCGGGGCCATAAAGAGTCATCTTTTCAGCATCCCCGCGGCATTGGTGGTTTTTTGGATATTTGTTCTGTTATGGGGGGAGCGTCGCATCTTCGAACAGAGTGTTAGGCAGTGTCTTTGGCAACAGTGGGAGTCATGGGTGTGTGAGAAGCATCCCCTTTGCAGACTCCGGTACTGACTATTGCAGCCGGCTCACACTCAACCTCATCATGTCCTCATCGTCGCCGACCCCCAATTGGTGGATCCGCATACATATCCTGACAGGCCATGGCCTCTCTCAAGCTTGACTGTCCTCTACACGGACCTGTACCTCGGACGTTCCTACCGGCTTCTACAAGAGAGGCTACAACCGGACGCGACCCTGTTCCTCGGTGATCTGTTCGATGGAGGCAGAGAATGGGGTACTGCCGAGTCAAGCTCTCCGGAGCAACGATACAAGAAGTATGGGACGCGGTTTTGGCTAAAAGAATACATTCGTTTTTCAAACATCTTCTTGCGCTCATGGTTCAGGGGCTCTTCGGTCTCTTCGGCCGAGCCTGCAGGCCGTCGCCTTCTGGCCTCACTTCCAGGAAACCATGACCTGGGCTTTGCGGCGGGTATACAAATGCCCGTGAAGGAGCGCTTCGACGCATATTTCGGGCCTCTGAACAGAATCGACATTATCGGCAACCACTCATTTGTCCATATCGATACGGTGTCTTTGAGTGCCATGGATCAGATCGATCCCAAGACCGGAAGTTCGGGGGCAGGAGATGGAAGTGCCGCCGCAACCGCTTCAAGCAAAATCTGGAAGCCAGTCGAGGACTTCCTCACAGAAGCGAGAACCATCAGAGCCAAGGCCATCCAACATACGTGCGAAACCAGATTCAACTGGAAGAGTCCTGCTCCTCGCTCGCTCGTCCCGGAGGTACGACAAGCCGATGAAATTCAGTCCTCTAACCCACTTCAAAACCCGCTTCACCCAGTCAGCTCGTCACAATTCCCAACAATCATCCTCTCCCATATCCCACTGTACCGCTCGGGCGAGGCCAATTGCGGACCTATGCGAGAACGAGGCTCGGCCATCCCGCTACAGGCAGGGTACCAATACCAGAACGTTCTCACGCCACTGATCTCCCACGACATAGTCAAGCACCTAACTGCCGAGGAAATCACCATGATCTATTCCGGCGACGATCACGATTACTGCGAGATAGAACACAATGAATTTACCGGTCGGATCAGAGAAATCACGGTCAAGAGTATGAGTTGGGCCATGGGCATCCGCAAGCCGGCTGTGCAACTCCTCAGCCTGTGGAACCCCGTCGACGTAGAGAAAGCCATGTCCGGGGACCCGAACCTCGCGACCCCAAGAGACACAGTACGGAACCACATGTGTCTCCTCCCCGACCAATTGAGCATCTTCATCCGCTACGGCCAAGCGGCAGGGCTGACGCTCTTCATCCTCGTCCTGAGCGCGCTTCGATACAACCCCTCAACCGCAACGGCTCAGGCGCAGCACGAGAAATCAGAACCCCTCCTCCCGACGTCTGAATCCGGCCGCCACGAATCAAATAGATCCAACAGCTCCTGCGTCCAGAGCGGTGGAACCTCACGCTCACACTCTCACCTCTCCACCCGCAAACCGGGCTACGGCCACCTCCCCGCCTCCTCTCGCACGGCCTCGTCCTCGCCCTCGAAACCTCCGTACATCGAGCACGTCCGGAACGCGTACCACGCCGGATCCGAGGATCTTGCCGGCAACGATGATGATGATGACGACGACAACGACGACGACTGGGGCATACCCAATCACATGGTCGCGATGGTGAAGCGGAGGAATCTCCCGCCAGCGACGAGACTTGCGTTCTTCCGCCGTGCCGTGGGGCGGACTATCTGGCCGGTCTTGGTGGTTTACATGTGGTTGCTCTGGCATGGTTGATGTGTGCGAGGGCTGCGGTGCGCGCAGATATCCTGTACCAACAAATCTTATACAGTACCAACATTAGCCTTTGCTCGACGTGACAATAAAGGGCAGACAGACTAAATGCTGGAAACGGCAATGGTCGTCTTTGAATCAATTCATCGCGTGCTTTTGTTTCGCCAGTAAGATTCTACCGGCTAGGTAATCCTAACTCCTAAGGCAACAAGAGTTGCCTTGAGCAGAGTCCTCGACTCTCGGGGTCCGTGAAACCTGCTTGTTGGTTCCCATCAACTTCAACCACAGGCTTTCGAAAGAAGCCAACCCCTGCAGCCTCGTGCTGTGTGCCTAGGGCTATTTCAACAGGTAGTCATACATCGGATGTCACCACCATCACCGCCATCACCATCACCATCACCATCACCATCACCATCACCATCACCATCACCATCACCATCACCATCACCATCACCATCACTTCTTCCCGTTTTTGGACGCATCGCTAGGGCAACACATCTTACTCCCAGCGCATGCATCGCTGCAGTCCAACAGGCACACCGGCTGTCCTTCACTCCTCAAACTCGCAGTCTTGCTGCCGTCGGCGTTGTTCTTGGGCGTTGCTGATCCGCTGCCGTTGCCCGCAGCACCTGGGGCACCATCATTGTCGCCTGCTCCGGTAGGAGAATGTGGGTGAGGTGCCTCAAACTCCGGCTGGATCGTCGAGCTATGAATGCCATAGCCATGTAGACAGCTTCGGATCTCACGGGCGAGGTGCATGTAGCTGGCTGATCCGGTACCTTCAACCTCGCAGTCAACCTTGACGTGGAGACTTGCCACGAGTTTCGTATCGCTGAGTTGCCAGACGTGCAGGTGATGTGCTTCTATTACCCGCGGGAGTGATTCAATGTCAGCGGTAATCTCGTCGATAGACATACCCACCGGGACTGCTTGCAGGAGGATACGGCCGGCAGCTCTGCAGAGGGGTAGGGCACTGGCGAGGATGATGATTGTGATGACGAGGGAGATAGCAGGATCGAAGTAATATCGTCCGGGGAAAGTGGTAAGCCAGATGATCAGCGCAGTCATTATGACGCCAATGTTTCCGAGGGCATCACCCATGACATGGAGGAAGACGCCGCGCATATTCAGATCACCGTGAGAGTGACCATGTCCACCATGGCCAGAGCCTGAGCCTGAGCCATCGTTCTGATTGTTGTGGTTATGGGACGCATGGTTGTAATCGAGACTCTTCTTGCGGTTAGTTATACTACCATAACCAGAGACTCGGATGCTTCTAGCAGGTGAGGCGTGCTGATCTTCTGCGAGGGTGTTGGAACGGTCGTCCGGCGAGTCCACGTCGATCAACAGGGCATCTTCTTCACCAGACTCGGATTCGGATCGTTCTTCCAGTCGCGCGGCTTGGATAATATCCTGGCGGAACGATGCTGGATGGATGTGGATGTTGTCGACCGAGCCAAAACCTCTCCCAAACGAGCCAGATGTTCGGCGTCGGTGTCGACCATGAACCTCGCCATTGGCAGACTTCCGGTTGTTCGCCTTGCTAGCCCTAGCCGAGATAGTGGCATCCTCCTCATCCGCCTTCGTAAAGGCTCTAGAGTCCGAGGCCCTGTAACCAGCGACGCGAACTTGCGGCAAGACATCCTCGATATTGCCATGCTCATCTGTAATCTTGTGTGTTTCGCCATCTGCGTGGACATGGCCGTGACCTTCTTCGGCAGCTCTTATGGGATTGCCGTCGTGCGATTGCTCCTCCCCGCCATGACTGTGGCCATGCTCATGGAAGAGGAACAGGCCAAGGATATTTGATCCGAGCCCTAGGCAGCCAACAATGAGCACAAGCTTGGGGTTGCTAACCTTCTGGGGTTCGACAAATCGTTGGATCGCTTCGAGGAATATGGACATGCAGAGCGCAACCAGGAAAACTCCGTTCACCAGCGCGCCCAAGGTCTCTGCTCGTTGCCAGCCATAAGTGTACATCTTGGAGCTTCCGGTGTTGGCGACACGGACTGCCCACAGTCCCACGCATAGAGACAGAACATCATTCAACATATGAAAGGAATCAGCCACCAGGGCGAGGGAGTGTACGGCATATCCTGGAGAACGCGTTAGTGGCGACGCCATCAGAACCCGATGTGGAGGCAACCCAAGACTGACCGCAAATCAATTCAATCAGGAAAAACACAGCATCTATTCCCAGTAAAATACATATTCTCTGTGTCTTGGTGAAGCCCATCCTGTTGGTGGTGCGGGGTGTCTGCGCGCAAACGGGCGCGCAGCATTCGTTGACCGTCTCGGCCGATGTCGTCTGATGAGATAAAATACGTCGATGTGGGCTGAAGTACGCCTGCGGAGGTTTCTGAACAGCCTCTGTGGGTAGAGTGTGGTGATAGCAATGTGTGGTAGACGGTACAGAGGGAGAAGAGGAAAGCGGAGGCGATGATGAGAGAATTAAGGGCGCGGATTTCTCCTCGTGGCAATCGGAATGGCGCTGGGAGTCCCAGCAACATGATGGCAGCGGCGGCAGTGGCGGAGGAGGAGAAGCGGCCGCACCTGGCAGATCACGTGACCGGCTCTCAGCTTCCGTCATGCTGGTCCTCATTCTGATCCTCATCGTCATCCTCATCCTCGTCTCATCCTCGTCTCGTGACTTTCTCACCGAACCTTCATGCGGAAGAATCTCGACTATATGGCACTTCTCACTGATCCAAGACACCCTGTATGCTCAGCATCGTCACCGCAACCGCAGCAGCCCCCAGTGAAACTCGGTCGGCTTCGCATAGCACAACTGTGACACATAGTCAGTCGATGCCACCCCCTAGCACACAATGCGGTCCCTTGCCGGCCGTGGAGGCTTGTTGCATCCATGTCTGTGCCATCGGTATTTGCTCCAAACTCTAAGGCGCTCACACCCATCCTGCTCGGTGGGCTCCTCTTGCTTGCTCTCATTTTGTGCTCGGATGCATTTGTCAATTGCCTTCGCTGCTCGGTAACACGTCCCTAGAGAGAATCATCTTGACGACCCTGCGGCGGATGCGCATGATGCTACCTGTTGGAGGAATCCCTCCCGGTCAGGCGTTTTGTCTTCCTTTGCCTTGCCCTTTATTTATGCTGCTCAACGATTGGTCTTGCAACCCAGACAGCCGACACGGGTCAAGGAAAAGACAGCCCGACTAGCAGCATACCAAGTTGGGAGAGGATTTGCCTCCTCTCTGGGGCCCATTCCGCATCGCTTCAGTAAACGATGCCAGCATTACACACATGCTATCCATGAAACGTCGCCTCATGGTCACCAAGGTTAATGGTGAGAGCCTACGACGAGAATTTGCGGAGCGGCCAAACCGTCTTGTATGGTTCTGGGCTGCGGTGTTTTTGATCTAGTGGGTGCCTGACTGAAGTTTGCATTGCCGATGTGACCATTTCTATCGAGTACATTGCCGACGCGGGCCCGTTCCCACGCAGCCATAAGGAAATCTATCGTTGCTCCAGCCCGTTGTTGATACAAACAAGACAAAAGTCGTCCGGCCCGGGGTATCACTGTTCATGTGCATCATCGACCATTGCCCTCTCGCATGCTTTACGTCCACTTTCGTCACCCATCGCCGCCTCGCAATCCGCCACACTCGGTCCACTCACCAGAATGCCGCTCCTCGCTCTGTCGAGCGAGACGCTCCTACGAACTGAGGGCCTCTCCCAGCATTACTCGCACTGTCATCCGGCACCACCGTAGCCGCCGAATCGATCACCTCTTGCGACCTGGCAATTGGCACCCTCGCACCACCCATGCCCAAGTAGTATTGGTTGCCTGAATCGTCCACCATAATCTCGGCCACGGTGTTCAGGCGTACGCCAGGAATGGGCTGCTGCGTCAAAGATACGCCTGCAACGCTGCCGGACATGGCATGCATGCGGCTGCCACCCATGATAGAACCAAGGACTGGACCCGTGCCTGGCACAGTAGTTCTGGCTCGAGGGCCAAGTAGTTTCTCACTGCGCTCATTTTCCTCCTCCCGAAGGCGCTTTTGCGTCCCGTAGTTCCACATGCCAACGTAGTCGATCTTCGAGACCAATTGCACGGCGGTGTCGAGCATAGAGCGGATGATGGTGCGGTCGAGGAGTGACTGCCCAGTGGTTTCCGGGTCAGTGAGCTCGCCAATCTCGAGAGACTCATTCTTTGCGAGTACTTCGTTGATGCCACGATGGACAACAGAGAGTTCGTAGTGGATGCGACCCGTGTCAGCAAGTTGGAGCTTATAGTCTTCTTCTTGGCCGTGATCGAACGTAGGTTCGTAGGCCAGCCACAGCTTCCTATCATCTGCGTGGACTTTGGTCTGAAGATTCTTCGCCTCCGTCACCTTGAGTGCAATGTCCTTGCCGTCGGGTCTGTTGCTCGGGTGATAGCTGACTCGCTTTACGATGAGGTTTCGGATCTTGAATTCGCCATCGTGAGGCGGCCGGAAGTAGAGCATAATCTTCTTTCGGTCGGGCAAGACATAGAGAGACTCGACAAAGGTGTTGACACTGTGAGCGACCATCTCCGAACGGTCAGACCACTCCAGAGGCCCTGACAAAGCCGCAGACAGGTCCCAGATCTGAGCTGGAACGTGAATGCTGATCGTACCCACATTGATCAGACCTTTCCGTAAGCCGTAGCGACCTGTCTCGTCGACTATGATCTGAAAGGTCTCGTTAGACCGGCTCTGGCACTGGAATTCATAAGTGACAGATAGAGAGCTAGGGGTAGGATCCCAGAGCTTGGCGTTGCCGCCCCTGCCAGCGCCCTTTGTTTCAAGAGCACGATCGATATCGGCACCGTTGGCTGTCAATATTTTGGTGAAGCTGGAGAAGGTATGGCCGGATCCACGGGAGTCGAAGTACGATTTCCAGTTCTCGACGCTGTGGTAAGTCTTCTCGAGCACCTGTTGTCCAGGCGAAACAAGAACTTGCCCAACCTGAATTTCGAAATTGAGTTTCCCCTTGAGAAGTCTCCCTACTTCAAACACAGGTTGCAACAGACCAACAAGCTTGTAAGCCTGCTGATCCCGAAGATTGTCCTCTACGATTTCAGCATGCTCTTGTGCCAGAGGTGTCTTCTTCTTCTTCAGCTGCTTTCTCTTCCACTCACTCATCTCTTCGGCCTTTGGAGAGGTGGATTGTGGTTGAGTGGCCGTCGGAGTCGGGCCGTGAGCCTCCTCGATGGCTCGTCTTCTGCGGGCCGCTGCTTCTTCTTTAGTCTCCTTTTTGGACGGTTTCTTGGGAGGCTTGGCAGGGTTTCCAGCTTGCTGACGCATGGTCAAATGTACCTTCGGGGTTGTTTCTTCTGCGGCCTTCTTGTTCTTCCCTGCCATAGCTGCCATGGCTGCCAGGGCTTCTTGTACGGATTTTTCCCTCAAAGCGGCTTGATCAACCGTTGGTATGACTGTGGTGACCCACTCTGAACCTTCTTCACTAAACTTCAAACGGGTGTTATGGGATCGTCCAGAGCTTGGAGACTGTGATGTATTACTAGATCGCATATGCGGTCGAGACGGCGCATCAGTCGGCAATGGGTTTCCGCTCGCATGTTGTGACTGTGTGGCATCGATATGAGAACCAGCAGCTCGGGTTACTGGAATATCAGATTCATATCCCAGTGGAATGGCAGGAGCTCGAGATAGCGTCTCGGGCACGAGCGGCACTATCGACTCGAAGCCGGGAGGCACAACAGGAGCGCGGCTCGCAGTAGCCGGTACTTGGACGTCGATAAGATTCCTATTAGCTGCTCGGGGTATATTCCCTCGAGTGTCACGACCCCTCGAAGATCTCCCAACAGGTGCAGCGACACGAGGGCCTGCATGCGCTCCTCCTCGATGACCACCTCGAGGAGTAGCTCGTGTAGGAGCTGGGTTTGGCCATGGTTGACCAGTGCGGGTGTTGTTTTGGTTCCTGCCACGATGGTGGTCATTAGCGCGTCTACGCTGACCTTGTCTGCGCTGCTGACCTCCTCGGCCACGGTAATCCCGAGCTGGTTGTGGAGACGATCTGAATGCATTGGCATCAAACACATGTCTCTGGAAAGGCAGTGATGGTGGACCTTCTGGTTTGGTTGCTAGTATTTGGGTAGAGGAAGGGACTTCATTTAACTCCGCTGAGCTTTCCGCCTGCATGTCGATGAGAGCTTGGTCATCGAAGAGGTCCCCTGGTCGGGGCCGAGGCCGGCCAGCCATTTGTTCTAGCATTTCTGCGCTTCTATCGTTGGCGAGTTGTTCCGTTCCGGTGTCGTGGGGCTGTCTTGCAATGGTGGCGGTAACAGCGTCGTCCTCCAGGCTGTATCGCAGGGGCTCAGACACCTGCGTAGACATTCTGCTCGCGAGCATACTCTCTTCCCCCGAGGCGTCAATGAGGGTGTTGTTGTCATTCTTAACCCGAGAAGATGATAAGAAAGATTGGGGCTTGCGGCCAGGCCTCGACACATCCACCAGATCTTCTTCATCTGACAGTTGAATGAGCGGGGCTGATGTGGCTGGTTGGGCCGTTGAGGGAGCAGCTTTCCTAGCACGGGGAGGCGGCTCATCGTCATCGCTGTCAGAGTGCACTAAGACTCGGCGGCGGCGGGGCTCTCCCTGTTCCACTGGTGCCTCGGGGGCAATCTCAGGGTTTGCGGAAGGGACGATGTTGTTCGTCCACGCCGTAATTCTGTCAGCATCGGCATCCTTCACGGTGCCTGTATCACTGAGGTCCGCGGAGGTCGGATTGGACGTGACAATGGGTACCATATTCTTAGGATCTCCAAAACTCGCATATTGTTGTCCATCCCAGATCTTTGACGCCTGGCACTGAGCAGTATGCGCAACGCCGTAGTACTGCAGGTTGTGAGGTATTTCCAGAAGTCGCGTCCTTGAATTAAAGCAACGGAGCTCACCAAGCACTTTTCTAAAGAGGGTTTGCTCCTGCCGATTGACAACAACACGGTCGTAGGAGAAGTGACCGGGCACCATGCTGACGTACTGCAATTTTGAGTCCTGTTCGTTGGGGGGCCAGATGAGGAGATCGCCGGTTGCACGGAGAGACATGTTGCTAGTCTGTGCTGCGAGAGTCTCCTAGGGCAAAGTATCAGCAACAATGTCTGCGAAAGCGACGAAAGCGTACCAGTAGAGGTTCGAGCCTCACAAGCTTCTCATAGGCCAGCTGAATATTGCCTTGAAATATTCGATAGCGCTTCTCTGCTTCTTCAGCGAAGAGCGACGAGCCTGTCAATTGTGCCACTTCTTTGGCATACATAGGCGGAAGTATGCTGATGTTGCCGTTTTGTGGCTTCCAGTAGGCAGTCAGGTGCTGCATTGGCTCAAGAGCGTCTCCATCCGATGATTCGGTGTCAGAATCGTACTGCAAGAGGACCCGATCTGCGGTAAGGTCTTCTGGAATAAGATCTTCTATGACCGTGCCCTGCAAGGGCCAGATACGAGGCTCATCGTCCAAGGCGGGCGGAGCTGACAGCTGATACTCGATGTACCCGGCCATACGGGTCAGGAAATCTCGCATTGTCTGGTTGTCGTCCTGGTCAACTTCGGCACAGAAAGCCTGGAAATCACGGTTAGCAAGATCCATGGGAGCCCACATTACTGGTGGTTTGAGCAAGCACACACCTGTTTAGAAGCGTCAAAGTAGAAGAAAGGCGCTGTGCCCGGGTCATCGTGGGCATCACTACATCAGAAGATCAGCACAGCTCGCCGTTCTCGACATGCGGGCGGTCAGGTCGTGGGTAACATACATGTCAGCTTGGATGAGTTCATCTGCCTGAATCCTACGTTATCATCTGAATTGGCTGATCTGGGTTGAGGAAGAACTCACTGCCTGCTTACTGAATTCGTACAAAGATGCCACAATGATAGTCTTCTTGGTCGCCATTTTAGTCGCCATTCCTGCAAAGCTGCACAGTCTCAAGGACGGTGCCTTTGCCGGACTGACGACCTGGGCGAGAGGACCTGCGAGACACGGAAAGGGATGAGAACTGTATTTGCTCCAAGCGAGAGCAAGCAAGAATTACAGGGAGGACCGGTAGACCAAGAACCCATCTCCCCAGGACAGTTAAGCGATGAATGGTAGTGGGTTGTTGGGTGAAGAGGTGAATCGGAGAAAATATTTTCCGAGGGCGTCCGTGAGGGGTACACGGGGTATCACAGCCTCGCTATGCACGTGACATATTTCTTTACTGCTCGGCCCAATAAGCCGCCGATGTGAGGATCCCACTCAAAGGCAGAAGTCACACAGGCTTTGTTCTTACAGACGTGTTCCAGCAAAGTATTCACAGAGCAGAGGCGTCAGCTGGTCTTGAAAAGTTACTCTTTGCAGTTTGTCGTTTGTCATCCGACGGTCCACCGTGGCAATTGTGATTGCTGCAATAGCTCATGAATTTGTGGGGGCGGATCAAGCCTGCACCTTTGTCGCAGTCACCCTGTGTACACAAAAGCTCGGACGGACGTTCGCAAGCCCCAAGACTCTCCTATGCTGCTGTTTGAGATCCTGATGTTTGACCCTTGGCAGGCAGGAGTATGTATTAGATAGCCCGCTTTCTCATCTATGTCCTGGTCATAACTTCGTGTAGTCATCAAGCTCCGGGCCCAATTCAATATCGGCGTTAGTGCCTTCACTTGGCCACTTTGGTCGAATCCTTTCGTCTGTGCTTTGTGAGCTTGAGAGGACTGCGGCTTCTTTTCCCATCCACTTCGTTAGCTGTCTGTGGCCTCGAGGCAACGCTATTTCTCGAATCTTCTGCTTGAGACGATAGCGGACCGGGCGGATGGCGGTGGACGACATCTTCAATGTTCATGACCCACCGCATTCGCCCTGTCACCTCAGCCATCTCCTCCAGCTTCTGGTCCACTGCCTGGTCGTTGCGGCTGGCGGTTTGTTGGAGGTCGGATACCGCACTGTCAATCTCATGCCTGTAAGCCTTGAAATTCGTGGATAGCTTTCGGTTGAGATCCTCGAGTTGGGCAATAGTCTGTCGCTGCTGTTCGGCGATTATTTCCAGCTTCTTCTGCTTCTCAAGATCCTCTTCCTTTTGTCGTAGAAGCGCACCGACTTCACTCCTGATCTTGTCAAGTCCAGCCTGGTGGCGATTATAGTCCACTCTCCGACAGTCGACAATGGTTTCATACTCTACCTCTTTCTGAGTGGCAAGGGCCTTCGCCTGATGGGCCTGGTTTCTCCATACTTCCTCGTTTGAAATTGCAGCAGCTGCTTGGGCTTCAGCTTGGGTGGTCCTCATTTTCTCTTTTCTGAGTTCTTCCCGTAGCTCCTCGACTTGTCGTTCTCTTCTCGATAATTGCCGAAGTGTCGCTTCGTGAGATTGCTCGTAGTTACTCGTCCGGTCTTGCAGGGATTGGTTGCGTGTCTTTAAGGTCTCGGTCTGTTTTTCTGATTCCTCTAGGCGTGTCGTCAGAAGTTGCCTCTCCCGCCGTAGTCTGTCAATGTCGCCCTGGAGTCTCTCGATCACTCTGCCTGATTTGCCAGTGCCAGCATGCCCGATGGCAGATGACCAGGGTACCGCTTCGGGAGGGGGTGACTCGGAAGAAGACTGAACTAAGACCACGTCAGCGATCTGCCAAAGGCGCCCGTCGAGATTGAACCGTACCTGATCGCATCATAGAGGCACTGGAGACTCGACCAGAAGTCGGGCGCACCCCATCGAGCTGACTTTGCTCCTTAAGCACTCCATTGGATTCGGACATTGTTGGAGTCGATGGGATGGGAGAACTGTTGGAGAGGCGTGATATCTTCCTCATGGCACGCCCTGGTCGGTCCAGCGTGGTTTTCAAGCAGACACGGGACGTGTCCAGTGAAGTTGTATTGAGGTGTGAATGAGGCCGACAATGACGGTTGCGGCTGCGCTCTGTGGCAGCGTTGGATGCTTTCGGAGTACGCGGAAGGCGCTCTTGACCGTAGTAACGCAGATACGAACGTGACAAACTTGCGGCTGGCTTCAGATAACATAAAGCAGAGGAAAATCCAGAGAAACAGTGTGTTGAGACTCCTTACCCGCGCTGAGGTGACGGCATATTATTTGTTTGAGATCGGCCATTAGGTTAGTGGAGAAACAGCTTTGGGTGGGCAACGCACCGGGGCTGACCAGGACCGCGCGTTGTCGATGAAAAGCCTGGCTCATCTCACGCGTTAATTGTTCTCCTTAACGAATGGGAAGGTGGCGTGAGTGGCCAGTAAGCCCCCGGCCAACGGCTGTCCCTGGCCGGCTTCCGGGGCTTGCTGAATCCTAATCCGCTTCCAGAACAGGCCGTGCAGGCCCTTGCGAGGATCTCTACGCTAACGCCAGGGGAGTAAGACGCGTCCCGGAACAGTGACGCACGAGTCCAAATGTCAGATTAATTTCACACAACCAAGCAACCGTTGACTAATTTGACGAAACGCTGGCCACTCCATCCATCATCCTACAAGAGCGTCGGGCTGAGAGAATTGCTGAGGAAAGAGGGCCATTTGACGACGGTCGGTATTGTGAACTGCACAGAACGAACTTTTCACAGAATAACCCCGAGAATCTGTATTCCGCCTCGCTCTGTGACCAGGAACCTCGTCTACTCAAAAAGTGCCACGTGCCTTCCTCAACTTAGGAACATCACTGCGGCGAGTACTCCCATCGCCAAAGCAGCTGAGCTTCCAAGCTGAGCTGCACCGTCCGAATCAGGAGCACTTGTTGTAGCCGCAGCTGTTTGCGCTGCGGAGGTCGAGCTGGGCTGGTCGCCAAAGTTGGCAGACGAGGCAGACGAGGCAGAAGAAGTCGAGTGTTCGGTGACAGCGGGAGTCAGACTGGTGCTGGTGGTTCGCGAGAGTGTTGCAGAGCTATCGGTGAACCACAAGTCAGTCTCCGGCAAATTGGCGCTGTTTGATTGACTTGGGACTCACCTGAAGGTCGCGTTGCTGGCAATCAGCGTACTTGACCCAGCCGATATGATTGTAGCGCCCGTTGTCGTCAGAGGCACCGTGGCGTTGCTCGCGGTTGTTGTTGTGCTTGCACCCGTCACTGAGGCTGTCGATGTGCCATTTCCACCAACGATCGAGAATTGTCCGCTGTAATTGATCGAACCTTGGCCTTGAGTAATCTGAAGTGCGTAGTCCCTGCGATTTATTAGTACCTATACAATACCGACGGATGTAGCCAAGGACATACGAAGCGGTCGTCAGACTCTCGGAGACGTTCCAGACAAAGAAATTATCCTCAACGCCGTCTGCCAGTGTTGCAATCGTCTTCAGAGCGTTCGAGTCGCCTTCTCGAAGAGTTATCGTGACGGGGGATCCGTCGCCACCGCCCCAAGTGATGTTATATGATTCCCCTGCATTTGCAACAGCCGGAACCGATGTGAATGCAATCTTCGTTTGTGCGAGAGCATATGTGAAGAGCGAGGCGACTAGGAGGAGGAACTTTGTAGATAACATGACTTCGAACTTTTCGAAAAGTGAGGCTGGACAGAACAGAAAGATCAGGGCTTGAGCAGCCGAGTTGGCAGCGACCTGGATAGAGAATGTCGAGGTAGGTACGTGTCGCGTCCACGGGATCAGTACAACAGCGAAAGTGATTGAACGAGTGAATAAAACGAATGTGTAGCGGAGTCACGTAGGCCTCTGCTGGAGCTGGTCAAGACGGTATTGAAAATCACCTGAACAACAAGAGAACGCAGTTGACAACAGGACGGCGTACGCAGTACGAAGCACTCGGTCCTCGCAGAACATCCATTTCGCCTCACACTCATGGGAAATTTTCGCTTGCCTCCGACGGCCCGAAGAGAAAGTCGGTGCCCCCAATGTAGCGAAAAGAGCCAGACACTCTTCGGAAGGCTGTCGTAGGCAGCCAATGGCCACTCGGGGTGCCAGACAGGCTTAACCAGTTTTGCCCTGGCCTCGTCTCGTGGGTCCCATATGCAATTTCCATCTCCTGTCGATTCTCCACAGCTTCCAGATCAGCATTCGCCATTCATCAGATGTTGAGATCTCCAGACCCGACAGTACAAGGCATTCAGCAAAAGGGCATTGGTAAGTCATGTCGCTTATATCAGCAATTAGAGTTGGGGTCATGTCGCCGTGGTCGCTCTCACAATATCCCTCGCTCGTAATGCTGTAGGGACAGTAGAATTTACTGCCACTTCCGCGCGGTGAAACACACAGCATTTTGATCACGTCTGTCTATGCGGACGTCCTGCCCCGCAAGGCTTCCCGTCCGTGACAGAGTCGAGCCATTGCACTGCACCGTACTGCGGAAAACGATTTCCAGCCGTTCGAGGTACAACCGATCGCGTTGAGACCGATATTGAGAGTCCGGAAAGCGCCGTGACTGGCACCTCTTCGCCTGCCGGGGTGCGAGCTTTCCACGTCAGAGCCTTCTGTAAAAGCGGGACCACGGATCGCGGCGAAAGATCTCGAAGCACGCCTCTGGACACACCTGCTGCCAATGTATGTGTCAAAGGGACCTCCCCGCGCACTTGTCCTTGAGGAAATCCATCGGCATGGAACAGTGTCAGATTGGCAGGATTGAATGGGGCATACGTCCCAACCAGATTTGTAGCTGTTGGCCACTGAAAGACCTCATGGGGAGCATCCCCCATGAAGAAATCGATGCAGAAGCTTGTGGGCAAGGGAAAACGGTCGACCAGGACCGTGATAGACCATTGCCTGTTGAGGTTGTTCACATTGAGATGCCGTGCGAGATCAAGTGAAACATTGGCGAAGGACTCCGCTATATTCTTGGATCTGCCACTGATTCCCTTTGATGCACGCCGAACAGTGCTGTTAGAGGACGGGGCGTAGAGTGAATTGACTACCGCTCGTACATTCGCAGCTAACTGATCCGGGTTCATTTCCCAGTCCGGTAGCTCAGGGTAGCTGTAGCCAAATGTTGTCGTACTGCGGACATCATTGGAAGTAAACATTGTGCTGCCGTCATCGCTATGAAACGGAGCAAGAGCTGCCGCATGTTAGCCGCCGTGTTTTGTGCAGTTTGCGTTACACTGACCGGTAGCTCCCGAATCGACAAATCCAACAGGCTCGTAGTACGATCCGTATGCATTAACGGTCGGCTCCATGTAGCTGTCCGGATACAGCGCTTGCCACATGGCAAACAAACGATCAACGTTAGCGTGATGCAAATAAAAGACAGGATCAAAACCTGCAACCTCTGGAAATTGCATGTGACCATATCCTCCAATGCTGTTGTGGATGCTGTTGTGAATGGTTTCGATGTTGTTACCTGTCACCCAGTGACCACCAGGCCAAGTACACGAAAATGCCGTATAGTCTGTCACAGATGTAAACATCTGATACACCAATGATTGGATCCTGGCAATCTGTATCAGTATAGCCTACACCGGAATCGGGCGCGGCGTACTCACGCAGGGGCATTGGCCAATAAAGCTGCAGTTGCCGCGCTCTGATTGCTGGACCCGGTTGTTTGATCCCACCAGCGAACGGTTTGCGAGAAGTTGGCCATCTAGATTTCCCAGGTCAGTGCAACGATCTAGGGGAGGAGAATCGCCTCAAGCATACTGGGTCGGAGAGGGGAAAGCCGTTTCCTGCAGCATCGGACTGGAAGACGTATTGGTAGAGGGGATTGTCCATGGTCTGCCACCCTGTAGGCGTATTAACCGTGATTTGTGGTTTGGCGACGACATCTGGTAACACCGGGTGGACTGCCCAGTCCCAATAGGGATGCCGCAAAGTGAGTGAAGCGTTCACATATTCATCGCGTTGGTCTTCAGGATAAGCGATCGCAATATCTTGAGCATGCTGCCAGATGAGTTGCTAGAATCAGTCAGTCACGGACTGTGGGGGGATGATTATGAGGGAGTAAGCGGAAGTGGGCCGGAGTTGAGGCGTGAAAAAGTTGATGTCTGATTGTCGTGGTGAGAGCTACCTCGTACAATGCCACGTAGGGTCTATGCCAGGTGGGAAACGGAGTAGAAGCGTGCATGCAGAATCCGGGATAGCCACCATTCCCTGCGACTCCGTCCCAAGGGGTCTGGGGAAAGCCATGAATTCCTGTCGTCTGTGAGCGCCATACTGAGCAATGCGAGACTGACTACAAACCTGCAATATGGAAGTAAGAGAGGGGGTCGGATTGGTTGAGAAGTTGGAATTCTCTCAGGGCAAGGATATACAAGTGGAAAGCTGGCCCGGAATTTGCAAAGTCGTGTATCTCATATCTGAGGGGTCGTTCACCGTTGGAAGCTATCCCTCCCAGAGCACCAGTGATCTGAAAAGCGTTTAGACAATCAATGAGAAGGAAGAGAGATGAGAGAATGAAGGTTGAGCGCTCCTTGCGCTCAAAGATAAAGAGCATGGTCAAACGTCCTGGGAGCGCAGTCTCAAATAGAGAGAAGAACTACACTGGCCGGGCGCGCTTTCTTCATAAAGCAGGAGCCAGTGAGATGTAGCCACCATGCCAGTTCATCACGTCCTCGACTTCAGCTGGGAATTGCTTGTCGTAAGATGCGGATTGCCATACTCCAGCACCGCTCACCGTTGTGCTGGGCCCAATGACTCGGGCAGGTGCGTCCGTCGCCTCACATCGTGATGGTAGTGCAAAGGAGCCGTGCGGTATTCGTTCCAGAAGGCAGTATCCACCGTGCGCAACATTTGTATCAGAGAAGTCCGAATAAGACCACCTTCTCTTCTATCCTTCTCCGGGCTGCTTCTTGCTAACGGCTGGTAAAATACTAGGATAAGTAAAAGGAAACGCGAATATCCAGACAAGGTATGTGTCGAAACGATCCTTGAGGACCTTTCCCCCAGGATGCATTAGCAGGGGCGTCCTGGAGAACAGGGCTTGTTGACATAGTGGCACAGCGTGCACAAGAAGAGGACGTGCCGATCCCTGAGGACACGCATCGCCAGTAGTTCCAGAACGGTGTGCGAATCTAATAGCATCTACGAGATAGGGTGGCCGATATCAGTATCCTCAGCCATGTCGAGTATGACAGAGAGTCGCAAACCGGGCCCAACAATGTAGATGTGTGTCGCGCGGGAAGCAAACGAAGCAACATAGCAATGGAGGAGGACACAAGCTGTTTGAGTTGATCGCTGCTTGGCTGCTTGGCCCCTGCACCCGGGACCCTGCGCGATTTCATCATCCTGCAGCAGTCCATCGCGAGACCTTAGGCGAGGGAGGCTGTCGGCGCAGGTTTCATCGGCTTGCGCGGAGGGCCCTCGAGAAAATCACGCGTATCGATATATTCAACCTTTTAGCAACATCAGGCTAAGTATTTGATTCCGTTTCTTCATCTCAGCTCGTTCCTAGAATTGCTCCTTACTGCACCCATCTACCTCTTGAAATCAAGCGCGACTAAACGGCGGACACCCTAAGGAGAAATTCCAATATCCGCACCTGCACCGCTTCAACCGTTCGCCATGGTTCAGTACACTCCTCCGCCGGCGGACCTGTCCCACCTTAACCCGATTCAACGATATATGCAGAAAGGACAGCTTGAAGGCCGAGATTGGGCGTACCTCTTAATCTTCGTCCTGGCATACCTCGCGGCAAGGCCTGCCATTCAGCGGGGCATCAAGTGGTGGATGGCCGACGAAGAACTGAAAGAAGGCGAGCGGGCGCAGGCAGAATTTCTACGATCAAAGGCGAAGGTCAGCCCGGATACGATACGAGGAAGCAAATCACAGGAAACCACCGCGATTCCAGAAGGCTCTGGCAATGCGACGACCGGCAGTAGCTTGGACAACAAAGGCAAAGTAACGAATCGCAAGGCCAAGGACAGGTCACCGGCAGACATCTTGCTCGAATGGGACGATCAGCCAGAAAGGAAGCCTGTGGATGGTGACAAGGCAGATGTCGTGGCATGGATGAATAGATGGTCAAATGAGGAATGAGTGAGGAGAGACTGGACGCTCTGCCGTCGTTCCCACACACATCATCTTGAGACACTGGTCCCTCAGAAGATCCAACCCGACCTCTGAGGCTGCAAACGTGATGCACCTGGTCGAGGACTACCCGACTTAATGGAAAGGCATCTGAGACGACGGTTGATAAGAGGCTCGGCCTTGGTCAACGGCCTGTTGAGCGAAGTACGTTAACTGGCCTGTGCCGTGAACAGTAGCCACCACGAGGTTCTATGTTTGGGCCGGCGTTATCTCACGAACAGGGTGAGGAGGTGCGACAGCGGGTCCAAGTACCTAGCACCTTAAACACGGCCGGCGTTGGCTCTGTAGCGCTCACAGTGACTGTTCTAAAAGGTGTGTTCCTGGCAAGGCTGAAGTTGTGCTTGGCAAGGCCACCGTTTCGCCTGTTCACAGTGACAGGGGTCAAAGGCTTGGTGTTGGAGAGGTCACGTATGCATTGACCTCCTCCAACGGTCGTGTAATTCTAGATTCGCTGTTCTATCGAATTCCTCCTACTGAACCGCCCATTCTCCTCAGCATCTTGTTTCCTCTTCCTTTCTGGCCATCATGGCCGCTTCCACGCCTCTAGACCCATTGTTCCGTGGAAGTGCCAGCAAAAATACCCGGAGTCTTCTTCGAGTTACTATTCTGTTAACCATTGCGGCGGCAGCAGTGGCAGCCCGTTTATTCAGTGTTATTCGTACGTCAGGAATCACGGCTTCGGCGGGAAGTGCCCTTGTGGTGAAGTAACTGACTCTGTCTTCCAGGATTCGAAAGCATTATTCACGAATGTGAGATGTCTCTCTACCACCTCTCCGCAGCCTGCGCATGCTGCACTTCGCAGATAGAGGCTGCCCCTCTCCCGAGCCCGGTTCTGACAGTGTGTAACAGTCGATCCTTGGTTCAATTTCCGCGCGACAAAGTATCTGGTGAAGAATGGCTTCTACAGCTTCTGGGACTGGTTCGATGATCGTGGGTTGTCCGCGGCAAACTGGCAAGAGTGGGAAGACTGACGGACTATAGGAACATGGCATCCCCTCGGTCGGGTCACGGGAGGCACGCTCTATCCTGGCCTGATGGTGACCTCCGGCGTCATCTACCATGTCCTCCGCTTCCTGTCTCTCCCTGTCGACATCCGCAACATCTGCGTGCTCCTCGCCCCTGCCTTCTCCGGCCTTACGGCGCTTGCAATGTACCTCCTAACGTCGGAAATGTCCTCTTCACCATCGGCCGGTCTCTTGGCTGGCGCCTTCATGGGTATCACTCCGGGGTACATCTCAAGATCAGTCGCAGGGAGTTACGACAATGAAGCCATCGCTATTTTCCTGCTTGTTTTCACCTTTTTCCTGTGGATCAAGGCCGTCAAAAATGGATCAATCATGTGGGGAGCTCTGGCGGCGTTGTTCTACGGCTACATGGTTTCGGCATGGGGTGGCTACGTCTTCATCACCAACCTTATCCCTCTTCACGCCTTCGTCCTCGTCCTAATGGGCCGGTACAGCTCGAGGCTCTACATCAGCTACACGACATGGTACGCACTAGGGACGCTGGCAAGCATGCAAGTGCCATTTGTCGGATTTCTGCCTGTGAGAAGCAGCGACCACATGGCAGCGCTCGGGGTATTTGGCCTTCTGCAACTTGTTGGGTTCTTCAACTTCCTCAAAGAGCAACTTCCAGGCAAGCAGTTTCAAACTCTGCTTGTTGCCCTCGGTGGTGTAATCTTCGGCCTCATGTTCCTGGCTCTCGTTGGGCTTACTGTATCGGGGGTGATTGCCCCCTGGAGCGGCCGATTCTACTCACTTTGGGACACTGGCTACGCAAAGATACATATTCCTATCATTGCCTCAGTGTCGGAGCACCAACCTACCGCTTGGCCTGCCTTCTTCTTTGACCTCAGCATGCTCATCTGGTTGTTCCCGGCCGGCGTCTATATGTGCTTCCGCAACCTCAAGGATGAGCACGTCTTTGTCGTTATCTACGCCGTGCTTGCGAGCTACTTCGCGGGTGTCATGGTGCGCCTCATGCTCACGTTGACGCCAGTGGTGTGTTGTGCCGCTGCTCTTGCCCTCTCGCACATTTTGGACACCTACCTTTACATCCCAACACCGGCCGAAGAACCCGGTGATGGAAGCAATGGATCAGCCAAGGCCGGCAAAATGGCGGCAAATCCGTCTCTACGCTCAATTCGAAACCCATTAATTGGGATCTACTCCATTCTGTCGAAATCTGTTATCACGTCCATGGTGACGGGCTTCCTGCTTTTGTTCGTGGCTCACTGCACCTGGGTCACCTCGAACGCCTATTCGTCGCCTTCAGTCGTTCTGGCATCAAGGCTACCCGACGGGTCTCAGCACATCATAGATGATTACAGGGAAGCGTATTACTGGCTGAGGCAGAATACGCCGCAAAATGCAAAAATCATGTCTTGGTGGGATTACGGCTATCAGATTGGAGGTATGGCTGATCGCCCGACATTAGTCGACAACAACACCTGGAATAATACACATATCGCCACTGTTGGCAAGGCCATGAGCTCGCGAGAAGAAGTCAGCTATCCCATCCTGCGCCAACACGACGTCGACTATGTCCTGGTCGTGTTCGGCGGCCTCCTCGGTTATAGTGGCGACGACATCAATAAATTCTTGTGGATGGTCAGGATTGCGGAGGGTATATGGCCGGAAGAGGTGAGGGAGCGAGACTACTTTACCGCGCGTGGAGAGTACCGCGTCGACGAGGAAGCCACGCCCACCATGAAGAACTCGTTAATGTACGTGGATTTTCATTGTCCCCCGGCATGCAGAGTAACTAACCTCTTCACAGGTACAAGATGTCTTACTACAACTACAACAACCTGTTCCCGGCGGGCCAGGCGCAGGATCGTGTCCGAGGCTCCCCTCTCCCTGCCCAGGGCCCTGAATTGAGCACTCTGGAAGAGGCATTCACTAGCGAGAATTGGATTATCCGTATCTACAAGGTCAAGGACCTAGATAATGTCGGACGTGATCATCAAAGTGCCATGGCCTTTGAAAAGGGCCACAAGAAGAAGCGGAAGCTTGGGGGTAGAAAAGGTGCCAGAACCCTGCGCGTCGATTAATCCCACCAACGACACAACCTCGGTGCAGGGCAAGATGGGGTATGTGCAACGGTAATGCGACGAATAGACACAAAATCTGGGTGGAACAAAAGCGTCTTGTCTGATTGCGGGTTTTGTATAAACAGAGAATTCTTCGTCTGGGAAACCGCGCCCTGTAAATAAGCAATGGCTCAGTGCCCATTGAGAAGATATCAGGCCTCATGAAGGGCTGCAGTGAATCGTAAGACGCAGCGAGCAACTGCTTCACAGCCATGCAGTCAAGTCTTAACCCATTGTTTGTCCAACTGTCATTCACCTCGCCTGTTGCGTGCCAAGCCTCTGCAATCGCCCTTTCATTCGACTTTGTCTTCGTGCTTTTGCAACTGAACATTAATCACTTTGCTCTTGAACCTATTTTGCTACCAAGCTATGTCTCCTGTGTTTGCTCCTTGCGAACGTAGCAGAGATGAGCCGTCGTAGCAAACGAAGAGCCGCCAGCGCTGACATTCTGCGATCTGCACTCTGCGCTCCGCATTCCAATATTGGCGACGGAGAAATCCTCAGCGAGAACCAAATCTCAGAGACACGAGGGCATTCTCCCCCATCCACTTCTGAGTCGCGCAGCATGGAGCGGCATCAGAGAGGCTGGTCTGTTGTCGAGTCGAAATCCTCCGCTAACAAAAGACGCAAAATTGAGCAGAACACAGATGGTTATCCCAGTATCAGCTTCCACAAAACAAGACCTGACCGTGTCGAGCTCAAAGCCCTGCAAGATCTCGTGCTCTACATCTTAGCAGATGGGGTTGCGCCAACTTGGCTTGCTGTCAATCACGCCAAACAATTCAGGAAGGCCGTCGTCTTGATGGTGCCTGGGCTCGACCGCGACACACTGCAAAATTCTGAACTATGGGCCGGCACCAGGGAGGGGATTGAAATGCACGACTCCATTGCCTCTCAAGACCAACAACAGCACACCCCAGTTGATGCTTCTCTCACCGAGCCATCACAAGAAGCGGACACTTCTGTTCGACGCATGAGACCTCCAACTCCACGTGACTCTCTTCTTGAACACCTCATACAGATTCGAGCGCCAGGTGATTCGAGTATGAGCAGAGTCCATTCTCCTCTACAAAACATGCTCATTGCCCCATTCTCTGTGTCGTCAAATCAGAAAGCGAAGAGCGGCAAAGACGACAAGTCCTTCCAAGCAGTTCGCACACCAGTGGTGACCTTCCTTCACTCAGCCGATGAGCTACGCGATGCAGAGTACCCAATCCATCCGGCAGCACTCAACGATCCGCATGCTGCGAAGCTGGAGCGAGAAAGACGAGAGAAGACCGGACAGTCTGCCTCCGAGGGTTGGGTTGACACCAACGTTGAAGTCCCAAATCCCCAAACCCTGCCGTCTCCCTCACCTCCTAAAACGCACGATTCCTTGACGCAAGGCTTGAAGCCTTATGCATTAGACTGCGAAATGGTCCTCACCATCGACGACAAGTACTCTCTCGCTCGCATCTCTCTTGTGGACTGGTCCGGCAAAACCATCCTGGACAAATATGTTAAACCCTCTCTACCCATTAAGAACTACTTCACAGAATTTTCGGGCATCACAGAAGAGATCCTCAGGGATGTAACAACCACGCTCGAGGACATTCAGAAGGAGCTACTTGGTATTCTTGGCCAGGACTCGATCTTACTCGGCCATAGTCTCGAATCCGACCTCAACGCGCTCAAACTCACGCACCCCTTCGTCATCGACACGTCAATAATCTACCCGCATCCTCGCGGCCTACCATTACGGTCATCCCTCAAGTTCCTCGCAAACCGCTATCTCAAACGGGAGATACAGAAGGGCGGCGCCAAAGGACACGATAGCGTAGAGGACGCTCTCGCCGTGCTGGATCTGGTGAAGCTGAAGTGTGAAAAAGGACCAAGATGGGGCACATTGGATGCCAATGGAGAGAGCATCTTTCGCAGAATCGGTAGAACGCTGAAGATGGACGGTGGTCAAGGGGATGTCGTGTTGAGGACGTCAGCAATTGTAGAGTACGGCACTCCGGAGCGAGGACTCGGGAAAGAAGCAACGTATCACATTGCGTGCGAGAATGATGACGAGATCGTACGTGGCGTACTCAGGGCTGCCCATGGAGATACCATCGATGACGGCGGAGGCGCCCGAGGGAATACTTCGAAGGAAGAGGAACTAGATGGAAATACGGCCAAAGGCAAGAGCCACCAGCCCGGGGCCCAAACTATCCCACCGCGTGGCGTTGACTTTATCTGGTCCCGCCTCCGCGATCTCGAGGCCCTGCGCAACTGGAACACTCTTCCCAGCGACAATTTCGCCACAACGCCCTCCACGTCAACCTCAACCACCGCAGAGCCACCAGCGAGCGAACAATTCGAGACCGACCGACTCAGGAACACAATGCGCCAGACTCTCCAGCGGATCTTGCGGATCTACAAGGCTCTTCCACCCCGTACGCTGCTAATCATCTACAGCGGGACCAATGACATGCGTCCGCTCCTCCGGCTGCAGAACCTGCACGCCCAGTATAAGCGGGAGTTCAAGGTAAAGAAGTGGGATGAGTTGAGCGTGAAGTGGACGGATACAGAAGAGCAGGAGATGAAGAAGGCATGTGAGAAAGCGAGGAAGGGGATTGGGATTCTGGCTGTGACACGCCTGAACAGAGACTGGAGTGGAACCCAATAGGCAATCGGTATCGACGTTCTCTTGACCCGTTCCTGTCGGCAACCAGATATTGAGAATGAAGAAGGGCAGCACCAGTAAGGTGATTCCTGAGGCGAGATTGTCTTCGATCATCAACTTTGAGCGTATTTCCAACCTTAGCGATTGCTTCGGCATACGGCATCTTGCTACATATTACATCCTCGTCACTTGGACTGCCGGTACAGGAACACACATGTCTGGTTCCTCACCCCGCCTCTCCTGCATGATCGACGTTGTGTCAAACATGGAAGTAGTCCGTGTGGGCTTGTGAGTGTCTTCATCCCCCTGAGGAGCGGCAGTAATATGTATGGAGAGCCCTGTGTGGCTGTTCTGCCTCTCCCGTACTGTACTGTGGCAGAACGCTCGGGTCGCTTAAATTCCAACATTGATATTGCTTCGAAGTGCGTATGGAGCGACAACCGCCCTACAAACCAAGCAGAGTGCCACCGCAACGAAGGCTTGCCTTGTCGGGGAGAGCAGCTCTGAGCCAAGAAACATGTGCAACGTGAGTAGTTTCCAGCAAAGATATCCCAAGGCGGTCTGCGGCTTGCCATGGTGCACATATATCGAAGAACTGTTGTTTGATTCGAGTTCGGTAAAGCCAGCCCCAGGCAACTACTCCTTTCAGGATTGCTGAAACGAAGAGACTCCCGAATGATCCTTCCTCGCTATTCGGAGAACTCTGGAATAGTGCAGGCGATTCGAGTGGAGAGAGTTCCAAGTAACCTATACCAGTGAGTCTTGAACAACGTGATGCGGGCATTCAGATTTGCTATCCGGCCAGGAAAACATCGAAAAAGACGAGGCGGAGAACTTGTCGTTGCTGGCCAATCTCCCCTGCTGTGTGCCAACTGCAGTTGGCTTATCCTGAAACACGGAACCATATGCCTTTTATTGACGTGTGTGCTGTGACATTCGACTTTTATCTCCGTCAGGGTGGAATCCCAATCACGTAAGATCACACATTCCAACAACTCTGTTTGCTGTCATCGGGTGAGTGACTCCTGGATCGTGCGGCTTTCGGTGGGTCGCCTTATGCTGAGGATTGCACATGCAACCATTAGAAATGCGTTGAAGACGGCCATGATATAGAATGGAGCTGCCAGTGACACTTTGTCGAATAACAAGCCTCCGATTTTGGTTAGGATCAAGATTGCAGCTCCCCCATAGAGCGAATAGACGCCGGCGACGGAGCCCTTCAAGTTTGACAGCGGTGTTTCTCCCGTCGGTTGCGGCGTGGCTGAAAGGAGAGGTTCGGCTTCATCCGAACGCGGTTCATTTCCCTGTCCTTCGCGATTCAAGCCGGTAGATGCGGCTTTGGAGCCTGCCAGAAGAACCCCCTTGCTGAGTGTCCCCAGGCTGCACACGATGGCGCCGATTTGGCTGATGCCAATGAGAGAGGCGGCCAAGAAAGCCGCGACCCGCTTCGACGTGTTTCTGTCGTCTGGATCGAATTCATTTGGAAACAGGGAATAGCCGATCACACCGGCAATGGAAGCCACAAGTAGTGGGATCTCCTTCTTCGAGGCCTTTGCAGCCCAGTAACCGAAGATCGGGGCAAACACTAGTGCCACCATCTCCGTGACACCAGTCAGTTCTGCAGCGACAATATATGCCCGCGGACACTTCCTTTTGATGTCTGGAAGTCCGGTGGGGTCACCATTTCCGTCCTGCGCGTCGCATAGACCTGACGAGAGGAACATTGCGTTGACAAGAAGGGGGATGAACAGGGAAATGCCGACTGATGAAGCGCGGGCGACAAACCCTCCCATATATCCAATGGCAATTTCAGACTGTTTGAAGCCGGCGAGGACAGCGGTCTGAAAGCTGTCGAGCATCTGACCAAGAGGCCCGGTGCGGCGTAAAGCACGACCTTCGCCTCGGGAAGCAGACAAACCTGACAAACTGCTCTGTGGTTCTCCCTCCAGATGCCGAAGACCGAAGAAACACCAGACAGCAAGCAAAAAGGCCACAGCAGCCACGATGTAGAAGCTGTATTTCAAGGCAGCCTTTTCCTCAACCCCTGCATACTGAAACTTCGCTGGAATGGGCAGGAAGCCAACCAGTGCGATCAAGGCACCACAGCCCGTGAACATGCCAACGAATCCGGCGACTTGACTTGTAGAGCTAGCGATATCAGGGTTTCCCGCGGGCAGGTTCCGATCGTCCTTGCGTTGTGAGTAGCGGGACACGAATATTTCAGGGGTAATCGTCACCTCTGACTCGATCGACGGGCTCGAAATGTGGCCATTGCCACCCAACAGTTGGGCGGCCCTTGTCTGACGATGGTGCTCAACGGAAGTACTCTTCGGCGGAGACGTGACAGCAGGAAGAGTCGCTGTGACCATGGTGGAGGCGGCAGCACCACCCAGGCTGAAAAACAGCCTCGCTAGAAGTAGTTGCGGATATACATTCTTTGCTTGGACAAACAGGATTAATGCCAGGCAAATAATGAGATAACCCGATACGCAAACCTGATGGCAGTTAGTCTATTGCCGCTCCGCCGCTGGCGACAAATTGCTCACAAAGCGTAGTCCCACACGGTCCGACAGCAACCCCCAGAAGGGGCATGCTACAAGTGCAAGCAGCTCATCGGCGAAGCCCAAGCTTCCCACTGCGTCGCCGACTCCATTTTTCTTGCCGATGAGATCTGTGATGACGAAGGAGACGGACGAGTTCAGGAAGACCAGGAACGCGATTGAGAATGGACAGATGCCGAGGAGGTACGTGGCAACTTGTAGCCTTGTTGCTGTAAACATGATTTAGAGTGGTTAACAGAATGCCGCCGACAAGGGAATGCGGGATGTGATTCGAAAAAGCAAGTGGCCAACCCCCCGATCGTCACATAACCGGGACTCCAAGATGCAGATACAGATACAGGCATGTATAGCAGCCTCAGCAGCTCCCGAGAATCAAGACCGATGTCGCTGTCATCAATGATGAATGCCGCGAAGTCACGGTGCCGCGCTAACCGCAAATGGACGCCGGGACACATTCGTCACTGCTAGGCGAATTTGGCGAATTTGGTTGCTTTAACACGTTTGCCAAACATCACAAACATTCCCAACGCCGCCCGTCAAACCGCGCATCACAGCAATCTCACCTCGATACTTTCTCCATCCAGGTCACAGCAGGGCGTTTGCGGCCTCCGGGCTTCGCAGCCTAGAGCTGCCCCTAAATACAGCCATGTCAGATCCCACGTTTTCGGACGACACTCAACTCATTGCAGGGTTGATACAAGTCGCAACCGCGCTGGAGGACGAACAGAGCCGAGATCCATCCGCGCTCGGGAAGCGCAAACGAGACGAGAGCTTCATGGAGCAGGGTCATGCCTTGAACGGAGACGGTTTTGATACCGCTGCTGAAACCAACACTCAACTTCAAAGCGCGGCTGCGGTTCTATTTCGCGAACCTTCATCGACAAACAAGAAACACAGCAGGCCCCCCCTCGGGAAGGTCTTCTCGTCCCTGGAGCTTGCTCCGGAGAACTTTCTACGGCTGCAGGCGGCGGCCAAGGCCTTCATGTTAGACGAGGCGCACCCTGAGCGAAGAGATGTTGTTGGGCACAAGAAGAATTCAGGTGGTACCGACTTGGCCAAGCTGAACCTATGGAATTGTGTTGATGAGTTTCTCTCGGTACACGGTTATGGTGAGAAGTACTTTGCACCAGGAGCGGGGAGTAACATCCCAAACGCACCTCCAAGAACATTGTTTTGGCCTCGGGATAGCCAATTTATCATCAAGCTAATGATGCCCTTAATGAGAAAGATGGTGACCAATGAGCGCCAACGCATCTATGCGGCAGCGTCGAGAAAGCAAGGCTCTGCCAAAGAGACCAGCGACGGGCAGTCACCCACGGTGATAGAGGAGCCTGTCATGTCTGACCGCCACAATGTTCCTGAAACAGGGTACCCAGAGCAAGAGGTTGAGGACCAACCTCTCCTGCCCGCGCAACACCAGGACACGGAATCTTCACATCCCGTGCCAGCGCAACAAGAGGTTATAACTTCGGCTCCGCCGGTCTCGCCACCGACAACATCGTTCAAGCAATCGGTTGTTCTTTATGTCAATGTGGTGTCAAACGCAGCCGGGACACTGAAACGACTCACACCCCGGTTTAGCTTGACGCCAGAGGCTGCTCCAAACCTCGCAGCTTTGTTGTCTGAGGTGGACAAGAGATATCCTTTGTCGTCAAAGAATGGATCCACGTCGGGAGTGGAAAATCGTCCGGGTATCAAGGTATGGCTGCCAGACGGCCTAGTGACTGTGCGCGATGACGGCGAATGGATGGTGGCTCTCCTTTCTGCTGGTTTCGTGGACTGGATGGATGCCGAGATCCGGGTGCTCGTCGAGGTTTAGGGCGAGTGGCTGCCCTGCGCCGCAAGCCCATAGATTGCTGAGAGAATAGACCTTTAGCGCAGAATGTTCTTTCGGGCTTTGAGAAAGCGCCACTGAATCCCGAAAGAAGGGACAGTGCCATGTTATCAAGTAGTGTGAGGCTAATGCAAGCCTCCAAGAGCACACGGCAGCTTCCAGGACGAGCGATCGCAACAGATACCAGTTCCACAAGAGGTAAAGCGTACATGAGGCTTTCGCCTCAGCGATGTGTTTTGGGAGCTGATCGCCGCCTCTTCACCGTTTCTTCACGGGCTTCAGAGCCGCACATGCAAGACGGCTTGACGGAAACGCTGCTCTCCACCCCGTTCAGGCCTGAAGGAGGAGTTGCTGCAAGACCTCACTCCTGGGATATTTTAGATCAACACACTACGAGTACCAGTAGAGCGGTATCTTGCGCTGTGACAGCCCCCAGGCCGGCCAGGAGATCTTCGAGCCCATTGGTCGCTTAGCGAACATCATGACCGACCTTTCAGCCAGCCTCGGTGAGGAGTGGTACGCGCTCTCGGAGTCTGAAGCCAACCACATGTGCGAGCTTGCGTATCGGTTCTTCAGCGTCAACATGTCGGTTCCGGCGCGGCAACAAATCGCTCACAGCAGTTTGACAAGCCGTTAATCGTCGTTACTGGTGCGCAACGTGTGATTGTTTGAGTATACCGTGTACGTAGCTACCCCACAATGCGGGCCATTTGAAAATAATCCCGATGCCCCGTCTGATTCAGCCCGATTGATAAAGTTCGAGTTCCGGCGCTGACGACTGGGGAAATTGTAGGAGGCCAAGAGCTGTCGTGGGGTCCACCGGCTTCATGCAAGCCGCACAACGGTATCCTGGTAGAACAGGGGTCGGTCTCGGCAGCATCGGACAGCCCACGAACTGCTGGCAGGGCGCGAACGACGACTGGCCTATCTACGAGTAGTCCCCGGTATCAAGGGTCTCTTCTGGTCCATGATTCATCCAGGCCGTTTTGCTTGGTCTGCTCAGCGGAGAATCTACTGTGTATTTCTTATTGCTATAAATGGGAATTGGTTATATCTTCATGCAATTGCCGCTCCGCTCGCTTGTGAACCTCCCGTCCGATCGGCATTGTACCATGTAGGCGAGAGAGATACGCGTGTTATCGTCCGGGTCTCGGAAGCTCTTCAACCGACACGCGGCGGCAAGCGTAAAAAGAGGTGAAGAAAAGATGGGTAGGTACGAGTATCAGTGCTGAGCTCCTAGGTGGTGATTGAACCGTTGCAGCCAGGTGCGGTGGCAGTGTATAGAAGCCCAAACAGGAAGTGACGGGTTGATCAGTTTGACCAAAAGAGGGCGCTGCTGCTGGCTAGCGCACCTCTGTAAGGTCGTTGCATTCCGCCTAGCGCTCACTTGCCGCTGCTCGACACCTCTTCGGGCGCTCGCTTGACACCGGCGGCCTGAGAGAGGACGCAAACGAGTCAAAGGCTGGTCGTGATGGAGCTTGGCGGCAGGGGCAGCGAATTGCTGAGCCTGCCAACACAGCGGCCTGTTTCTGAGTGCTTCTTGCGGTTGGCACGGTAGACAGTGGCTTTGGTAGAATTGATGGCGTCCGGCCGCATTGACACGAGAAGGGCTTGAAGGATGCGCAGATACTTTGAGTTCGGCCGTTCGTAGCTTGCAGTTGGTCGGACTCTTTGGCGAGAGGCGGCACGCTAACATCAATCTGGCTGCCGCTGGTTGGCCAGCGTAAGGGCGCTCTTAACTAAAACGGCGGTCGGATCTACAGTCGCGGACTTGGAGCTCGGGACGATCGTAGACACCGATCCAAGGTGGAGGCGCCTTCACGTCAGTCCAGCAACAGCTAAGCCGCCCGGGGCCTAGCCCAGGCCTGAGCTCCGACAGGCACCTGTGCTCAATTGGCTGCCAGCCTCCACCACCATCATCGTCATCTCCAGGGAAGCTTAACCGCAGCTCCCTTACCTGGGAGCATTCTCGACTGTCTCTCACCCTAGCAACAGCACAGAGTGGCATGATGATGCTTTGACATTGCTCATGCTTTTCTCTTCCCTCCCTCCCGCCAGCGGCGTGGTGTCTGTGACCAGCCGTTAGATCGCTGGCAGAAGGACGTTGTCTCGACCAAACGGTGCCCTCGTCCGATTGCTGCTTGCCGCTCCCCCGCCGCCGCTCGCTTCCCCAATCGTCAATCCGACGGATCTTCGCTGTCTCAAGCCTCTTTCGCAATTGCATTTCCTCGTTATACCGCATCCTTGACTTGGGTGCCGCTGCAGGCCTACACTGCTGCGCTGGCCTTTTTACGTGTTGTTGGAGGCATAAGGCACCACTCTGCGCCGAGGACAGTCCCCGACCTTCACTTCTCCACAGCTGTACATGCCGCCCGTCCATCCCTCTACCATAGGCAGGGATGAGACTTATATACCAGTGCACGGCAACCCCATAGCTCTAATTGCAACCCGTCCGAACTTCACTGAGCAACAATGCGACGCTTGCAGGGCCGTGTCACGCGGGATGACATTCGTTCAGCTGGACTGAGGCGCTGGGATGGGCGCGGACGAGTCACCACCGACTGGATCAATATCTTTCATGTATGTGATTTCTCTCAGGGGCGCTACCCTCTTGTGGTGTGTCCAAACTCATGTCATGTGCTTCTAGGAACCTGAGCTCTGCTGGCCAACAGGCGATTGCCTCGTCTACCTGCGGGAACCTGGCCAGTCGAGTCGCGGGCCTGCCTTCCGCGTTCACACCGACTTCCTCAGAGTCAGAGGCTTTGAGTCACTTGTCGACCGCTGCATCGTGAGGAACTCGATTCACACGACAGTGCAGTGCGGCTTGCCGAATTGTTCAGGTTGCGACCCTCAGGAAGCGATCCAGGAACTGTATATTCCAGCGCCGCACGGGGCTTCGCTCGAAGACGTCTTCCATCACCACATTACAACACGAAACTTCTTTGCCTGGCTTTACAATCGACCACTGGCTGGTCGGACTCTGGGCACCGCGCTGGCGGCATTGAAGGCCCGGCTGGACATGTATCGACCCGATGATAGCTCCCAAAACACCCTCGAGGTCTTATCGTATGCGGAGAACCAGAGATACTTGGACTTCAGGGAGTGTGTTGACCACGCTCTTGCGGCCCTTTTCCTTGCAGAGAAACTCCAGGTGGAGGATCTCTGGGTCGATGCATTCGCACACTGTGTGGGCATGAGTCATCGTGACCTTCGATCAAGTATTGAATATGCTGTGAGTGCACCAGACGTTGAGACCGCAGGGGGCAAGAAATAAACTAACGGTCGTCAGGCGGTGAGCGCAAAGGCCAAAACACTCGTCAATCGAGCGAGACTGGAGATGGACGTCCGACTCGACCGCGTGCACAAGTCGGTCGTTTCCTTCTTCGAGAATGAGGTCTCGGGCAGCTTCCTCGGCCTCCCACAACCAGCACGGGAGCACCTTGACAAGTTCCGTGCCTTTCTCAAATCAGTCTACACCGAACAGAACGGCTCCTGGCCTCCTGACAAGTTCGAGGAAGAGGTCGTGCAGCAGGAAGTTTACTCAGCTATGTTTTCCGATTTTCAGAGCCTATATCAGCACTTGGTTGATCCCGAGTCATCGGCAGATATGGTGGAAAACGACATCAGCAAGACGGGTGGTGTCTGCACGCTACAGAATATCCAGGCCTTTGACAAGAAACACTCCTATGCCCCCCTTGCCCAGCCCCTACCCAGGTTACCGGAGCCCTTCGAGCGTAGCTCTACTCAGCAGCCTAAACTTCAGCGAAGGCTGTCTTGGAATCCGAAACTGAGGCGCAAGGCTCTTAAGAAGGCACAACGAGCACATGACAAGCGCGCCCTGATTGCCGCTTCTAACCGAGACGTCCTGCTCATGGATTGTCCGTTGGTCAGGAAGTATTCGGACTTCGAAGAGATGACAGCCGACGACGATTTGGGACGTCTCTCTGCAATTGAAGGTCGCAAGGTCAGGTGGTTCCTGATCTACGCGGTTCTGCAAACGTTCCACTCGATCGCACAACCGCCAAAAGAAGTCCGTAATATCTCGAATCTCACATACTCTCTCTGCTGTCGACCGCCGACCCAGAAGCCGTGGCAGGAACAGCAGCTGCCAGAAGTCCGTACTTCGGGTAAGAGATTGTCCCAACTGGTCCCTGACAACGGCTACTCTCACACCAACCTCTCCTCGTCCTCACTTGGCGAGACCTTGACACGAGGAAGATCAGTCAAGGCTCGCAGGCGGACACTGCCGGCGAGCCTGCCGGCATCCTTGCTAGCATCCTTGCCCGGTAAGACGCCCCCCGGATCGCGGTCAACCTCCCTCCGAAGACTCGTGTCCAGGCGGGGTCAGACGGCGGCAGATGAGGTGCCGCCAAAGCGGCCTCCATTCTGCGAAATCTATGTCGAAGGATACGGGAACGGTCTGAATGAGATTGCTCCCGACAGTGCAGAAAACGCACCCGCAGAGCTTACAGCAGAACCCGAATTGATGGAGAAGGCAATCAAGGAAGACCCCGGAGAGCCACAAGAGCTTCAAGGCAATACTGTCCACGAGATGGACGCGAACCACACTGAGAGCAACCCCCCTCCCCCATCATCGGACGATTCACCTACTACGCCACCCTCAATGTCTCGTGAGTCGTCCAACTGCTCCGTTAGCGGGACCTCGTCCGGCACCAGTGAAGAAGGCGATGCCGACCCCGTCACTCCAGGAGCCAATGCTATATTGTCACTAGTGGAGATTCTGAAATCCACCGGCATGGCTCCAGTACCCAGCAACCTCCGCGGGGACACGGCAGGTACGGTGCACAAGAAGCCTAGGCCACAATCGTTGATTGTGCAAGGCACAAACCCCGATATCAACATTGTCGACATGGATCGATATGGCCCGGATTCTGATTCGCCACATGTCCATTTCAACACCCAGACTTGGGACATGATTTTGGAGCCAAGGCCAATGACGGCACCGGCTCCTAGGCCCATCGCTGTTTGAGTCCGAGCCATGGTCGCAACCCAGCATACATATCGAAAGGTCAATCCTTCATCAGATTACTGGGCCACCGCGCGTTATGGCCCAAAAGCAATGACACGACCACCAAAAGCAAGGAGAAGGATGATTTGAGCGCTCACTAATAGCGGGGGAATTAATGATACGAATCTCTTCGACGATGGCCTGGAGTACCACAAGGGGGGAATCTAATGATTGGCGTTGTTTGCCTAGATACCCTTGGTCGATGTTTGTAGTCACGGGTGGTGTTGGGAGACTCTCAAAACTTGGTACTAGATAGCTGGAGTGGGTATACTCCGTACATAGCAAAGATATCTCAGCCATGTGCGTGCCTTCTTGATGCTCGTTAAGGCCCATAACAACGAGCCGGTAAATGCATTCCAGTCATTGACGTCATTCATTAGCTCGACGCGACTCAGCCATTTGCTGCTAGCCCATGACTTGCCGCCCTTCTCTGTGTACGTCTCGCAGGACGAGGCAGGGCCACTTGCCTTAGCCTCGAATATGGCTCCTGCGATGGACCTCGAAGCTCAACGTCTTAAGAACTTGCAGCGTAAGCGGAAGCTGCTCGCAGAGCTGAACCTAGACAACGACACTGCACGAAGAGAGCAGCAAACAGGTTCAACGGAGGACAAGCCAAAGGTGAAAAGGCGGAGACTCGACAGTTCAACCATCGTGCAGCGTGTCTCGTCGAGGACCTCTGCCCGAATAGCTGGCCGAGGAATCCGCATGTCCTACAGTGAAGAATATCATGACAGCAACACGTCTCCTCGGACCAGGACGAAGAATCAGAACGATCTGGAGCCTCGAGAGGCCTCACCGGCTCAGTCTCAACGTTCAATACCAAAGACTATATCACCTCCGCTTCCCACCGATCTGGCGTCTTTGATCCAACATTATACTTCTTGGACCTCTTCTGCGGGACCACCGACGCTCGACCGGCGCACCAATACCTACCACTTTGCATCACACCCCAGTTTCAGGCCAAACATATCGCCCCTCTCAATTCTCCTGCAAGGTGCCTTTGGGGGCACGTACTTCTCCCCATGGCGTAGCCGCTTCTTGGGAGTGACATTGGAAGACGACTATCTCGCGACTCTGCCGCCCGACTGGCTAGCTCAACTGCAACCGTCCGAGAAGTACATCACGTCACGGGCGTACAACCCGGAACTTAACAGACACGGCGTTCAGTGCGGGCAGACGTTATCTCAGTGGGAGGACGCTGGGTGGATCAATTTCCAGCACGACGCCCGAGGTTGGTTTGAATGGTATATCCGCTTTTGGCTCGGCCGGCGTCTGGATGACGGAGAGGACGAAAGACAGGTTGGGAGGTGGCTGAGATGTGTAGGGCCCAAGGGGAGGTGGAAGCGGACGCTGTTGAAGAAGTACGTCGAGACAGGGGTCAGGAGTGTCTTTGACGACGAAGACGGCGATGATGACGACGCGGAAGACGAGCGAAAGGTTAGCCCCGTCATACATCAAACTTGTCTGCACTGGGGTTACCAAGTCACGCAGGAGGATCTGGATGAGGCGTGGCAGGAGAAGAGGGCTGCAGCCTCCCTCTCCTTGCGGAAGGCGCGAGGACGCTGACGGCCGGGATGGAAGCGGTCTACCCAGCAAGCAAGACCAACGTCGGAACTGCCTACCTCGGCGGTAGATTGCAATAGGGTGCCTTGCTGATAGTGGTAACGAGGACATGCTCCAAACGCCAGGTACACATGCATGAACGGTAACGATTTGCTTCGCGAGGTCGGCCTACCGGAACATCTGATTCCACGCCTCCCAGTGGTTTTTGGCAGCCGGCTGTCGTACCAGTCCCCACCGTTGGAGTTCCTTTGTCTCATCGCCGAAAGATGCATCCGTGTCTCGCCACAGTTCGAAGTCGATGATGGTGCATTTCTTGGTCTCCCGTTCCCACAAGATGTTCCGCAACCCGCAATCTACGGGCTCGATGCCTTGGGCATATATCCAGCTGCCAATGGTCAATGAGCTGCATCGAGAAGGCAAGGCAGGTTAACTGACTCTAGTGCCACGAGGAATATCTCTATGATCTGCTTTCGTTCCTCGTCCGACATGCCCCAGTAGTACATGTTGAACAGCGAATCGCCCGGCATTCTGGTCATCACGAGGAACGTCAGGTATCCGCCAGGCAGAGGTCCCTCTGCAGGCTGGACCGTGCTCATGAAATTGACCAACACCGGCGTGTAGTCACTGCCGGCGTCGTGGAACTTCTTCAACGCCTTGAGCTCATGTGCCGTCGTCGTGCTGGGGCCGGACTCAGGCGTATTGCTGGGTCGTTGCTCGCCTCCCGGAATTCTCCAGCTGAAGTCAGCTTCATGTGCTTCACGGGGCCAAACGATGCGGGAAGTTCACAGTACTGGATCTTGATCTTGACGACGTAGTCTTCCGTCGACGAGGAATCTGCCTCGATCCGCCGGCACGTCAGCACGATCCGTGCCTCTGCTGGCGTGCCATCGTGGCACGAGCGATACGTCGCCAATGGCTTCAAGAGCTCATACGACGTGCCGTCGGTGAATTTGATGATTTTGTCAATATAGCCCGGTACGATGGGAGGCTTGTCCTCCATTCTCGGTTGCAACGGCGGGGGTAGCGAACCGAAGATTTCCGCTTATCTTCGACCGTGGAGAGGATGTTGGTCGACCTCCAGTGACGTCCAGAGCGTCCAATAGTACAGATGGCTACTGTTGCTTGCCTTGACTTTAGACGGTTCCCTATCGTATCCCGGTACTGCGATCCGGACAGATCTTGGATCTCGAGACTCAAGTCGGGTTGTTGGTGAGATGACTTGGCTGATCCCAAGCGTGAGGGAATGGGGTCCAATCCGCTTGACCGGCCTGGCTGGGGGGCTTGTTTGATCCACGTCCGGGGAGCCGGGCACTCGCCGCAGACAGTTTCAAGATGCGCCGCCAACATCATCGAATTTTCTTCCAAAGCTTACAACACGCTACTGTATGTACGGCGACACAGAGTTTAAATTATGCAATACTCGTACACTCCTAGAAACACCAGAGACTTGTCAGCGGCCTCCCAGATTCCTGGGATTCTCGAGACCGCTGAAAGCTTCCGAACATGATCATCGTTAGTGGTCGATAGTGCGAGGCACATTGGAGCCAGCGGCTTGGAGAAAACCCTCTTCCCCATCTTTTCTTTTGGAGCTGCTCAAGGCGATCTGACTGTCCCAAGATGGAGCCCATTTTTCAGATCGGGAAGAGCGTACAGTACCTGCATGAGATATCCGCCTGGAAATCCCCACTCGATTTCCCATCTTCATCTTGACGTCTGTGGTTCTCGTTTCGCTCCCTCTTCTCCTCGCCGTTGGCCAAGGTGAATCCCCAGGACGGGATGACCTCGTCTTGACAGGTGCTTTGATCTGCTTTCGTTTAGCTTCATTCGTTGTTTTTCCAAGCGATACCACTAACGCAAGTCGACCTAACAGTAGATCCTTTCTTCCTCTCCTGATCAAGCCACCATTCATCATCGTCCGGGGTGCGGAGAGTCTGAGAGACTCGTGAATTGCTGGCTACATCACCCGTTGTCTCAAGCCGAATATGACCTCTGCTCCTGAGGACACAGACAGACCTGCACCCACTTCTCTTCCCCTTCGTGTTCACGATGCCGCCGCCGGCAGCCGACCAACCTCTGCCGCGCAGGCTTCTGTGACCGATTCCACTGAATACCCTACCAACTACTCGACCACCTCACTTGTTCGCGAATCCTACATGGGAACCGACATGCCTCATGCTAATGGGATACGCCACGTGGAGAATGAGCTGCCTCGACTGCAAGCCAATGGACAATTCGAGAACGGTGACAACCTCGAGCCCATCCTCGAAGATGATCCCGCGTCTTTCAATCTCATCTCTCCTCCGCCTGCGGAGCCAGAGCTCTTCTCACTAGAAGATCAGACACAAGCACTCTTCTCGAAAGGTCATCTGCAAGTCATCTTCGCCGACCCGACCTACCTCTTCAGATTCACGTCTTTCCTGGGCATGCACCGGCCGCAGTCTGTGCCCATCCTTGTACACTATCTCGACTCACTCAAGTCACTCCGAGCGATCAATTACGCGAACGCAATTTGCGAGGGCCTCGACCCCGTAGAAGGATTCGAGTTTACACAAAGGCCGGTCAAGCCGACAATAAACATAGCATTGGAAGAGAGGGCAAAGGCGGCTTTCGAGGTCCTGGCGACGGAGGAGTTACCTGCTTTCGTCACGCATCAGTACATACAAGTGGTCAGCAACACCATAACCGCGAGGATAACAGGAGCGTTATCCCCGGGTCTGCGGGAAGCATCCGATGGATTGGCCGAAGTCTTCTGTCTGACGGATCCTTCCCGACCAGACAACCCGATTGTTTTCGCTTCGGAAGGTATGGTCGCTCGTTCCCACTTTGAGCAGAAACCATGGCTGATGTATTGCAGAGTTCAACCGGACGACGCAATATGGCATGTCCTACGTTCTTGGCCGGAACTGTAGGTTTTTGCAAGGACCCAATACAAATCCACATAGTGTACGGAGGATTCGAGAATCCCTCAAAGCCGGCCGGCAGCACCAGGAGGTCCTCCTCAACTAGTACGTGCATTCGATTCACCGTTGTTGACTGTCTAACGGGTACAGTCGACGCGATGGCTCCCCCTTTGTGAATCTCCTCATGATGGCTCCGCTTTCTGACAGCAGGGGTGTCGTCCGCTATCATATCGGCGCACAGGTCGATGTCAGCGGACTGGTCAAAGATGCCTCAGAAATGGAATCACTGCAAAAATTACTAGAAATACGGGCTCAGGGCGAAGATCCCCCTATCCCTGAAAAGCCGAATCCCGAAAAGAATGACGAGTTGCGGGAATTGAGCGAGATGCTCAACCAAGGCGAGCTGAGCACCATCAAGCGACACGGCGGCAAGATGCACCGCGAAGTCTTGGAGGAGGATGTCGAGAGCGTTTCATCTCATCAACCGCGCCTGTTGCTGAAGGACCCGGATACTTTGACTCCACCACTTGGGAGTACCAATGGACGGTTGGGGGGTATCTATCAGCATGTAAGTGCACGTCGAACTGGCCGACATGCTCAATTCGCTGACGAAGCTATAGTATCTGCTCGTGAGGCCGTATCCGTCGCTGCGGATTCTCTTTGCCAGCCCGTCACAAAGATTGCCAGGTATTCTGCAGTCACCCTTTTTGAACAAGATAGGTGGTTCACCGCGTGTCCGGGAAGAATTGACGACAGCTTTTGCGGAGGGAAGAGGCGTGACGGCCAAAGTTCGCTGGGTCAGCAAAGGCGATGAGCAAGGCAAGAACAAATGGATTCATTGCACTCCTCTACTCGGCCAAGCAGGGCATATTGGAGTGTGGATGGTGGTGGTGGTGGATGACGAGAAGGGCAACGACAGATGGACGGGTGCAGGACGACTTCCACCACAAGTAGCCACCCCGGAGAGGGCTCGGACTCCAGCTCTCGTCAATGGGCACCGCGTCCCCGGATCCAGCCACCACGGCTCTGGGGGTATAAACGGTGGGCATTCCGAGCATAATGGCGGGGGGAGTCTGGGGAGCGGCAGCGGCAGTGCCACGAGCCTGAGGATTGCGTGATCAAGAATTTATGCACGCATATGTTCTGATCTTAGGGTTCTTGTATGTACGCCATCTTACGACTCAGTTGGGCGGGCGGGCAGTTGCGCTGTCTATATTCTGGGCCTTGGGGTTGAGCCCCGGCGACATTACCTTGGCAGAGCGACTCGATATTAATGTCAGAACTAATATTGTTTTCTCTTGATTTGCTGGATAGCATGGATATTCTGTGTGTAAGTGTCCATCGCATCAATCCTTGTCCGTGGACAATGGCGCCGGAGAAAATTAAGCTTTTCGAAGCCCGGTAGGGGGCGGGGGCAGTCAGCTCCCTGGGCATGCTGGGTCCCCTGGCTCCTGGCAGGCGTCGTGGCTCTGTATTGTTGACACGAGTGACGAGAACGGCGGTGTCTCCGCTTCTCCTTTTCTTACGAAGCTTCAGCTACGGGCTTGAACTCGTACGCGTACTCCTACTCCGTACTGTAGTGGAGCATTCGTCATCAGGCCTGGTTGTTGCTGCTGCACATGTTTCATCGACATCTAATTGTGGATCAGGCTGCTTTTTTTCCACATCTGATCTTCAGTTTTTACAGACTCCGGAAGTAGGTCGACCATGGGCATCTCAGGCGAGTCGTCAGCCCCATGCAGGGCTTCTCGGTGAGTGGTAAACATGCGACGAACTGTTGACGAGCATCCGGCCACGTTACATGCGAACAAATACTGTGGGTAGACATGTCTCAATACCTTCTTTCCCTTCCACACTCGTCCTGTACTGACGTTTCCTCTGCTTGTGCTTTGGTGCCAGTTGCTTTCAGCTTCTCGTTCCCATCTATTCATAAACGCACCGCAGCCGAGTGGCGCTTGCATCCAGTGCATTGAAAGAAGAGCAATCATCGCTAGGTCAATCGAATGAGCCCTCAACAACGTCCACCTCGGTGCGTTTCTCTCGACCATGATCCTAGCGAGGCGCGCTCTTGGCTGCCTGATAATTGCGACCCTACTTAGCTTGCTTGTCTATTATCGATCGGCCAGTGCTTCTGTTACTGTCAGAACGCTTCGGTCGAAAGTACCTCAGGTCGTTGGACTGGGCGACTATTTCGATTCAGACGAGCAACATGTGCAAGATGAGCACCGCCGACCCTTCAGCCAACCAGGCGATCTCCACGCTCCTGGGAGCTCACCAAACCCGGAAAGGCCTGCAGCCACAGATGCAGGTATGCAGTTGAGCAAGCCCCCCGGATCAACATACACGCGAAACCTCGTCATGGCTAAGATGACGAGGGAGAATGTCACCTGGCTAGATGAGGTCGACCTGGGCCCGGACATCACCAGGATGATATATGTGGCAGACGACCCGAAAGCGGCTTTGCACCCGACCAAAAACAAAGGCCACGAAGTGATGACTTATTTGACCTACATTATCGACTATTACGATGATTTACCGGACGTCAGCATCTTCATGCACTCCCACCAGACTGCATGGCACAACAACGAGCTCTTGAACTGGGACGCGGGCGAGATGATTCGACGGCTGAGCAGCGAGAGAGTACAGCGACAGGGGTATATGAACATGAGATGCCACTGGAAGCCCGGCTGTCCCGAGTGGATACATCCAGGTCAGGTGGAGGAAGACAGGGAGAAACTTGAACAGTCACTGATGGCCTCAGCCTGGGCTGAGTTATTTCCGGACAGACCCATACCTACCGTACTGGCCCAGCCTTGTTGCTCACAATTCGCACTCAGTCGGAATAAGATTCGCGCAATACCGCTGGCTAAGTACAAACACTATCGGGAATGGCTCCTTCGATCCCACATCAGGGACACAATGACCGGAAGGATCTTCGAATATCTGTGGCAAGTCGTGTTTACAGGCGAAAGTGTCTTCTGTCCAAGCCAGCGGACGTGTTACTGCGATGGATATGGCGTCTGCTTCGAGACCGAAAAGACATTCGACAAGTGGTTCGAGTTGAGGTATCAGAAGCAAATGGCCGAGATCGAGCTGAAGGAATGGGAAGAACAGGCGGAAAGGGTCGAGAAGTTCAAAGGCGAGGATGGGAGGTGGTTGCAGGGGGCGGAGGCCGGAGAGCTTCAGGTGCCTGAGGTCGGGAAGAGTGAACAGCTGAAGAGCTTAATCGAACGGATAAGGGCAGACCTTGAACGGAGGAGGTTGGACGCTCTCGAGAGAGGGAGAGATCCAAAGGCTAGAGCTGAGAGTGATGGACGTCCTTGGAAAGAGGGTGATGGGTTCTAGATGCCGTGCACAGCGCACAAGGGTACCCAGCTGCAATCAGGCTTCTCATGGCAGGACACGGCTACTCTGGTGAATATTGGGTCATAACAGGGCATAGCGTTTGGAGTTGGAACATGGCATGGCATGGCATGGCATAGCTCTTGGTTCGTTTGATGGAATGGTGATGAATTCGCCTCGCGTGATGGCCAAGTCTCAGTCTCGTAGGTCGCAGGTCGCCGCTCCCGATCGGATGACGCTTCAGGGATCCAAGTTTGTGCATGCGCTCGGCATGCGGAGGAACTTGAAAGAAGTAACCAGGCAATTGAACACCTTTCCGTCTTCCACCAACTACCACTCCACCATTTACAATCCTCCTACCTGTTTTGTTCATGTCTCGCTCAGTACGGATGGTGTAGTGTCTCTGCACAATCGACCTTCCGCCCTCATCGCGCTGCACGCTGACCAGATCGACCATCGGATGATGGCATTCACGAGACCCCGATTCATCTGTGTCTGAGGAAGACGAAGTTTGTTGTCGTACAGCTTGCAACCATGCCGGCGAGAATGAGAATGAGGTGGACGGCCTACGCCGGGGTAAGCGCCCACGTCGTCTTGACCTCGATCTCGGTGTGCTAACCCCTCTGCAGGTCTCTACAGCCCTGGCCGGCGGCGTCATCCTCAAAGCCCTCGCGCAGCGACCCAACTTCTACTCCGCCGCCGTCTACCTGTCGCAATCCTCTGCCAACCTGATGATTCTGACCAACCTGTTGTTCGTCGTCGCCTGCTCCTTCCTGCTCGGCCTACAGAAGCTTCTTTATGGCAACCTGCGCCGGATCGAGATCGAACAGCTCTACGAAAAGGCATGGTTTGCCGTGACAGAGACGTGTCTGGCTATGACGGTATTCCGCGGCGAAATTGGCCTCACATTCCTCGCCATGTTCTTCTCCCTGCTCACGGGCAAGGTCTGGGGCTGGATAGGTGAAGGCAGGGTCGAAGTGTTGGAGCAACAACCACCGCGGAATCCCAGACTATTCCATACACGCCTCGCATTGAGCTTGGGGCTCAGTGTCGCTTTCGATCTGACGATGCTCGAGTACGTGGTGAAGCAGGTCATGAGGATGGCACGCCCCGATATGATGGTCATGTTTGGCTTCGAGTTCGCCGTCCTCTCAATCATGAGCATCAGCACTGCCATGAGGTACGCGATTGATCTGGTCGAGATCGGGATTGTCCGCGAGCAGAAGAGACACCGCATAGATGAGATCAAGCGCGAGCGCGTCCAGGCCGCCGTGACGGAGTTCCAGGAGAGTCAGAACGGACGAGCAGCTGACCCGTCATCATCGGATGCCAGAGAAGCGACGCCGACACCGACACCGACTCAGCATACCCTTGAACAGGTGTCGCAGGAGGCGCTCAACCAACCCATCGACGAAAACGAGGTTGAAGTGGAAGGTTGGGAGGACAAAGGCCGCTACATGTTCTACCTGAACTTGGCCACCGATTTTTTCAAACTAGTCACCTACCTTGCTTTTTTCTTTATCCTTCTTGTATTCTACGGACTGCCCATCCACATCTTGCGCGATGTGTTCTTGACGATGCGGTCGTTCTTCAAACGAATTTCGGACTTTATGAAATACCGGACCGCGACGAGGGACATGAATGCGCGATACCCGGATGCCACGGCGGAGGATATCGGACGGGAAGAAGTGTGTATCATTTGCAGGGAGGAGATGCACCCTTACCAGCCCGTCGTTGCAGAGCCGGGTCAACCGCACCCGCGACCGAATCCGGTGGTGGAGAGGATGAGGCCGAAGAAGCTGCCTTGTGGGCATGTTTTACACTTTTCTTGCCTGAGAAGTTGGCTCGAGAGGCAGCAGATATGTCCAACTTGCAGAGCGAATGTGGTCCGCACCGGCGGAGCCCAAACGGCAAATGCAGTGGCTGGAGAAGGTGGAGCTGGACAAGTGAACGACGGTCAACATCCACCGGGAGCAAGACCAGGGCCACGATTCTACCAGTTTGGTCCGCTGAGGATAGGTGTCGGGGCCGCCAGAGGGAACAATATGTTCGAAGAACTCCACCAACAGCTGGGAGACGCAGCCGGCCCTGTCGCCAGAGGACAGCCTCAAAATCCGGGCCCAAATGCACCACGGCAATTTGGCGTAGGCCTCCGGTGGTCGCGGCGGCGGCCGCAGACAGAGAACCTGACGACCCAAGAACAACTTGACGCTTTGGAGGCGCGAATTGCACAGGATCTCCAGGATCTGTCCCACAACATGCGGGAGTTGAATGTCCTGCGCCAGATGCAGGCCGAGTTGCAGAGATTGAGAGGTCTGCGTACTATAGAGGGCTCGAGGCAAGCAAATCCTACAACTGCAGCCTCAGCCCCAGCCCCAGCCCCAGCCGCAGCGGCCGGGCTCCCTCCACCTCGCATTGTCCAGCGCTCTACGACGATGGTCCCGGACCATCAGCAGACCATCCTCCACGCAGGAAGTGACAGACTTCCAGCTGGACTCACGCTACCCGAAGGTTGGACGATGATGCCTTTACAACCTGCGCATCAAGTAACACACCAGCAGCATCATGACGGGCAGGTTCGGACTTATCTACAGCAGCCTCTGGTGCCATTTGCAGGGATGCCAATGACGCCACCGCGGTTTCAACAGCAGCCCTTCAACGTGATGCCACAGCCTCTATTCTCTCCTCAGGTCCAGTCTCGACCAGATCCTAACGCTGCGAACAATGCCCCAACTGGAGGAGCTGAGATCAATGGTGCGCAATTCGACCCTACCGGGCTCCAAAGTCAACAGCCGGCTGCACCTTCGGCAGGCCTACACGTGGAGGAAATCAGATTCCCATGGTCGCAGTGGGGGATGCCAAACCCCGAGCAACTGCATCAACAAATCCATCAACAGCAACACGAGCAGGCGCTAGCTAGGCTGAGGAACCAGACTGACCAGGAAGAGGCTGCGGGCACAGCAAGCGCAAGTATCGTCGACGTAGTTGGTGCCACATCTGAGCCGTTTATGCGACTACCACCAGAAGCAGCACAAACAAGTTCTACCCAAGCCTCGTCTACGCCTGCGCCTGCACCTGCGCCTTCATTGCCAGCTTGGGGGTCAGCTGTTCCTGCGCCTGCACCTGCGCCTTCATTGCCAGCTTGGGGGTCAGCTGTTCCTGCGCCTGTGAATGGTGACTCTAGCCGCGATGGTGCAAGCGCTGGGAATTCCGAGCCTCAGACCAACGGGCATCATGACCATGATGGAGAGGGCGCGTCTCAGGCATCGTCACCGCAGCCAAAGAACAGGCACCCGACGGTGGAAGATCTGGTCGAGGATCCAGATTAAAGAAAAGTCTCGTCCCGTGGATTGACAAAAGGGACGCAACTAAAACTGTATGGTGCTTTTTCGATAGTCGTTGAATGGTAGTTATCTCCCACCACAGCGAGGAGTAATGAGCAACACCTCTTCCTACCGTGTACGAGCAAGTATCACCGTTCTCTTTCCGTGGCCGAGGCAGTTACGACGGCACAACAGTATGGAGTATCAAGAACGGAGTACAAGAACGCAATACTGTGTATCGTACTCGTGATTTGACGCGTGTGGCGAAGAAGCCGCGTCGCATAAAGTGGAGAACGCCCAAAACAAGCTACGACTCTCGCGCCGCATCGTTTGATTGGCTGTGTGCACCCCTCGTTGCGACCGCGCCTCCTGTTGCTCTTTTGTTTCATCTGCTCGGCAACCGACGAAACCGTGAGACAAGAATCAAGATCGTCGAGGCACGACAAGGGGCTCAAACATGCAAATTGTCGCTCGCCCGTCCTGTCAAACCCACCCACTCTGACTTCTTGGGTGTGCGAGGTATCGATACGTTACATACGAGTAGCTGGTTGATTGCTGCGCCCCCCCCTCCCCCCAGCGACGGCTGGTGCAGGCTGGCACGGCTGGGAAACCAGACGCAATGATGCGCATGTTTCGGAACGCTACTACTTCGTCTCTTGCCTTGCTACCTCGTACATATGTACGTATGCAGGTTTGCGTGAAATACCAACCAACCGACCACTCTCTCGAAAGTTGCATACATTCGCTTCGTCGCCAGTGATCGTCTTGTTCTTCGAGACTTGTCATACACACACACACACACTCTCTCTCTCTCTTTGTTTTGTCTCGAACTCGCGTCACGCACTCTTCCATACTGGTTTACTTTGTATCTCGGCGTCGCGCACTCTTCACATACTGGTTTACTTTGTGTCTCGATGCTTCGGCGGCTTGGTCACTCGTATTGATTGAAGACTCCTATTGAATTGACGTACTCGGCACTGGGTGGTACTGTCACAGGCATATACTGTGTACACTCCCTCCCTCCCTCCCTCGACTTGGGCATTCAACCTCCCTTCTCCCCGTCCGGTTCACATACCAGCCTCGACTTGGACATTCAACCTCATTTCCACCCTCCCAACCATACACCATTCCCGACTGAGGTAACCGACGATCAAGAAACAATCCTGTGAAAGCCAGCACTATGGCCGTGTCGGCAATTTTCAAGAGACAAGACCCAACCGGGGACGACAATACCCGTCCTATTGTGTGCGATGATTTTGGCTGTCAAGATTATTCTCCTGTGAGTTCTCCGTACACTGTGACTTGCAGGATTCACGCACCTCCCTCTAGCCTATGCCTAACCTGCGTACTTTTCCAACAGACCGCCTACGCCGTCAAGTGGGCCATCATCGCTGCAATCTTCCTCATCTTTTCTCTCTACTTCGTCGGCGGATATCTGCATGCTCAGCGGAGGATGAAGCGGGGGCTTCCTCCACTGGCATATCATAGGGTACGTACGGGACATGCAATTCTCAAGATCTATCCACCGCCGGGAAAATGGCGCTCAAAGTGTGCTAATCTATGACACGAACTTACAGTGGCTCGTCACACGCCGTCAAAAGGCCGCCTTTGTCCACCAACACCCCCAGTACGCCAACCAGTTTTCCTTCTACCGAGCGCAGCAGGCCCACGCAGGCCCTGGCGGATACGGATATGGACACGGCCAGGCATATCAGATGGGCGGGATGTATGGGGGACCTCCGCCCCCTGCGTACAACGAGCCGGAATATGTGCCCCCGTACACTGGACCGAACAAAGTCGACCCGGACCAGCGATACACCCCGCCCGGTGGACCGCCTCCCGCCGCCACTGTTGCCACGACGGCTCCAGCCGCGCCTGAGCCGGCTCGAGTAGCGCCCTGAGAGCGAGGATTGCGTTGTTGTCGAGGACGAGTACGAACGACGATTTGCTACGCAACACACGGCATGGCACGGCACGGCACGGTATCGCATCACATCATATCGCATAGCATCGCACGGCATTTGAACCCGCATTATGAAGAACGACTACAGGCCTAGAAATAGAAGACAACAATCATACAAGTCCACCCCCTTACAGACCAGTCGAGTCACATTGCGGGTTCTTCCTTACCAGAGTAGCATGCACAGTATGGCATGGGTACAAACGAACAGGACAGGACAATTCCTCGCATTTCGAGTACGGGACAGACTTACGGGTAGCCGGGGGGCCCCATGGTTCCGGCTCGGTATGTCGGTGTGGGAAGATGTAGAGGACATGGATGGGGTGGATGAACGAGAGTTCGCTCCCGAGCGAAAATGCACGTCGCAGTACCCGCCCGGGGCGTGGGAAGTCTCGGGAGGGACAAAATATCATGCCAATACATCGGTAATGATATGTTATGAGGTGTCAATGCGGGCAGAGAGCTGGGTATGGCGGATGCCTAACACATAGTGCTAGAATCCCAAATAGAATGCACCAAGTGATGTCCGCATCTGAATCTCAGTTCGCGTGCTTTGCTAAAAATCCCAAATCTTGCTTCCCAAGGTCCATCAGATCGAAAAGGTCACTCACTCTACGTCCATGGCGTCCGGATCCGAATCAGAGTCAGAATCAGCATCCGAATCCATCGCCGTTTCTTCGTCTCCCGTGCCTTGGAACGAGTGATCGACCATCCCGTCGTCCCAATGTTGCTGCAGGGCTCTGGTTTCCGCTTCGCGCGCGAGCCTCTCCCTCTCACGTTGCACCTCTGCTGCCTTCTCCCGTGCCCGCCGTCTCGCATCGATGATCGTCTTCCGCACAACGTCCTCCTCCTCCGGCACGGAGATACTACTCGGGTCTTTGTATAGAATCAGCGCGGTGTTGAGGTTCTCGGCCGGCGGCGGCCGTTCCAGATCTAGCTCCATTCGCAGGGGCCCGTGCCGGTCGTGGTTCTGCCCTTGCTGTAATAGATGGTGGGGGAGGCTGGAGACCTTCTTATCGATGTCGGGCAGGAAGAGGGTGGCGTTATGGGCCGCTTCTTCTGCTTCAATCTGTGCGATTTCAGAGGACAGGTCGTGGATTATTATCCTGTGGGGGGTCTCATCGATGGTCATGAAGTCCGAGTCCGGGAGCGCAGGGGCCTTGATGGATCCGGTCGCTCCTGGGGTGGGTGTGGAATGAGGTGCAGGCGGAGGGAAATCGAAGTCATTGGTGTCGATGTCCGGGTCGAGGGCGATGGGGTCGGGTTGCGGTTGTGATGGCGGCGCGGCTGCAAGGGCCGGTCGAGCGTCTGTGTTGGCGATGTGAGGGCGGAACAAGAGTGTTGGGGAAGTCGGCTGCGCGTGCTGTAGACTGTACGGCGATGAAGGCACCGCTGGAGCCGGGTAGTGATGCTGCGGCGTGTATCCCTGCGCGTGCGAGGTCCCATGCGTAGGCTGGTTCGCATGGTTCTGGTTCAGGCGGAGCTTCTTGAAGTGCGAGGAGATGTGTGATTGGGATTCGAGGTCCTCTTCTGCTTTTCGCTTCGAGTGGGAGAGGATGTTGCTGCGGTGCTGGTTTGAGAGCGAGGGGTGCCACTCTGGAGCTGCTGTGTAGGGAGTGTATTGAGCCATGATGCGGTGGTACGCCGTCGACAAGTTGAAATCTACGGTGGTGGTGTTGGAGCGACAATGCGGGATATACAGTAATGCAAGGCTGACGACGAGCGGGAAGAATGATGCGCAGTGCCAGTGAGCGTGGTGGGCGCGGGTCGGCAAGGCTACCTCCTTCAGTTTGGCTGCAAGTCAGTTTCAGTCGCTACCTTTCTTTCACCTATCGTTTGCTATCCTTTGGCGTCACGGACACAGCTTGCTTCGGCGTCGGAATTGGAACTTGACATTTGTATTGATTGTCACTTGACGAGCCGCGAGATTATAAGTCCAAGGTTCGTCTGACCGCACCGACAAACCAAGCGTCGGATGCCTAGAAGGTGCTCGAAACGACAAACAGTTGAAAGGGGAAGGTGAAGTGAATGTGAATGCATGCGGAGAACGGGGCTGCACATTGGGAGAGCCTTCTCTGCGGGCTGCCAATCGGCCACGGCTCTCACTAGCCACGCCCCTCGATTCTCAAAAATTGCGGACTTGACTCACGTTTTCAATACAAGGTCGCCCGGAAGATTTTGTGGACTGTCGCATTCACATCGAGTCGGACAAAGGTCAAATTACACTCGGTCAGAGGAGCGGCTGTCTTCAGCGAAGTCCAGAGGTCGAATACTCGTCGGAGCCCCTCCAACCGCTTTGCGCTCGTCAATTGTGCATCGGCACACGACCTCCACCATGGCGGCTTCGACGCCTGATAGCACTCAACCATGGACCGCCTCGAAAGTCCGAGAAACATTTCTCAAGTACTTTGAAGAGCGGGGACACACATTTGGTGAGTCCGGCCTTCCTCAGAGTTTTGGCGGCCAGGCATGCTGACTCGCAAACCAGTCAAATCCTCACCGGTTGTCCCTCTCTCCGATCCTACCCTCCTCTTTACAAATGCGGGCATGAACCAGTTCAAACCTATTTTCCTCGGCACAGTCGATCCCACCAGCAAAGAGGGCCAGTACAAACGCGTCGTCAATTCCCAAAAATGCATACGTGCTGGCGGAAAGCACAACGATCTGGATGATGTTGGCAAGGACAGCTATCATCATACCTTTTTCGAGATGCTGGGGAACTGGTCATTTGGCGATTACTTCAAGCAGGAAGCCATCACATTCTCTTGGGAGTTGTTGACGAAAGTCTTCGGGCTCGAGCCGGATAGATTGTACGTCACCTACTTCGAAGGCGACGAAGCTGGCGGATTGGAGCCGGATCTCGAGGCCAAGGAGATATGGAAGAGTGTTGGGGTCGCCGAGGATCATATCTTGCCGGGAAACATGAAGGATAATTTTTGGGAGATGGGAGATCAAGGACCCTGCGGGCCTTGTTCAGAGATACACTTTGATCGCCTTGGCGGACGAAACGCTGCGCACCTCGTCAACCAGGATGATCCAAATGTGCTGGAGATCTGGAACAACGTGTTCATTCAGTACAACAGAGAACCCGACCGAAGCTTACGGCCGCTGCCAAACAAGCATGTCGATACTGGTATGGGTTTTGAACGGCTGGTCAGTGTCTTGCAGAACAAGTTGTCGAATTACGACACGGACGTCTTCACGCCAATCTTTGCGCGCATTCAAGAAGTCACGGGCGCCAGACCTTATTCGGGGAAGTTTGGTGAGGAGGATACCGATGGTATCGACACTGCATACAGAGTAATAGCAGACCACGTGCGCACATTGACGTTTGCCATCAGCGACGGCGGAATTCCGAACAATGAAGGACGAGGCTACGTCGTTCGAAGGGTGCTGAGACGTGGTGCCCGATATGCCCGGAAATACTTCAATGTGGAGATTGGCGACTTCTTCTCGAAGATTGTGCCGACGCTTGTCGAGCAGATGGGTGGAATGTTCAAGGAGATCGTTGCGAAGGAAGAAGAAGTAAAGGAGATCCTCAACGAAGAGGAGGAGTCATTCGCGAAGACCTTGGATCGTGGTGAGAAGCAATTCGAGGTCTACGCTCAAAAGAGTCAGGTGCAAGGACAGAAGAGTCTCCACGGCGCTGATGTGTGGCGGCTATACGACACTTTTGGCTTCCCTGTGGATCTGACACGGCTCATGGCGGAAGAACGGGGTCTGTCAATTGACGACAACGAGTTTGAAGCCGCGAGACTGGCTGCCAGAGACGCCAGTAAGGGCCAGAAGAAGGCGGCTAGCGATTTGCTCAAGCTGGACGTCCACGATCTCGGAGAGTTAGAGAAGATGCCCGGCGTGACCAAGACGGACGACAGTGCCAAATATGGCAGGCAAAACATCACCGGCACGATCCAGGCGGTGTACCACGCTAAGAAGTTCCATCCCGGCACGAAGAACATCCCGGAAGGTGATCAGATAGGCCTGATCCTCGATCGGACGTGCTTTTATGCTGAGCAAGGTGGTCAAGAATACGATACCGGCCGTATCGTCATTGACGGACAGGCTGAGCTTGATGTGGAGAACGTCCAACTATACGCCGGCTACGTATTACACACGGGTTACATGAAGTATGGCCACTTCTCACTCGGCGACAAGGCAATTTGCGAGTACGATGAATTGCGGAGGTGGCCGATACGGAACAACCATACGGGTACTCACATCCTAAACTTCGCTCTACGGGAAGTTCTAGGCGTCGGTGTCGAACAGCGAGGCTCGCTGGTCGCTCAAGAGAAGCTGAGGTTTGACTTTAGCCACAAATCGGGCGTCTCGGACGAAGACTTGTCGAAGATTGAGAATATCTCGACTGAATACATCAGACAAAATTGTCAGGTCTACGCGAAAGATGTGCCCTTGGTCATTGCGAGGGAAATCGCTGGCGTGAGAGCTGTGTTCGGCGAGACATATCCCGACCCCGTTCGCGTCGTGTCAGTGGGTGTCGATGTTGATGATATCCTGAAAAATGTTCAGGACAAGGGCTGGGAGAAGGTCAGCATCGAATTCTGTGGTGGGACTCACGTGAGGAGTACCGGCGATATCAAAGACCTTATCATCCTCGAAGAAAGTGGCATTGCCAAGGGCATCCGAAGGATTATCGCAGTCACTGGCGAAGATGCGCATGAAGTGCAGCGGGTGGCCGAGGAGTTCTCTGGCAAGCTCGAAAAGCTTGAGAAGATGCCGTTTGGATCGCTGAAGGAGCAAGAAGCAAAGAACATCCAGCTTGAACTCAACAACCTCTCAATATCCGCGGTGCGGAAGTCACAGTTCCGAGACCGGGTTTCGAAGATCAGCAAAGAGATCCTCGAGCAGATAAAGAAACTGCAAAAGGAGCAGACGCAGAAGGCCATTGACACGATAACAGAGTACTTTCAGACGAACAGCAATGCTCAAGGCGCGGTGTTGCGGTTACCAATTGGCGGCAGCGCTAAGCTCGTCCCCGATGTAATCAAGCACGTCCAGACCAAACTGAAAGATAAGAGTGTGTACATTGTTGTCGCGGACGAGAAAGACCCCGAGGGCAAGGTTTATCATGGTTGCTTCGTCGGTCAGGTAAGCTTGCTGTACCACAACTGGCCGCTTTTGAGGATTTTGCTGACCGATTTTCCAGAACGGCACCAATGCCGGCTTGAAATCTCCGGAGTGGTCATCGACTGTTTCGAACTTGGTCGGCGGCAAAGCTGGCGGAAAGGCGCCTGTCGCCATCGGAACAGGTACGGATCAGTCCAAGGTGGACGAGGCTTTGAAGGCTGCCACAGAGTATCTCGAGAAGTTCAAGCTATGATCGCACGGAAGCTGAAGGTTGGGATTTACTGGCGAAAGAGACCGTGCCGGTCCGTTTCGGGAAGAGCAGGCAGGTGGTCATCGTTCGTCGCATGTTGCCGGTACGCAACCCTTTCACGATTGTCGGTCCGCGTGCCCCGTCAGCGCCTGGTGTTTGAACCTGAGACAATCACGAGTAGGAGTTGGAGGTATTGAGCAGGAGCAGCGACAAGCGTTATGACGCGGGTGTTTATTCCGCCAACCACTCAGAGGCGCCTGCTTGTGCCGTTCTAGGAAATATGACGACGAAAGAGCAAATGACGTGAGTGATCATGGTGAGTTGTAGATGAAATGGCAGTGTTTACTCGTACTTGTCACTAGACTCTAGAGAATACCAACTCGAAGCCTCTCTGACTTGAGGGATGTTCTAGCCGAGAACGAATTTGCTTTCGTAGGTATCGCAACGTCTGCCACCACGCCTTGCTGGAAGAACCACTCGACTCACAATTCCGTCCGCGACTTCATTTCGAGCTCTTCTACGAGCAAGGGCGCTTTCTACACAGGTTTGACTTCCATTCACCTTGTTTCCAAGGACTCTGCTGGTCTCGAGCCCTGCTTAACCTGCCCTTAAAGGTCTCAACCTCAAAGTCCGAGCAAATCCAAACCCGACACAGTTCCTTTAAAGCGTCACCAACAACGAACAACATGACTCAAACAATCCCAGGCGGCTGTTACTGCGGCAAGATCCGCTACGAGATCACCCTCGACAAGCCTGACGAGCAGGCTCGCACGTCCATTTGCCACTGCGGCAACTGTAAGAAATTCACGGGCGGCGAGAACGGCATCACGAGCAAGATTCCAAAATCGAGCTTTAGGGTCACGAATGGAAAGGACTTTATCACCGTCCATGAGGCGGACAACGGAACTGGGACGATACTGCATCGCGAGTTTTGTAAGGAATGTGGAGGCCCGATCTTAGAGTACGGGGTGAGTTAGCGTGGTTTTTGCATTTTTGCACTTCCGCCGAGAGTCTGGCGATGCTGACCAGCTCTTCTCTGGGATATCAGGCAAATGCGGGCGACTTCGTCTACATCTTCTATGGCTCGCTCGACCATCCGACAACTCTTCCCCCGAAGGGGGAATTCTTCACAAGCAAGCGGGACGCATGGATGCCAGAGGTTCCAGGTAGGTTTGCAGTCGCGACCTCCTCCGAGAGTGAATGTAGAAGCTAAGAGTACCGTCCATGCAGGCTTGTTCCAGAAGAAGAAAATTAAGGAATGAGTGAGCAAGAGAGACGCAGAGGCTTGGAGATCAACCCCTCGTTGACAATGGCAGCCGCTCAAGAGCGGAAGTTGGTAGCTGCAGGTGGTATCGGCAAGCGGAACGACGATGAATGGGTTGAGTAGACCATGTGCCAAATCGCATGTTTCAATGTCCCAACAGCAGTGGATCTGTGATCTATTCTCATCCCATGTTCAAATGGGACACTGTGTTGCAACCACAACCACTGCTCCACCATAGGCGGATTCAGTCGTATCACTCACTACAGGTAAGGAGTATACTCAGTCCGACAGACGGCCAAAGGATAGGTTCCTCCTTCCGCGCGTCCTTTTGTGGGCGGTCGCATCGGCCTTTATGGGCAATTTGCTGTGGCTCGTGCCTTACCGACCATTTCTATCTCCAATGGCTCGATTCCCAGGTCCCTGAGTTGGCAACTGTCACGGCATGATATGAAGTTTACTGCGACGCAATGCGACACAGAAAGTACAAATTGAGGTTGCTTGGATGCATCGACAATATAGTGAGGATCTCTTCTCTCTCCTATACGCTCAGAACCACCAACAATACCTGTGAACGGCCTATCGTCCGGATCAGTCCCCTTGGAGCTTCGTATCAATGATGACCCGGGGGGTATTACGAACTCCCCTACTCGTACTACCAACTTCACGACAAATATACGTTCGATGCGAATAACCCGAAGGCAACAATTGCCGTACAGGATCACTCCCACCGTCACCTCTTACGATCCAACATGAGCCCCTATTTCTCCAAGGTTCGATTAACAAACTGTGCTATATACTCAGCGAGTTCAAGACAACGGGAGTGCTGATAACGAACAGTACGGAAATGCCAACACCAGCTTTACCACCGATGTTGTTTTCGCCTACACCATACCACCAGCTTCCACTAAGTACCCTGTACCTTACGAGCCAGACGTCGTTCCGGACTGGGGTGACATATTGAGCGGTGGTACAAGGCTCTGCTCTGGATTCTGAAGGCGCTGCCGCAAGGATTCGTCAAGAAACTCGGTCCAGGATTGTTTTCGTTCCAGGGCCGTTGCGGAGTGCTCATCAACTCGGCCATTGAGGGTTAGACGACTGGAGACAGAAGCAGCAATCCAAGCAACCTACTTCTTCCACGACGTGGCGGCGAGTGAACTGCCTCCTCAAGGGAAGAGCGCCAGCGACAACCGCCAATATTCATAATTGAGTATGAGTGTCAGCGCATGTATGAGGGGTGGCGGCGGCGCTTCTTCAATTGAATCAACACCATATCGTTGTCCTGGTCAGGGGTGTCTGTCACACGACTGAGGTGCTCAACGACCACCGCCACCTATAGTCCAAAAGCCTTGATGTCAGCAGCTCATACTACATCAAGGCTTTCTTCACGATCTGCATCCCAGCTCCGGGAGTGACAGGCTTTCACCGTCAACCTTACTCGCTATGACAGGGAGTACGAAAAGCCACTGGCCAGCACCACCGCGTCCAGCTAGTTCATCTTCTATGAAGTGCCAAGCTCCGATCGGCCGTCCTCGTGCGCATCGGACCTGACTGATCTGATGGGCAGCAGGCCCGAGCTCGCAGCAACCCATCCGTACTCGCAGCCTCTGATCGCTCGTCCATCAATTTCCACCACTACCAGAGACAGGTCCCGGCCCGTCGGATTTCGACTTCCTGGAGGCAACCGGCGCCCAACCGCTATGTACTCGCTTGTAGCGAGACCTGCTGGTTCTACTCGTATCCAGTAGTGCTTGAAACCCCCCACTTAACTCCACAGTTTCCCACTCAGTGGGGTTCAAGCTTGCCTCTTTTGTCGTCGACGAGCAACACGTGTTCCGAAGATATTATTGGTGTATTACAAAAAACAACCCTGGTATTCTTTTGCACACAGGTGACTGACACTAGGTACTCGTATGCATGTATCCTGTCGTGCATTCTAGTAATCCTTAATTCTGCCAGCGAAGGCATCCGTTTCCGGAGCTATCATATAAATGTAAATAGGCTCCGATTGACGACCGGAGGCTGCGGTGCGGACAGTGTAAATGTGCATGCAGAACCTTTGCATTCTAGCTCTGCTCACTCAGACACTATGACCACAAGAAGCGCTCATGCCGCCCAGAAGAATGGCGAGGGCAAAAAGCCATGGCGACAAGCCGCATCGATCCTCCGCGACATGATCAACGACCCTGAGAAAATCGTCGTTTGTCCAGGTGTGTACGATGGCTACACGGCCAGGATAGCCCTTGATATTGGCTTCGATGCGCTCTATATGACGGGCGCGGGGACGGCAGCTTCTCGAATAGGGGCACCGGACCTGGGTATCATCAACATGACCGAAATGGCCGCCAACGCCAGCATGATCGCCGGGTTAGACTGGTCTATCCCGGTGATCGCGGACGCTGACACGGGATTTGGCTCGTCGCTATCTGCAGCTCGAACAGCCAAGACTTACATCGAAGGAAATGTGGCTGCCTTGCACATTGAGGACCAGGCGTTCATCAAGCGCTGTGGTCACCTCCGCAACAAAGAACTAGTATCATTGGACACATACCTGACACGCATCCGCGCGGCGAGCATGGCGCGAGAAGCGTCCGGCCGAGACCTTGTCATTATCGCTCGGACTGACTCTCTCCAGTCCCTTGGATTCGACGAGGCAATCCGACGATTAAAAGCGGCTCACGAGGCAGGTGCCGACGTCGCCTTCTTCGAAGGCCTCGTATCCAAAGACCAAGCCCGCGCGGCGGTCAAAGCACTGGCTCCTATCCCTTGTCTACTCAACATCGTCCATGGCGGGGTCACTCCGGTAATCAGTGCAAAGGAAGCAAAAGAAATGGGGTTTAAGATTGTCATTTGGCCCATTCTATCGTTGGCCGAGGTCTACAACTCGACCCGTCGCGCGATGAAGGAGCTTCGTGATACCGGTATCGTGACGGAGAGAGAAGACAAGGCTGGAGGCATCTATGATGTCTTTAAAGTTGTTGGGATCAATGAATGCGCAGAGTTTGATGCGGCCGCTGGGGGAGTGACTCTCAAAGGCGGATTTTGAGCCGTCACAATGATCGGGTGCGGAAGTCCATATTATCCCCATTCAGGTACGTTGGACCTGGAGTGGAAGAACAGCGACACAAAGTATCCTCTGTCCGGTCGTGCACCGGCATGGCAAGAGGATAGTTCCTCGTGAGACAGCAATATTTCAGAGGGTCAGCCCAAGTACTTTCTTACTACACAATGTATCCTGAAAAAAAAAACAGGTGCACAGAGTTACAGTTCTTGCGTCCTTATCTGCTTGTCAGCGCTACTCCTTTCGATTAACCGACGAAGGCTAGATCTCCAGTCACAAGGCTCCCGAAGAGAGGGTATGGCGGACACGAGACAGGGCAAGGATATAGCAGACAGACGCGGTAAACTGGATACTCAAAGGTGAGTACGAAAGAGTGTAACTATGTCGTCTGACGGTGAGTGTATACATCGTTGCAACTCTCTGTGCGCTCTTCTCGCTCTGCGCCTTCAGAGTCCTCACCGCCTCTGCCACCTGTCCCCTCCCTTCTCCGAATCAACCGCTTGCGACATTTAGAAACATGCTCTTGAGAACTAGGTACTCGTCGATGCCTTGACGTCCGCCTTCTCTGCCGAAGCCGGATTGCTTCACGCCGCCGAAGGGATTTTCTGCGGCTGAAAGAAGCCCAATGTTCACGCCGACGACACCAACCTAAGTCACTCGTTGTCAGAAAGATATCCACGGGAAGAACTTAGTATTTTGGAGAAACTTGCCTCCAGAGCTTCTGTTACACGCCACTGTCTGGGCATGCTGGACGTCATGACAAAGGCTCCAAGCCCAACGTCGACATTGTTCGCGAGTTCGATCGCCTCCTCCTCAGTATGAAATCTATACAGGGGAATAACAGGGCCGAACACTTCGTCTCGTTCGGTGATAGTGCCCCGCGGCATATCTGTTCATAGTGTTACCTTCATTGGGACCAAGGTAGGCGGTTCGAGAGCGAGACTGACCTGCAATGATAGTTGGCTGGACATAATAACCTTTGGTTCCATCAACCCGGCTGCCGCCTAAGATGATCTTGCCTCCGTTGCTCTTTGCCTCTGCGGTCTGTATCAGTATCTGGTAGTTACCATGCTCGGTGAAATGAGATCAGACCTTCAATGTGCGTCAGTACTTTGGAAAGGACGTTTTCGTGGGTCAAAGGTCCAACGAAGACGCCGTCCTGTAGTCCTGATCAGCATACACATTCGCCGCACCCGAATTGCAACAGGGTTTGCGGTACCTGAGTTCCCGGACCGATCTTGAATGTCGAAATCGTGTTGGACAAAGCTTTGGCAAACCTCTCGTAGATTCCATCTTGGACGAAGACACGGTTGGCGGCCACACACGTTTGACCCGTGTTTCTGAACTTGGCTGTCACATCAATCAGCAATCCGATGGCTCGTACCGTTTGAAAGGAAATCTTCTCTGGCAACTCTACTAACCCATAATGGCCGCTTCGACGGCGACGTCAACATCTGCGTCATCAAACACAATAAAGGGGCTGTTTCCTCCGAGCTCCAGGCTCAGCTTCTTGACTGTCGGTGCACATTGTTCCATCAATAGGCTACCGACTCTCGTGCTGCCGGTAAAGCTGATTTTCTTCACCAACTTGTTCACGCAGATTTCTTTACCTACTTCTGCGACGGTTGTTAAGCTGGTGATGATTTGTATCACCCTCGCGGGGATGCCCGCCTCCATGGCAAGGACAGCCATGGCACCAGCGGACAGAGGGGTCTCGCCCGCCGGCTTCCAGATGGTGGTACATCCGGCAGCGATGGCAGCACTGGCCTTGCGGGTAATCATAGCCATCGGGTAGTTCCAGGGCATCAGACACCCGACCACTCCGATCGGCTGTTTCATGGTGACGAGTCTCTGCTTTCTGTTGGCGGTAAGGATGTTTTCACCGTGAGTCCTGGGTTTGATCAAAATTGTCAGCTGGATGTCGCCTTCATCATTTCTCTGGCGAGGAGAAGCAGAGGGATATGTCACCTCTCAGCCTCGCCTGCAAACCATTCAAGAAAGCTGCAGGCGTAGATGACTTCGGCCCTCGCCTCGTACAGCGGCTTGCCTGTCTCCAAGGTGATGATCAAGGCAAAGTCCTCTGTGTTCTCCAAGCACAGATCATTCCACTTTCTCAGCATCCTCGCGCGCTCGCGGCCCGAGGTATTTTTCCATGTTGCAAATTCCTGGGAAGCACTCTCAATGGCTCGGGCTACATCTGCTGCCCCCATCTCGGGGAACGTGGCAATGCTTTCACCTTCAAGTTCAGCTCGTCAGACCTGCATGACCCAATATCGCGGCGTGGGAATGGGCGCTGTTGATGTTTACCTGTGCCTGGATCGATCAAATCGAACGTTTTCCCCGAAGCTGCATCGGCCCATTGTCCATCAATAAAGCCTTTATAATGCAGCAGCTTCTTGTTTTTCACATCGGCGAGAGACTTGGTTTGCTGGAAGGAGCCGAGAGAACCCATGATGGACGAAATTGCTGATAAGCTCGACTCGATGTTGAGTATTGGAAGACAAGATTAATGAGAGACGAAAAATGTCAACCACGAGCATTAATATTTGTACAAGCAAACAAGCAGAGGCCAGGACAGGTGACAGTTAAGGCTCATGGGACCAGAACATGCTGAGCCGTGCTACCCAGAACCCCCCACCGATATTGTCGTAGGCCGGTCGATTGTAGCGACCTACTATATCGAGGTTGCCCGAACCTTGAATGGGAATCGACTTGAAGGGATTCTCCAACCAATCCACTCCAGCAGTGGAACGCAAGCTATCATGTCACATGTTGACATCTGTTTGTCTGCGTCCTGGCACAATCTCTGATGACCGGAATATCGAATCCAGGTTCAGAATTCTGGGGTCCGGGGTTGAGACAAGCTTTTTGCTTTTCAGTGGGAAATCCGAGTGGGGGAATCCAAGGGGACATGTCAGTGTGAAACGTGGAGAGAAGTCAAGTGGGGAGTGGCACGTATGTTGTCTAGAGATGCCCCGACTGAATGGAACACCATGGCCATATGCTGGCGGCTCAGTCCGGACCCGGTGTCGGGCAACGCAAGGCTGAGGTTGTCCGATCTCGAATTGACACCTCCATAGACCCTCATCACCCAGCCGATCCAATCTCTCCGACAGCGGAGAAGGGAACGATCCGAAAGCGCGACAGATGATCCCAAACTCATTGACTTCGTCCATAACCCAGGGTCTACAACACTTGGAAGAAGGAACAAATGGGAATACCCCTGTGTCTTCTTCGTCAATAGAGAAGGTGACTTGCCAAAGCAGATCCTCACAATGATTGCCAAAACCTATCCCATCAAAATCTTCGCCCCAGCGCCCATGTTGGGCTATGGCTATGATGTTGTCGACTTCTGGACAACCATCATGGACGAGAGCACTCGTCCGGACGCCATCATCATGGACAGCGGTTCCACTGACCCAGGTCCGTATATGCTCGGCACCGGCCGGACGATTGTCAGCAAGCAAGCTTTTACGCACGATCTCACGCCGGTCCTCGAGGCCTGCGCCGACTTTGGCATCAAGCTGCTCATTAGCTCCGCTGGCGGCGCGGGTACCAATGAGCAGGTCGACTTTCTCGTCAACGTCGTGCGCGAGATCAGCGAGAAAAAGGGCTACAGATTCAAGATCTCTACGATCAAGTTCAAGAACGATCGACTGGCGATTTCGAGACAGTTGCAGGCGGGCGCGATAGCACCCTGCGGGCCAGGTCCTGCGTTGAAAGAGGAAGATGTGTCCGACGCTGTCGCCATTGTCGCACAGATGGGCGCTGAACCCTTTATGAAAGCATTGGAGGACCCTGAAGTGGACATCATCATCGCTGGACGGTCGTACGACCCAGCACCATTTGCAGCATACAGCATGCACCGGGGCGTGCATCGCGACCCGGCGTGGCATATGGGGAAGATCGTTGAATGCGGCGGACAGTGCGCGGTACCCAAAGGCCGTTCGATCCTGGCGACCATGTATCAGGACAGTTTCGTGCTCACGCCCATCACTCCAGGCCAGCGGTGCATCCCTCGGTCCGTTGCGGCGCACACCATGTACGAGAAGACTCGTCCAGATAGGCTTCCGGGACCGGGAGGAGTCTTGCATCTGGACAACGTCCAATTCAAGCAGCAGCCAGACAATCGGTCCATCCTCATACACGGGGCTACTTTTGTCCCGACCCCGACATATCAGATCAAACTCGAAGGTGCCACGCAGATTGGCTTCCGTTCGGCCTTCATCGGAGGCATTCGAGACCCTATTCTTATCCGAGGCATCGATGACTTTCTCGAACACACCGTCCGGGCCAGGACAAAAGCAACGTTTCCGACCCTGGGCAAGCCGGGCGGTCCACAACTGATATTTCACATCTATGGAAGGAATGCTGTCATGGGCCCACTTGAACCAGCCACCACGATCCCTCATGAAATTGGTGTCCTAGGTGAAGTGGTTGCAGAGACCCAAGACGAGGCCGACGCAATAGCAGGACTCGCGAGAGTCATGGTTCTCCATGCCGAATATCCAGGACAACTCGCAACCGCGGGCAATTTCGCTTCTCCACTGACACCGTTGGAGCAGTCCGTGGGACCAGTCTATAAGTTCAGCGTCTATCATCTCATGGACGTCGAAGATCCGCTCAGCTTCTTCCCGATCGAGACCTTTTTCATCGGCAACTCCGACGCTGTGAGGTCGAAGCTCGTCCCCTCTGAGCGACCGGTCCGTCGGGCAGAAGGCGTGGCCATCACATATCCAGAAGGTAAGCTCAAAGGGGTGATTCGAGGCCGTGGTACCAGGGAACTATCATGCTAATATCCATCATTCCATTCCACAGCTCCAAGACACAACGTTACGAGTTCGCGACCCCGGATCTCCGACCTCGCAGCGGTCGTCCGGTCAAAGAATTCCGGTCCATACGAGATAACGCTAGACATCCTCTTCGACGACGCTACGCTGTGGAGACATGTTCGCGACAGTAACGTGCTCACTGTAGCCCTGATGAAGAAGCTATACCGTTTGGCAGACGACGACATCTTGACGTGCATGTTTTTCGAACCTGCTCTCGGGTGGAAGTGCACATTTAAACGCCCGATCAACCAGTTGCAGGGCAGTGTCGGCGAGAGAGACACTTTTGGCACACAGCAACATGCACCGTTGTTGGACATTGAGGTTCCGGCTTTGAAAGCAACCTAAATACGATCGATCAAGATATGCTACACGTGGAATGGAATGCCTTGGAAACTCGAGAATCGGACGCCAGGACGTCGGGCACGGGCTCTCTTTGTTTGTATGCCCCATCCCATCAAGTAGTCCTGTGCCATTGTCTGTGAAATGTTGGGAAATGTAGTGATGGGAAATCTGTGCTTCTCGTTATTTGAGGATTACACTCGAGAATGACCTCCGTTATGATAAATCGATAATTCCCAATCGAACTATCAGCCCTTTGCAATTTCCCCTCCCTGTCGATCCATTTTCCATCACGAAACTCATAATCCTGGTAATCAGGATATGCGTTCGGGACTTGGCAAGTTGCACGACAGGCTTCAAGCCTGCCCACGCCCAGGCTCGCCGACTGCCTCGATCTGATGTGCAAAGATCTTCTCGTCAAGAGCCTCCCTCTGTTCCTTTGTCATGTGTCCGACATCGACGGCAACCTCATCACCAAAGAGGGCGTTGATCTCCTCGAGAGACAAGCCCTTCGTCTCCGGCCACCAGAGGAACAGAGAGACAACGATCATGGCGGTCGTGACGGCAAAGACGATATAATACCTCCAGCCGATATTGGCGAAAGCGGTCGGAGCGGCGCAGGTGTAGATGACTGTGGCGAAGAAGAGGCCGGATACCGAGATCGAGGAACCCCTGGCGCGCAAGTGGTCCGGGAAGATCTCCGTGCAGTAGATGTAAGTCACGGCGTCGATGCAAGAGCTGTAGAAGGCAACGTGGATGAAAAGGAAAGACACTGCTGCCGCAAGCCCGGCCTTATTGGTGGTTCCTTTGTAGGTGGCCAACAGAGCCATCTCGACGATGAGAGCCATGAGGCACCCGGAGAATCCGATTACTGTTGTTGCCATTGATTAGTAGGAGAAGGCAAACACCTTTTCAGGGGGACATAAATGACTCACTCATCAGCCTCACCCGTCCCACTCGATCAACGATCAGCGCCGAGAGTGCGTTTCCGCCAACCCCAACCGTCACCCATCCCGCCGTGAATGCAAGAGTCGTGGGTGCCACATATCCGAGGGCCGTGTATAGAATAATACCGTAATTGTTGATGACAATGGTTGCGGTGCATTGGCCGCCGAAAACGGTGAAGAAGCCCAGTAGCAGACGCTTTCGGTTCGGCCAGCCGGTGAAGAGTTCTCTGTATCCTCCACCTCCACGAAGTTTTTCGAGTTCCAGCTGCTTCAGGAGGGCGTAGAATTCCTCCTTGACGAGGATGCCTTCAGGGTCCTGGGGATCACGGTGGAGCCACTCCATATTCTTGTAGGCTTGATCGTGTTTGTCGTGGAGGACCACTGTGACGGATGATTAGTTAGGTATCATCACGCTCCAGGCAGCTTTGGAAGAACCACTTACGCCAACGAGGACTCTCTGGAATGAAGAAGAGTCCGAGAAGCACCATGAGGGGCGCAAAACATTGTACAGCTAGGGGAAACCGCCACTGGAACTGCCCGGTGTAGCTATAGCAGCCGTAGCCGACCCAGCCAGCCACCGAATAACCGGTGCAGAGCAAGGCGCCGTGAACTCCTACGATGACACCACGGGTATGAGGTGGTGACACCTCGCTTTGGTAGAGCGGCACTCCACACACGATCATGCCCGTTCCAATCCCTGCAGGAATCAGCGCTCTGCTCGTTCAACCCAGCCGGAGGAGTCATACCTGTCAATGCTCTCGCGAACAAGAACATGCCGACGTTGACGGATCCGCATTGCAGAGCTCCGCCGACCAAGCAGGTAGAGGCTGCAATTCCGATGCCGCCTCGTCGTGAGAACTTGTCGCAGAGAGGGCCGATGGCGAGCGACCCGATAAAGCCACCGGCCTGGAATAGACCGTTCATGGCACCAGTTATGGCATTGGTATGGGATAAGCCGGGGCCTTCAGTGGCAAGGTGCAGGTATTTGAAGAACTCGGGCTGTCCCAAGGTGGTGGCGATGATGGAGCTGCAGTAGCCATAGGTGAAAGACCCCAGGGAGATGAAGATGGCCACCTGTCGGAACGAGCGGTTAGACCACTGGAGCCCATCTGCTTCTTTGAGATAATATTACAGCATCCAACTGACGAGTGTCCGAGATGGGCGCCTGAACCCGAGTTTGAATCATGTATGTCACTCACCAGAATGGTCACGAGTCTGATCTGATCCTTGAACCAGCCCTTGCGCTGTTGGGCTGCCATTTTTGCCCGAATTGAAGACAAGTGCACAGCGTCAATTGAGTGTGAGGCTGTATGAGGTTGTGACCCAGCAGCGAGAAGACACTATCGGCCAGAAGCAACCGTATGGATCTGGGAGGGATATGTTGAAGCCTGCGTATGATACCGACAAGCCAGCAACGTGGAGGAGAGACAGGAGTGAGACCACCAGGCTGCCAGCCAGACATATTTCTATTCTGACAATCAGCCCATTTGCTCCTACCGGATCCGGTGTATCAAACCAGCACCCCCGAACATCGGCCTTTCGAAAGTACCGCCTCGTGGCCAGAACCAAGCTTCCAGCCACCAAGTGGTGGTTACTCCGCGCTCCGTATCTTCATCAGAGCTTACCCCGTACTTGTCACCCATACCGCTAGGTGCTACGGGGTAGTCTGAGTGGGGAAAACAGTGAAGCGGAGCGGAGATTGGCCGGATACTCCCTCGACTCCTCCCCAGCCAGGCCACGTGCAGCTTTGCCTTTGGGAAAGTGCTCAGGGGCCGGTAGTGTACCACCGCAAGACAGTCCTGAACCAAGCTGCCCATGTGCGCAGATTGTCGGTGCCCATGACTCGCTCGGGAGTCTGGTCCTGAGCGGTGAGCTTCCCAGTGGTCATTTAACTGATATCTAGGGCACCAATACGGCAGTGTATGCATGCAGTCAAGTAGACTCGTCAATTTTCAATCTGTTCAAGTCATAACATCTTTGTTATAGTGGCTGAAGCTCAGTGTCTCTAGGCACTTCGACCGCCATCAATGATCAACTCCGTGCCGGTAATGTAGCTCGCCTCATCACTTGCCAGATAGCAGCAACCATTGGCAATGTCCGTGACGTCGGTCAATCTTCCCAGGGGAATCAAAGATACAAAATAAGCGCGATTCTCTGGAGTATTTTCCTTGCCGAGGAATTTGTGAGACCTGCGAGGAGAGAGTGCATTAGCCCAATGGTCAACAAGGCACGGAGTGACAGTGCTTACAATCCAGTGCTGGCGAATTGCGGGCATATCGAATTGAATCGGATGTTGTTAGGAGCATACTCCTGTGCCAGAGATCTGGAGGCACAACAAACTGCAGCCTTGCTTCCGTTGTACCATGTGAGCCGTGGTTTCGGTCGGGTGGCACCAGTGGACGCGATATTGATGAAGGAACCGCCGCTCTTGTGCTCCTTCATCCACGGTATGATCACAGCAACTGACAGGTAAATCGACTTGAAGTTGACGGCCAATGTGATGTCGAATTCTTCGTCGGAAACTCCGTCGGATGGCTAGAAAAGCTCATTGTCAGAACGCCATCGCCAGCAGCCTGGTGGACGGTCTCCTGAGTGCCTACCTGGTTCGAGTAGCATGTTCCGGCATTGTTGACGACAATATCAGGGCCACCATACAACTCAATGGACTTCTCCAAGACTTTCTTCCAATCTTCACGATTGGTCACGTCGGCTTTGATTGCTGCGCACCCAAGCTCTTTAGCAACCGCCTGGCCGCTCTCCGCATTCATTTCCGCGATGAGTACTTTGGCGCCCTCATGGATATATTTTGTCGAAATGGCCTTTCCAAAACCGCTTCCACCACCAGTGACAATCGCGACTTTACCTTCGAGACGGCCGGGCATCTTGCACGGGACAAAGTGTAATAAACAGCTTTAGAGCCAATGTGTTGAGCGCTGTAATGAAGTCTCTGAGAAACACGTACCGTACCTTGGCGTCTGGAATGGGAAGGTGTGAATGTCTGGCTCTCTCAGGGAAGGTCTCTTCATAATATACGTCGGGTCCTCGATCAACAACGCGACCCGTCCCCGTTTAACCGACTGTTATGCTCCCCTCGACCCCCCATGGTTCTTGGCGGGGGATGGTAAACAACAGAGAGTTTCTACTGAGTCCAAGAAGCCAACCGGGGGAGGAGTCCACCACGCAAGGATGAGGGACTCTGAGAGTCGATTGACGATCTATTCGATTTCGGTACGACTGACGACGATGTCCACAAACACCAACGTCCCGCATTCGTGAAATTATCCCCCACTCGGCAATTAAACTCCGGGGTTCAGCTTCCCCCGCAAAAAGGGGGTCACACCATCTGCGCGCCGGCCGGGGCGGTGACTAGACTACCCCAATCCAGGCTGGGTCAGTGTGCTCTCTACAAGTCACAGGACTTGGCCAGCCCTGTCTTTGCCTGATTCTCCAGCTCTAGCCCTCCTCTGGGGAAATGGACGTCCCTGCAATGTCAACCGAAACCCGAGGCAAGCAGCTTGTTCTCCTCCCCCGCTGAGAACCTTTTGATGTTTCGATTTCCCCAGTCCCTCACCCACTCAAGTTTAGCTACCCAAAAAACAGCTACGTATCATGGCCACAGGAGCTGTGTCGGCCTTTCCCACTGCTTGGGCCCCACTGGCAGAGGAACTGAGGTTTTTCAAGCCGCGCAGCAACGGGGTGACGCGAAGCCAGAAAGAACGTTGTTATCTCTGCAGCGTCTGTGGCGAATCATTTACGCGCAAGGAGCATTGTCGGCGCCATGAGCTTGGTCGTAAGCAAACCTTGCAAATACTCCCCTCCAAGTACTGGGAGATTGCCGAGCTGACCAATTGCGCGGCACTCAAGCAGATCGCTGGCAGAAACCACATGCTTGCCCAATATGTGGTCTCACGTCCGCACGCAAAGATGTTATCTCGCGACATATGAGAGTCCTCCACCGGGGAGCCGGGAAGTCTGCCGGCTCACAGGAAGGACAAGTATCTGGATCCGACGACTGCAACTTCGATCTCAACGGGCAGATTGTGCAAGAACATCGGCCAGATAATACTAATGGTGGAGACGCGAGTGGTTTAGCGAATGTGCAAGTCGTCCCAGAGGTTCTCCCGTCGTTTCCTACCCTTCTGAACGCACAGGGTGCTGGGGCCGGCGCCAACGCCAACGCCTTCGAGCTGGCTCTGGATCGAGGATGGAAAACCCCAATCTCGGACCGTGTGCAAGCCCCTGCACCAAACGCAGAGGTGACAACGAGACCTCAGATGGACTTCCAGTTTCTGGACGACACGTTTGTGCAATGGCCGTGGGAGGAACCATTTTACGCCCTTCCCTGGTCGGAAGATGTAGCCAAGAATATTACAGCAAGGCATACTGATCCAGACAATGGAGAATACCAATCATCTGGGTTGTTTCTGGGATTGATCCCATCAGAAATTGAACAAGCGAAGGTCAACCTGCAACTCTTTGACGTCGAGAATCGACTCGGCGATTTCGTGTTCCCCACAAATTTTATGGTCATCAGGTTGGTGAGAGGATTCTTCAAGCACTTTGCGCCACATTGTCCCATCATCCATCCGCAAACCTTCTCGATCGGCACAATCCAAGGTGGGAAAGCACCTGTCCTATCTGAACCCGATTTTGTGGCATTGCCAGCAGCACTAACGGTGCCTATACTTAGCGCCTCTCCTGCTTGCTGTCATGGCGTGCGGTGCTGTCTATTTGAATGAGCAAGAAGTTAGCAACAGGCTATACCACGCGGTACTGAAGCTGCTGAGCGAGGTATGCAAGGAGTCGATTCTGACATTCGACTTTGAATATCATCGTGACCATGGTCTAACCCGGGGGCTGCGGCACAGAACGAAAATCTAGTGATTGCAGGACAAAGAGACTCGGGATTCCAGCTCTGGGAGTTACAAACGAGGCTCCTTACCTGCCAGTACGGACTCTATGGAGGCGACAATCGAATCCAACGACAGGCCAGACTGTCTTTCACCAGACTTCACGTGGTATGTGTCTTCGATCTCAGCTATTTGGTCTAGTGATGCACCGGCTAATTGACCCCTAGCTTGGTCAGGAAGCCTCAGTGGAAGCGACAAAAGTCTCCGCGGATGACTGGACAAGCTGGGTCTTTCGCGAGAGCATGATTAGGTGAGAAAGTTCAGTGCCTTGCTCTCTCTCCGCCCTGTTGCTGACTCGGCCAGATGCGTGGCCTGGACTACGGTCCTTAGAGCAGTCTTGCTTTGTAACGAAGACAATGCGGTGCTGAGGAGCTCCAACACCGATTTTGAGGGGGCGCTGCCCTGCTCGGAAGAACTGTGGTCGGCCGGCGGCGTCAGCTGGCAGAATTCAGCCCATGTTACGACTTCTTCTGTTGTCTGTTTCAGGCAGCTTCTCTCAGGCGCCCCACTCGACCACACGATCAGTCCATTCGGCCTGTTGACCTTGATCAGTGTCATTCTCTCCCATATATGCACCCTTCGCCATGGGAGCAACACCGGGACGGTCGCGATGCCACCACCTCCCCATGAGGAGTCCCTCCGACTGGCGCTCCATACGTGGGAAGAGGCGTGGAGAACACATCCACATGCCACAACTGTGCCGGATGCGCTTCAGGGCCCCTTGATGGCCGACGCACTGGTCGTCCTCAACTCGGCATACTATCGCCTGTACGCGAACGTGCAGCTGAACGAAATGAAGGCGCTCGCCCTCCTGCCCGTCGACCAGGTCTCTCGAAGTCGGATCGGAAAGCTCTATCGTCTCGACAACCCCCCTGATCTGATGAAAGCGATCGTCCGAGCCTGTAGGTGTCTGCTGGTCCGCGTTCGGTTGGGGCTGGGATATTTGTTGAAGACTTCGTGTTTGAACTACCCGTGCTATGCTCCACTGGCGGCTTACGAAGGCAGTAAGTAGGTCTCATAGAAAGATTGTCCACCCCTGCGTAGTGCAACGTATATTGACATGAACTCAGGCTTATTGATGTGCTGGTACCTTCTTGGACGGCACCTCTCGGAGATTCCGGGTCCGGAAGAACGGGTCATCACCACCATGATGGACGAGATCGTCGCGGAAAGCGAATACAAATATGAAAAGCCCATTCAGAGAGAGCTGCTGCCCATCATGATCTACAGGGACATGATCAGGGAGCGATGGGTCTGGCCTGGTATGTGCTCCAGGGTGATATTTCACACCCCATCCCCCACCTCCTGAGAGATCAATGCATCTGTTGAATCATATCTACTGACCATCATCCCAGCAACTTGTAATGTATTATCGAACAATCTTGATGGAATGATCGAGAGGCTCACACCGCTCCTTGCGGGACAAGCCCAATAGGCATGACGGCATCACTTTCTATGAAACAGGGGATGCTTTCATAATCCCTGACACTTCGGACAGCTGGCCTTGTCTTTTCCAGGGCATTTAGTGATGGTTGTCCTCCTAAAAGTATTGTCTGCTGTATGATGTTGAGCAATGTTCTCGTACGGTCGTTGGCGGCTACGCAGTACACTGATATGCTCGCTAGCTCTTCACTAAGTTCTCGACCCGCCACTCTTATTGCTTGTCGTCTAAGTTAAACACCAGGGAGAATGGTCAACTAAATGGCTTCCTTCAGTGGGGAAATGATGGGAGACGACACCGCGGGGGATTTGGAGTCCTCCGAGGTAACGGGCAACAGTGCCCGGATGCACATAGTTATAACGCTGGAACAAGCCATTCACCAGTGGTCAGTAGTTATACTCCGTATCATTAATGAGGCTGTCTTTGAAGCCCGAGCCTGTCCACCAAGATTATATAAGTATTGCCACGGAATTGAAGGCTGTCATTGCCAGATTCGAAGATGCCTTCCACTCGCGAGAACGAGGATGCTGGTCTGTATATGGTACCGCCCAAGGCACCTCCCGCCCTCAATATCCCGCCTTCGAGCTCGACTGTTTCCGTCAAAATAATCGACAGCACGTCCTGGATCGAGGCGCCGCTGGGATCTTTCTTCGGCCCTGCCATACCGGGCCATGAGAAGCTCTCGTGCCCATCGTACTGTTTTCTCATCGAGCATGGGCCCTTGGACCGGAAGGTTCTGTTTGACCTCGGCACGCGCAAGGATTGGGAGAATCTAGCTCCCAGCATTGTCAACACCATCAAAGGTCACAAGTGGGGCCTGACGGTCGAGAAGAACGTTTCCGAAATCCTCACCGAGAAAGGAGCTGGCGTAGATCTCAAAAGCATCGAGGCCATCATCTGGAGCCACTGGCATTATGACCATACCGGCGACCCGAGCACGTTTCCTCCCACGACAAAACTGATCGTCGGCCCGGGGTTTCGAGATGCTCTCACACCAGGGTATCCAGTGAATCCCAACAGCCAGCTGCTCGAAACGGACTGGAAGGGACGGGAACTGGTGGAGATCGACTTTTCCGCCTCCGGCGACTTGACCGTGGGTGGCTTCAAAGCCATGGACTATTTCGGCGATGGCTCTTTCTACATCGTCGACGCGCCGGGCCATGCGATCGGCCATGTTTGCGGCCTCGCGCGTGTGACGCCTGACAGCTTCATCTTCATGGGTGGCGATGCCTGTCACCACGGGGGAGAGTATCGTCCGACCGAGTACCTGCCTCTCCCTAAGAAGATTAACCTGGACATGAATTCAAGCACGATCAAGTCGCGCAGCTTTTGCCCCGGCAGCGGTGCCGCTTTCTGCGACGTCTTCCACCACAAGCGACCCGACCAGGAAGTCTACACTCTGACCAAGAACTTTTCCCACAATACCGACCGTGCCAACCTGACGATCAAGTGCCTGGAGGAGTTCGACGCCGCAGACAATGTCTTTGTGATCATTGCCCACGACACATTTCTTCTCCACAAAGAAGCCGAGATTGACTTCTTCCCACACGGGACGCTGAATGATTGGAAAGCGAAGCGTCTGAACGAAAAAGCAAGGTGGCTCTTTTTGAAGGATTTTGCCGAGGCGGTTGAGAAGGGGCTGAAGCAGGAGACGGAAATGGGTGAGGGTATCGCTCTCAAGCCTTGAAGGTCAAAGGTCAACATTGGTCTTCTCGATCGCTGGCACAGCATGAGTTTGCTCGCTTGACTAGAAGATGTTTGACCGATTCCTTTACCGGAGATAAAGAAGCATTTTAAAGTCTTACTAGAAGCCAGCAATATTCATTTTGTTGCAAAGAATCAATCCCCTCCGGATTTACCTTGTGCGCTGAATGCTAAGCTGGGGCGGTCATGGAATCGTAGCGAAGTATTGCTTTCTAGATGCGAGACTCCTCCATCGGTCGTCCTCCGCTCAGCTCCACCCACCATCAACGTTGATGACCTAGCAGAGGGCCATTTTTAGTTTCTCTCAGACTTCTCTCAAAGTAACATGCAGATACAGAGCCGAAAGGAAGGGGGGATCAGTCGACATGCTTACCGTGCCAGTTATGTAACTTGCTTCATCACTCAGCAAGAACACCAGGACTTTGGTGACCTCTTCCGCAGGTGCGAATCGTTTCATGGCAACATGGCTCCCTAAATACTTCTCCAGGTCTTCCTTACTCCCTAAAGCTCTGGTAAACGGACTTTCCACCACGCCCCTATTATGAAATTGTCAGTATCCCGAGACAAAAGACTTGCAGCCTTCAAAGAATGGGAGGTACAAACGGTGCAACTGCATTCACTCGGATGCCCTGGACAGCCACCTCTTGCGCAGCACATTTGGTGAGACCAATAACTCCCCATTTACTGACGTTGTAGGGACTCGCATAAGGGTGACCATGTTGCCCCGCGATGCTCGCAGCACTGATAATCGAACCGCCCGAGTTGCCTTTCTTCAGCAGCCGAATTTCCGCACGGAGACAGTTCTTCACGCCGTCCAAATTAGTCTTCATCACTTTATCCCAGGCATCGTCGACCAGGGTGTCCAACGCGTTCCTCGTGTCGTCTAACGAGCTGGAACCAGAGATCCCAGCCATGTTGGCCGCGCCGTCGATACTGCCGAATCGGTCTACCACAGCCTGGAACGCGGCGTCAACGGCTGCGGCGTCCTGGACGTTGCACGATACAGCCATTCCCTGCGCGCCTAGCTGTGTCACCTCCGCGGCAACGGCGTCTGGCGCGTGCAAGTCGAGCAGGCCCAGGTTACTGCCTTGAGCGGCGAGCTGGAGGGCAAGTGTGCGGCCCATGCCTGAGGCTGCGCCCGTCACGACAAAGGTTTTCCCTTTCAGATCTGGGTATGATGCTCTCAGCGCCATTTTTATTGTTGGGAATAGGTCTGTGATGAAAATGGGCCAGCAAAACGTATCTGTGCTTCGGCTTTGTCACGGTTGCCCGGTACGTTGACTCAAATGGTGTTGGAGGGTTCAATTTGTCCAACTTCGTGTTCACTAAGATGCCAGAACTGTATTTATCATGGCGAAACAATGATACTTTCCGCTTTTATCCATGATCTCTCCAAACGAGCCATGATCCAGCTCCGCATGCTTCACAATTGGACGCGGTCGTGCAGCACTTCTCTGAAGTTCCGCCCACACAACCCGCCCTCGGCGGAACCAGGAACAAGTCATCCATCAGGGCTCGGATATTTCTCCCCCGGCACGCCAATTCACTCTCCGTGTCTAAATTAATCCCGCAAAGGATAATCCGATGCAATACCCTTTCTAGAAGGATGAGGCTTCACAGGTTGAATTGAGATGGAAAAGATGCGCTTTCGATCTGGTAGTCGACAAGGATTCTAATGTCGATGTTAAGAGCAGAATTTCCAATCATCCGAGTCTTGAGACCGCCCATTCCAGCAAGTATAGCTGAATTGCACAACTCCTTTGGAACCTTCACATGGCGTAGGCTAGCTGATACTCCGGACTATAGTCATAGTCGATATACCCTTCAGCCTTCTTAGCTGTGTAGAACTTGCTCCGCTCGTATTTTGTAAATTCTATTCCCTTTCGAATCTTGAAAACCAGGTCAGGGTTAGATATAAAATACCGCCCAAAGACGATCGCGACATTCTTGCCATGGTACCGCCCGCCTTCAGCAACGGCTTCAGCTGCTCTCTGGGCAGTGTATCCACCAGCTATGAGTACGGGACGGTCGGGACCCCAGGCATCGATTGCAAAGATAAGGCTTTCCTTCGGGTCGATGTCCTTTTCCCCAGCGGCCATGTAGCTCTCGATCAGATGCAGGTACGCTAGGTTCATTGGGGCCAGCGTCGAGATTAGATGCGTAAATTGAGGGACTGGATCGGCCATCCTCATACCATGGAACGTTGCGTATGGTGACAAGCGGACTCCAAGGCGCTCCGGGCCAACAACGTTGGCGATGCCGGTTACCAACTCGATTCCAAATCGGGAACGATTCTCGATGCTGCCTCCATATTGATCGGTGCGGGTATTGGAGACGTCCTGCAGGAATTGATCAAGCATGTATCCGTTCTGTGTGTGTGGTCAGTGAATTCGAACAGCAGACGAATGCACCTGGAAAGTCTCACCGCCGCGTGGATCTCGACCCCGTCAAACCCAGCTTCCGTAGCATTCCGCGCTGCTTGTATGTAATCTTTGATACATTGTTGAATCTCGTCCAAGGTCATCGGTCGCGGCTGTGAAAATTCCGGCCCGATGCTCACATCAGAAGGCCCAATAACATCCCAATCGCCCTCCTCTTTCAGGACTTGACCTATCGCGGCTCTGCCCAGCGCCCACATTTGCAAGAAGATGAAGCACTTCTTCTCATGCACGACATCCGTGACGGCTTTCCAAGAGGCGATTTGCTCAGCAGACCAGATGCCGGGAACGTTGCGGTAGCCCCCCATGCGGGACGAGATAAAGGTGGCTTCTGTAATGATGAGAGTTCCTGGAACAGCCGCTCGCTGGGCATAATAGTCCCGGACCATGGGGAGAGGTAGGTGATCATCAGTTGCCCGATACCGTGTGAGCGGTGCCATCACAATACGGGTAGAGAGGTTGCACGGTCCGGCCTGGAATGGCTGGAAGAGTGGTGAGGAGTCCATGTTGAAGGCAGACTTCGAATCGCTTTCTGTCAATGTCATCGAACATTAGATGAAGAGTTCCTTGCTGGCGGCAGCAATGTCGAAATTAAATAACAACGGGGCGGACGTCCACGGTAGTGCCAGAACTTTGCCCCTCAACCTCCAGTCAGGGAATATGATACTCCCAGTTATCAACCCTTACCACCCGATGTGCAAACAAGGTAGTAGCACAGTTCATTGGAGGTAGAGTAAACATTCCTTCGGGTGGAGTGGAAAGTGGAAAGTGGAAAGACATCGTCGGAATGCCATTCACAAGGCTCAGATAAGCAGTTGTCAGGAACAGGTGCCAACTCTTTGAAGGATCCTCAAAAGACGGAATATCCTACTACTTCGTAGCAGAGTTGGGGCCTGTATTAATAATTATGCTTGGAATGACTTGGTTCATAACAGCAGTCCCTTGTTTCAGGCAAGCCGTTTTGACCATGCAAGGTGATTTTGTGAGACCGGAGGTGGAATGGAAATATAGAAAAACTCTTGAAAGACGTACGAATGCGACTGTGAGCATGCTAATTAGATATTCGTATCGAGGAGACTATTTGAAGTCTGGATATCCAGAGGCTGCATATTCTCTTCTGTCCAATGCTGAAATTCCTCCTACCTCGAGCGAGCAGAATGCCATTTCCTAAGCTTCTCTTCCGAATTGAAACCAAGAATCTCCTTTGCCCAATGGATTAGAGAACTTGAGCAAGAGGAGCACTAGATTCTATAACTTGCTCGATAATGATACTGGAAAAGATGACAATGACCTCGGAAGATCCTGCTCGAGTTTGCTGCAATTGACAAATTCAGAATGTAGCTGAGATAGCCGAGTGACTCCGATCAACTTCATCGTCGCCTCAATCTCGTCGCTCAAGACTGTCCCTATCTGTCAGTGGCAAGGCTTTATCGTCAGGGTTTCCCCTCCAGGATAAACTCACTTTGAATTGCATGCTCGACTCCCTCCGTGCCCTGTACTCCCAGAGCGTACATGAATGGTCGCCCCAACAAAACGGTCGTCGCCCCGAGAGACAGTGCCTTCAGAACGTCCGTCCCTCGTCGAACACCTCCGTCCAGCCATATCTCCGTTTTCGTCAGGATGGAAGGGCAGAACTTCCTGATCTCCAGCAGGACCTTGATGGCACTGGGAGCGTCGTCGCACTGTCGTCCTCCGTGGTTGCTGAGATATATTGCGTCGACGCCCATGTTGCAAGCCTGGCTAGCATCTTCAACTGTTTGGATGCCTTTGACAACGAGTGGACCGCCCCACGCTTCCCTCACCCAAACTAGATCTGCCCACGAAAATGTCGCTGAATTGTAGGCCCGTAGCGGCGGGCGGTCTATATGCGACAGACCCGCCGTCCGTCGTGAGATAACGATCCGGCCAGCCTGTAAATCCTGTTCAACTTTATAGCGTTCATCCTCTTCACGCTTCCCTCCAACTGCAGTGTCGACAGTGACTACTAGGGCGTAGAAACGAAGCCGTCGAGCCTTGTGTATTAAATCCAGAGTCGCCTGCTTGGACTTGTTGACGTAGAGCTGGAAGAACAAACTGCCTCCTTTGGCTTCGGTTTCCATGCACTTGGCAAGCCCTTCGTGTGACACTGACGAAGCAGTGCTCACACAGTAAGGAATGTTTGCACGGGCGGCTCCACGAGCAAGACAGAGCTCGCCATCTGGGTGGGCCAGTTTTGCGAGGGCAGCCGGTGCGATACAGAACGGAAGGCTACTTTGAAAACCTAGGATATCTCGACGCATGTCGGCGTGCTCGACTTCGCGAAGAACCCGTGGACGAAGCGAGATTTTGCGCCAATCTCCGAGGTTGTCGTGGACTGCTCGAAGGCCGTCGGCGGCTGAGTGGAAGTAGGCCCATGCTCTTGGTGAGATTGTCTTTTTCGCTGCGGACTCGATGTCGTCTAGGCTCATGCATAATGGAAGGAGAGGTGTATCAAGTTGTTGATGGCCTGAGTGAGTGGGAGATTTCGACGTCGAAGAAACCATCGCTGGGTCAATTTGCACGTGGCCCAATTGACATTCTGCCAATGGTGGTTAGAGACAAAGTTCGATATAGGACCGAGGATGATTTGCCAGAATACTTACCTGGAGGAAGAGTTTTTTCAATGAGCCCATGAGGGTGTATAGGTTCATATTCACCAGTGGCATCCTATGCGATACTTTATGTTAGCCCGACCGCGTCCCATTCTTTCTTCCTCGAGCGTACAAAGACTTCTCACAGACCTTCCCTCCATAAGCTAGCAGAATATTCGGTCCACCAGGGTGACTGTCTAGATAGTTGGTCACATCGTATACTTTATCATGCACAATCACCCAGCACGAGGTGCGGGAGTTGTGTTTTGCGACTTCGAGAACGTCGGGCATTTTCCACCAAGATACTGAGGTGAGAATGATCAATCAGACCTCATGGGCAGATATTTGACCCTGACGGATTTGCTGAGAGTATAGTGAGGGATATCAGCGTGCGTAAGAGAGCTAAGGGAGAATCTAATATTTCGATGGGACTGCTGGCAAGGCCTTTGACCACGCGAAAAGAATATTACAAGAAGCCACGCAAACTTGCCCTCTACCGAGACAGGGTTATCGATGGGCCATTAGCTTAAGCACGCACATAATGGCTAGTCACCTGGAGACTTTCATGGCATGCTAGGTAGGGCAATTTGGGCAATGCGCCCTGGATGAAGCGGAAGCATAAATGCGAGGTTCCGCCTCACACGGACTTTGAGAACGGAGTACCTACACGTCACTGCGGAACTCTGCTGGGCTTGAATACTCCCCGAGAGGCTCCACGTTGCCTTGAACCTATGATCTCGCTCGGCGATTGCTTGTTCATATTGCGCGCGAAACATAGAAGCCATGGGGCTCTGGGCGGAAGCGGAGGCACTCGATATGGGGCATCCGAGCTCCTCTCTTTATCCTCGCTTCGGTGGTACTGTAGCTCTAGTGCTGATGAAGCATTGCAATTGATTCCGATCTGTTGACTTGTGCCTATATGATCGTATTCGCAAGTGCTCACTTGATTCCTTCCTTTCCTTCGCCTTCAGCTACTACGAATTATCATTTATTCCTCCTGAGTCCTCGGAGCCTCCCAAGCACCCAAGAATCTGGCCCAGCAATCATCATGTACGGCAGCACTTCTTCAGATCAACCGCGACCACCGCCGTCCGAAACCAAAAGCTTCAGCGAGTTAGTCAGGTCCAAAGGGACGATAGTCGGCGCCGCAGTGTCCCTTGGAAGCGTCTCCTGTGCCCAGATCATGGCCCGCGCAGGCTTCGACTGGGTATTAATCGACATGGAACACGCACCGACCTCAGCACGTGAAGCCACACAGATAACTCATTCCGTGGTCGCAGCCTCAGCCGGGCAATGCGCACCTCTAATCCGCGCACCCTCCCACGGTGTCGAATGGATCAAGTGGGCGTTAGACAGCGGTGCCGCGGGCGTCGTCATTCCAATGGTCACATCCCGTCAAGAGTGTGCTGATATCATCCAGCGCGCTGTCTATCCGCCTATCGGACAGCGGAGTTTTGGGCCGTTCCTTGCCCCGTATGCGGACACGGATAGCGCTTCAGATATCTCTAAGTACTTATCCAAACGAGCCAAGGAGTTGGCGATTATACCGATGATTGAATCGGTGGAGGGGGTGAGGAACGCAGAGGAGATACTCAGTGTCAAGGGAGTCACGGGGTGCTTTATTGGACCTTTTGATCTTCGTCAGTCCATGGGTCTGCCTGGGGGTTCGGGGGATGAACCTGTCTATATTCAAGCGCTCGAGAAGATTGTGGGGATTGGGAAAGGGCTTGGGCTGCAGATTGGGACTGTGGCGGGAAGTGAGGATTCCGCGAAACGAATGAGAGAAATGGGTTTCAGTTTCCTCCTGACGGGATCAGATGGCATGTTTCTTTCCACGGGGGCTGAGGCGATGAGCAAGCAGTGTAACCTGGGAATCAAGGCCGCGAGGGCCGAAAAGCTTTAGACAGGTGGCATGATACAGCACTACGTACGGTGGTCATCAGGACTTCTACTCGTTTCTCCCTGTTCTATAAGGAAATTGATCGGAAATATAAAGCTTGGAAGGGGAGACTGTTATGCAGTGAAATAAGTGAAACCCCAAATGAGATCAAGTATCAGAGACTGATATAAGCTACTCTCTCTGGTCAAGTATCGACTCTCCTAGGCCCAGTGCCACATTATGCTCGAGCCTAGTCCGTACGCACGAGTGAACTGGGATCTCGTTCGCGGATACGCACCTCCAACCCTTCCTGGACCACTAACCAGCCAGGTTTGAGCTTGTAATTGTTCGCATCAACAAGTTCCAGCTCAAACCGCCTCATAAATTCCGGCATGAACTTAATGATCTCTAACAAAGCGATGTTCTTCCCCAGACAAACCCTCGGCCCTCCGCCGAATGCAAAGTTTGCATTGTCCATGGCACGTATCCTCTCTGGATCCTTATTCAACCAACGATCTGGCTTGAATTCGTCGGCGTCTTCGCCATAGAAAGCCTTGTCCCTGTGCACTGTCCAGGCATTGCAGCCTACAACAGTCCCTGGGGGAAGGAATCTTCCGCAAAGCTCGGCGCCTCCCTCGGGGACCACACGAGGGAGCATTTGGCCCAAGGGAGGATGAATGCGGAGACATTCTTTGATCATTGCGTTTAGGTAGGGCATCTTGTTTCCTTCGGCCCAGGTGATCGGACGGTCGAGGCTCTCCAAGTCACCCTGCTGCAGTCGAGCATTCAGGATGTCCTTCAAGTCCCCCATAAACCTCTGGTAACTTTCCGGGTGTGTGAGAAGGCGATATACGAACTCGCGAAACACAATCCCCGTCGTGTCGGAGCCGGCACTCACGTTGGAGTTTGCGGACTCGATCAGTTGTGGGTCGGTCATGACATCTGGGTATTTCTCATGGGCTTGGATGAATTTTGTGAGGAAGTCCGGGTTCTTGTTTTCTGTGTTTGTCCGATGCTGGTTGATATGACGCATTGTCCAGGTTACAAGGAAGCCTGTTGGTCTGATTTTGCGCAAGAGAACTCCCAGTCCCTTTATGCGTAGCCATTCGTCAAGCGTGGGCAGCTGACCGATCTGCATATAAGACGGAGTCAGTATTTATACTGGGTCTTCCGCACCAATAGTACCTTGTGCTTACCATGCCGATATAATCCATGGCTCTTCCCGTGTGGTGCATCATGTTGTCAACGTCTTTGCCAGAGTCCAAGAAGCCTAACCGCTTACTGAACGTAAGCTCTCCTCTAGGACAAGAGAGTAATTAGTTACGGAGAGAACAACTTGGGGGCAATTCCTTACATGACATCGAAGGCGTACATCTGAAGCCATTTTGCCAAGTCGCAGACTTTCTCCGGGCGTACAAACCTCTCCCTCATATGCTCCATGAAAACCTGGGTCGTAGAATCAACCAGCGGCTCATAGTCAACGAGAGTAGTCAGCGCGTAGGCGTGTGCCAAAGGTCGACGCAGACGTGCGTGCTCCTCTTCATCCATTGTCGATGACACATTATGAACCACCTCGCCCTTTGGGCTGGTCTGGTGTTGCGAAATGTATAGGCGGCTCTTTTTGAAGACGGGTTTCCATCCATAAATGATTCTCAGTGCGTCACTATCGGCGACTGAGATGGTATTCGGACCCAGACGCAGGAGAGGAGAATTGTATTTGCGATGCAAAGTGTATTCCACATTTGCCTTGCGTCGTACACAGTTGACGAAGAGCCAAAGATCTGAAATTGACGCTAAGAACGGTCCAGGAATCCCATGCAAGCCTGGTTTGTAGTAGTTGCTTACTAGACGCACGACGATAAGTGCGAGTATGAGAAAAGGCCAGTGGCTTCTGAGCACACCGAGGATGTCAGAGACGAGGGCCATTTTGAGGGCTGATATTGTGCCAAATGCGTGGGCAACATGTCCCGTGAGAAGTAGCCGTATCAGCGTTTAAAGATTTGGATCTTTGTGAGACTGCCATTATCCTCCCAGAGTTGTACTCAGAACCATGATTGGAGTCTTCACAATCTGTCCGCTGTTCGTGCAGAGTCTTTTTCCGAACCCCCGTCTTCCGCATCCCGGCTTCCGCATTGCCGCCTCCTATTTCCGACTTTGCACGCTCCGTTTCAGACGTAGAGTCCTCCGCGCCGCAAGATACACACCCAACAGCACAAAGATGCCAAAGAAGGAGAGACCGCATCCACAAGGACGGCGGAAATGGAGCAGGTACACATGAAAATGGTCGTGAGTCGTTGAGGATACCAGAGAATGGGAAACTGTTGATCCACAGCAAACAACGCATAGAGTCTAACTAAAAGAAGACTATCTACCTCAAGTCCTCCTTTCAGGTCAACATTTCTCAGCCAAATCATAGTCCTCTCTATAGACAGGAAAAAGAACTCTGCACATCAAACTTACGAAAATGGGAAGTGTCACTGAACCTTCAACACCTGAGCTCGATGTACTCATCATCGGTGCTGGTATCTCTGGTCTGTACATGCTGCATCTTGTGCGACAACTAGGGCTGCGTGTCAAAGTCCTAGAGGCTGGGACAGGCGTTGGTGGAACATGGTTCTGGAATCGATACCCCGGTGCACGTTTCGACTCTGAAACCTATACCTACTGCTATTCATTTTCGAAGGAAATCTTGCAGGAGTGGAACTGGACCGAACATTTTGCCCCCCAACCTGAAACAGAACGCTACCTCAATTTTGTCGCCGACAGACTTGCTCTACGCGATGGCATCCAGTTCGAGAGTCGCGTGCAGACTGCCCACTACGATCAGGAGGGACAGAAATGGGATGTTACCATAGAATCCGGTGCGAAGTACACTGCCCGGTTCCTCGTTACAGCCCTTGGCCCTCTTTCGGTGCCAACTTTACCACAAGTGCCCGGCATCGCAGACTTCAAAGGTCTTTCGACCCACACTGCTCGCTGGCCAAAGAATGGGATCGACTACGCTGGGAAACGAGTCGCCGTGATCGGGACTGGAGCTACGGGGGTGCAAACGATACAGGAAGTAGCCAAAACCGCGGGCTCTTTGACCGTTTTCCAGCGGAGACCAAACTGGTGTGCCCCCCTGGGAAATAGAAAGATCGGAGAAAGTGAAATGGAAGAAATTAAGACAAGATACGATGAGATCTTTGCTAAATGCAGAGACACCTATTCGTGCTTCCTCCACGTTGCTGATAGCCGCAGTGCTCTGGAAGTAACTCCAGAGGAGAGGGAGGCATTTTACGAGAAGCTTTACACCGAGCCAGGTTTTGGTCTTTGGTTGGGCAATTTCAAAGATTCTGTGACGGATCCAAAAGCCAACGAGTACGTCAGCGACTTCGTTGCCCGAAAGATACGTCAAAGAGTGAAGGACCCCGAGACTGCCGAGATGTTGATCCCGAAAAATCATGGATTTGGAACACGCCGCGTTCCTCTCGAGACGAGATACTACGAGGTGTATAACCAACCAAACGTTACGTTAGTTGACCTGACCAAAACGCCACTCGAGAGGATCACAGGGACCGGACTCAAAACGACCCAAAAAGAATACGAGTTCGACATCATCATCTACGCCACCGGGTTCAACCCCGTCACAGGGGGCTTTGACGCTATCGACATCACCGGCCTAGACGGCGAGCCACTGAAGGAGAAATGGGCCAACGGACCAACAACATTCCTCGGTGTCACTGTCCCAGGATTCCCAAACATGATGATGTCCCTAGGTCCGCACGCTCCATTGGGCAACATCCCGCGCGCCATCGAGTACAACGTTGAGTGGATTGCCGGGCTGCTTGCATACGCCAAGGACAATGGAATCACCTGTATCGAACCCACTCAGGAAGCGGCGGCGGATTGGACTGAGCATGTTAAGGGTCTGAGTAAGGGCCTGCTCGGGAATGATGTCGACTCGTGGATGACGGGGGTTAATACCAATGTGCACGGGAAGCAGAATCGGATTATTGCGACGTATAGTGGCAGTCTCCCGGACTATAGGAAGAGGTGTGATGAGATTGCGAGTAAGAAGTATACTGGGCTCAGGTTGAGATAGGAGTCTGAACTGTGTGGCACAGAGGGAGATAGAAGGAGACGTTAGTCATAGTGCGCGGACAGATTGTATTTTCCTTAGCTAAGGTAGAGATTAACATTCTTCTGCTTCATTACCGAAGTAAGAGTATTCTACCCAATCTGCTTTTCAGCACAATAAGCCCTGAAGATTGTTCTCGCGGCTTTTATCTCTACAAATCAATCTCAAGGCCACAAGCTCTAGATTTTATTCTCACTACCGAATGTCATGGAACCCCCCATCATTAACCAGTAAAGCTCCATTCGCATAACTACTCTCATCACTCAACAAGAAACTCATCACATTAGCCTGCTCTTCCGCATACGCCATCCTCCTCAAACTGATCTTTTCCTTGACCGCCGAATTCTCATTCTCCTTCGTCCCGATCGTTCCTTCTCTGCCCATACTGTGCTCGATCATGGCCGTCAAAGTCCAACTCGGACACACTGCGTTCACACGAATACTGCTGGGCCCGTAGAACTTGGCGCCGTTCTTAGTCAGTCCGATTGCGGCGTATTTGCTGGGCGTATAAGCTGCAAGTCCGACGGCATGGAGTCCGGATACTGAGACGACGTTGACGATTGATCCTCGCTGTCCTGGAATGGGGTGGGGAGCTGGAGGATCAAAGACGACGTCTCGTGGCGGCTGGGTCTGCATCTGTTGCGCTTCGTATTTTTGACAGAGCCAAAGTCCGCGTGTATTAATTGCGTGTGTCCTGCGAAGGGATTTAGTATAATGTATTCGAGATTAATGGCGATCATGTCTGCGGCGTACCTATCGAACAACTCCGTCGTGATACTTCTCTCCTCGTCCCATATGGACTCACAGATCCCTGCACAGTTTGCCGCGTAGTCCAACCTTCCTGTCATGTCTGCAGCAACTGCTATAAGATCCTTCACCTCGGCTTCTTGAGTGACATCTGCTCTGTGAAACTTGGTACGGACTTTGTACTTTCGAGCAATTTCGCCGGCAGCCGCAGTACCACTCTCTTGATTGAGGTCCGCGAGCACGACGTATATTCCTCGGCTGGCTAGTTTGTTTGCCACTGCTCGTCCTATCCCAGAGGCAGCGCCAGTGACCAGGGCGACTAATTGTGACATTTTGAGAGATTTTGTGTATGTATCAAATGGCAACACCAGTGAGTTTGTTCGCAGTCAAATCATAGGCAGATGGGTGGTTACGATGAGGGTAAAGGTTCAATACAGTCACCGAATCTCGACCCCACAGGTGGAGCTTGCGGCCTTGATCCCAGGGGCGATTTCATATTTCCGCAGTTCCGTTGGTGTACCATGCGGTGCTGGAATGTTAGACGTAGTGCAAAGCAAAGTTCTATTTTGAGGAAAAGAGTGTAATGATGCCCAGAATAGTGAACATCCACGTCGTTGAATTTCGACGACTCATACTCCAGAAAAAAAAAGGTTCGTAGTCCTGTCCGCCTGGCGCCTCAATGCCTCGATTGGAGGCAGCCTAGTTTATGAAGGAAAGAGCAGCAAAATTAATGCTCACCCATTTATTAGCAGTGGTATTCACACTTTAAATACTATCCCTAGCTGTGATCACATCTCCAGCACCACTTAGTTCAAGCGGTCGAGGCGATTGCTGTGGTGAAAAGTTTTCAATTTCTTGAGAACAGTATAATTCCTAACGTTCATGGTCCATGCCATGAGTCTCCAGTCCTGGCAAAGATTGATGGTCACTGAACCATTTCCGCCATAGCCTGTGACATGACCCTGACAAAGAGCTCAACCGAACGAGTAAAGGCAGAGGCAATGCATATGAACGACCGATGATTGGACACCGCAAGACAGTCTTAATGGGCTTCGCAGTTGCACAAGCAGTTCCGCAGGCTGCCGATGCAGATAAAAGCTATGGCAAAGCTCTCATCTACTGGTTCCTACAGGTGGGTGCACGTTTATGGTTCCATAATATCCAACACCTACAAGCCTGATGGGCCGCCCGATTCCGCCGAGCCGCAAGACCAATAAGGAAATTGTCTCCTAACGAGGCTGAGAGTGGGTCATGATGTGGTCCCTGGCACCCCAGACTGGGGGGTTGCCCGCGAGTTGAAATCCGGCACAGCATTTGGTTTTCCGCCTTGTGCACTCACCGTCGAGATGTATCGAACAACAATGGGAATATGCTGAATAATTACAACCCTTACTTCCCCGCTTTCTCTACCACCTCCCCAGAAAGTATTTAGCGATTCTCTTCTTGCTGGCAAAGTATCTTGTCGATTGCAACTGGTATTATAATCTTGCCGAGCGACAATGTACGAAATAAGAGCAGATTCGTCCGCCGCTGAAACTTACGGTTGGAAAAACGTAAATTCTCGAGGCTACAAAATTCTCGAGCAACCCTATGGGACCGCAGCACCCCGGCGCATGATCGCCATTGGCGCTGGAGCCACGGGCATCTGCCTTGCCAAGTTCGCGGAAAGCCTGCCCAATCTTGAACTCCAGATCTATGAGAAAAACGACGAGGTCGCGGGCACTTGGTTCGAGAACCGGTATCCCGGTTGCGGCTGCGACATACCCGCGCACATATATCAGTTCCAATGGGCGCTTAATCCGTCTTGGACACATTATTATGCCGACGCCGAGGAGATCTTGCAGTATTTCCGGAACGTGGTTAAGGATCATGGACTACAGAGATTCATCAAGCTACAGCACCAAGTCGTCCATGCGAGCTGGGATGGTGATAGTGGCTTGTGGACCGTCCAGATTCAACGGCCGGATAACACGATAGTCACAGACACATGCCATTTCCTCGTGAACGGAGCAGGCCTTCTCAATAATTGGAGATGGCCCGACATCAAGGATCTTCATGCCTTTCAAGGACACCTCGTCCATTCGGCTGCTTACGATCCGAATTTCGACCTCACGGGGAAGCGAGTAGCTGTCTTTGGCGCCAGGTCATCCGGGGTTCAGATCGTTGCCAATATCCAGCCGGTCGTCAAACATCTCTATACATGGCTCAGATCGCCAATGTGGCTGAGCTCCGGCTTTGCATCCGAGTTCGCTGGAGTTGATGGAGAGAATTTCGCCTACAGCGAGGAGCTGAAGCGGACGTTTGCGTCCAATCCAGAAATGCATCTCCATTACGTCAAGATGCTCGAGGACGATATCTCAAGTCGGTTTTGCTACAGCCTCGTTGACACTGAGCTCTCCAAGGGCGCTACGGAGTTTTCTCGACAGCGGATGGTGAAGAAATTGGCTGGACGGCCGGATTTGTTGAAGAAAATTATCCCAAGAGACTTCGGCGTGGGCTGTAGGAGACCGACTCCGGGCAACGGATACCTAGAGAGCCTGATGAGTCCTAACGTGACCACGTGGACTGAAGAGGTACAGAGAATCACACCAGACGGGTTTATCGACTTTGAGGGTAAACATCACGAGGTCGATGCTATAATCTGCGCCACCGGATTTGATACTTCCTTCGTCCCCAGATTCGCCGTCGAGGCCAATGGACAAGACCTTCGAAAATTATGGGTAGAAGAAGACCCCATTGCCTACTTCTCCATGATGGTCCCCAACTTTCCTAACTACTTCTTATCGCTGGGTCCATACAGTGCCGCAAACGGGTCAGCGATCACATCCATCGAGCAAGGATGTCGCTATATTCTAGAAATCGCCCGAAAATGCCAGCTCGAGCGGATCAAATCCATATCCCCGAAGAAAGACGCCACAGAAGAATTCAGGGAACACACGGACCTATATCTCCTACGAACAGTCTATCACCAGAAATGTCGGAGCTGGTATAAAGAGGGCAAGGTGGATGGGATCCCTCGCGTGTTTCCGGGGTCGAGAGCACACTTCATGGAGACCATGCTGCCGCGCTACGAGGACTTCGAGATCAAGTACGAATCCCGCAATAGGTACTACTTCTGGGGCAATGGGTTTTCGACGCATGAGTTGGATGGAAGGGATCCAACGTGGTATCTGGGCACTGTTGATGGTCTGGATAAGAAACCGGATTATACAAAGGTGGCGAAGAGGGTGTTTGAACTGTCTCAAGTCAAGAAAGAACCGCCTCATGTTGTTGCACCTGCTGATGCACAGGCACCAGATGGGTTTGTTGGAATTGCTTGAAAGATTTGAGAATTTCTTTGGGGCAGCTTCCAGCTTGTGAGTCATGTCATGATAGATGGAGGGACCTAGCCTCGGAGAAGACGCGAATTAACAGAGTTTAAAGAAATTCTGGTGATAGATCTTACACATTGAGGAGATCATGCACTTTATTGCATATTTTTGAGAGAGTGATCGATACTATGGGTCCATGAAGTCAATAATTTCGACTTTCTCGCCCGTCATCCTGTGGATTCTCTGTATTCTGCTCTTATCATCCACTCTTTCCTCGTTCTCTTTGCTAGCAAGTTCGTAGAAAAATTCCACTCTATGCTTTCTCGTTTGATTTGTCAAGCATCATAAACTTCACAAGCCCAGTCACAGATGATACTGTCGTGAAGGAAATAGATCATGCGATTTCCTTTGTGTGTTCCATTAGAAGATCTGTCCGAAAGTCCCCAGGTGGTCCGATCAAACACTCTGGGCGTCTCGGGAGGAAGCATAACAATCCGAAGCTCCGGCCAAAAGCGGGCTCGTTGGCGTTTCTGAGGCAGGAGATCGCAGGCGGCGTGGGCTTGTTTTCTGCGGAATGAGAGCAATAAGGTGTGAAGCAGTCATGTATACTTGATATTCCGCAAATTTCCGACGGCCTCTACTTCAGAGAACACACCCTTTGGTCCAGGCCAGCCACCTTATACCCTTGTGGGACTGCATTCCGCTCGCCTATAGACGAATATGTCCAGTAAATCGTTCAGTTACATGTCTTTCATACATAATTGTTTGATCCTCGCATCTCGTTACCCGAGCCTCGTCTTGATAACCTTGGTTGTGATAGTAAAGACGTCGCAACAGCCCACGTCGCACGATGAGCCAGGATACAAATTCCCACGGGTCTAAAAGCCAAGCCAACGGAGTCGTCAGCAATTCAAGTACATATGAATATCCCAAGCACGTACTCGGCAAGCCCCGTCCGATTCGCATCGTTGTCATCGGAGCCGGACTTTCTGGCATAGCAGCGGTCAAACTCTTCAAGGAAAGGTTCCAAGGCCAACCGGTCGAGCTGATAATATACGAGAAGAATGAGGACGTAGGGGGAACGTGGTTGGAGAATAGATACCCTGGGTATGTTAATGGAATCAAAGCCAGACCAAAAGGAGAGGCAATTCTAACTAATGTTTGAGTTGCGCTTGTGATGTCCCTGCTCATGCCTATACGTTTTCATGGGAAGGAAATCCGCGTTGGACTCAGCCCTACGTTACGTCTCCTGAGCTCTTCGACTATTTCCAAGGCCGTGCGAAGGCATACGGTGTGTACGACTATCTCAAGCTCAACCATCGCGTGGTGAAGGCCGTCTGGCACGAGGAAACAGGGAAATGGGAAGTTCACATCGAGAACCTAGTTAAGCAGGTCGAATTCGTGGACGAAGCAGAGGTGGTCATCAACGCCACAGGGTTTCTCAAGTAAGATATCACCGATACCTAAGTCAGAGTCAGATATTGATGCGGTGATTTAGTAAATGGAAATGGCCAGATATTGCTGGGATCGAGACATTTGAAGGCCATTTGGTACACTCGGCGCACTGGGACGACAAGTATGATTTCGCCAACAAGAAGGTCGCGATTATAGGTAGCGGCTCTTCCGCCATCCAGATTGTGCCGAAGTTGCAGCCTAGTAAGTTACCAAAGAATGCTCTTGCGGAAGTAAATACCTGGTTGACATTAAGCAATAGTCGTCAAACACCTTGTATCTTTCAACCGGTCTCCGACTTGGATCACCCCAGAATTCGGCGAGGAATTCGCACCGGATGGTCGCGACACTTTCTTCTCCGAGGAGCAGAAATCATCATGGGAAACGAATCCTGAAGAATTCCTAGCCTATCGAAAACGCGTGGAGAATTCAATGAACCGGATAATTGACGTCCTATATAAGGACTCGGACGAGCAGAAAGAGAGATATCAGCAATTCAGCAAGACGATGCAGAAGAGACTCGCTGCCAAACCTCAACTGGCTCAGAAGCTGATTCCGACATTTGCTGTAGGATGTCGACGGTAAGGACAAAATCTTTAGAAAGGCCCATACAATCATTTCTAACTGAATCCGTATAGAGTTACACCAGGGCACAATTATCTCGAGTCGCTCGCAGAGGATAATGTGACGGTAGAGACGAGGAATATACTTAAGTTCACACCAAAGGGAGTCCAGATGGAAGACCAGACCCTCCATGAGGTTGATACCATTATATGCGCGACAGGGTTTGATACGTCGTTCCGTCCAGCATTCCCTGTTCTTGGTGAGGAAGGGGAAGACCTCCGTGATGTTTGGGCACACGAACCTCGCTCGTACCTCTCTGTTGCCGCTTCTGGGTTTCCCAATTTCTTCTGTAAGTTTAAAGGTAGATATCCACATGTGCTTAATCCGGTTCTACTAACAGTCATTACCTACTAGTCACCAGCGGGCCAAACTTCACTCTCGCCAACGGTACGCTTGTTCCTTGCCTCGAACGCTGTGTAAGTTACGCCTTCGACGCTATATCCAAAATGCAAAGACAAGGGATCAAGTCTCTGTCTCCGAAGGCCGAGGCAGTGGATGAATTCCAGGAGCACAAGGACGCCCTCATGAAAGATCTAGCATGGACAAGTGGGTGTCGCTCATGGTACAAGGTCGGTGGCAAGGTCTGGGGACCTTGGCCGGGATCAGCAGTGCATTTTCTCGAACTGATGGCAGAACCGCGCTGGGAAGATTGGAATATTAAGTACACCACGAGCAATCGCTTTGCATTTTTGGGAAATGGGAAGACGGAGAGAGAGACGACCGGTGGGGATTTGAGCTGGTATCTTAAACAGCCTGGGACTTAGGGGTCGACGGATAGATTTAACCTAGATACATAAGAAATGGTCGTGACATTGATTTGAGCAAAGGGAACGGAGCTGTGGCCTGCACGAATTGTAGAGAATATTTAGACAAGTATGGACATATCGATTCTCCTGGCTCAACATCTGCGGATAGAATCTTGGTACACCTAAGTGACGCTACCATATCCTATCCACTCCTTCGTCACTTCCTATTCGGAGAGTATGTGCTAAGTACATTTTCCTGTCTTTGACAGCTATCATCAATGTTAGGCTATAAGGTCATTCATGCCTCGGTGGTGGCTTTGTCATTCTTGGGACCTTCAGCATGATTCTCTTCCCAGTGCTCAACCACTCCGACCTTGCTCTCCCCCGCATGAGCTTGCACCCCGTCACCGTTTATAACTTCCAACTGAACACCATGATGAGCGATGTCGACCATGTCCTCATCGCCAAAGTAAGCAGCGATCTCTTCCAGTGTTTTGCCTTGGGTGTCGGGATAGTAGAAGTAGACAAGTGCTGCACCCAACGAGCTCAGAATGATGAAGAGTAGGAAAAACCTCCATCCGATATTAGCGAGAGCCGTTGGCGCAGCCTGCGCCCACAGGATACTCGTCCAAGCAAACGTAGTTGCCTGTACGGCCATGCCTTTGGCTCGGAGATGGGTCGGAAACATTTCAGAAACGTAGTAGTAGAACGGCCCTTCGACGCTGCCTGCATAAAAGGCAAAGAAGAGATAAGTCATCGCAGTTGCTCCAAGCTTGATGGAATCTCCAGACGAGTCGCCCAGGTGTGCGGTAAGTCCCGTAAAGCAACAGAGCACGGCGACAATACCCATAATCCCAAAGGAAATAAGGGTTGGGCGTCGGAATTTCTCCGTCCAAAACACGGCAGACGTGGAAATCGGCAAGGACATTGCATTCAGCCCTGCCTGGAGCAAGAGCTGCTGCTCCGAAGAGTAACCCAGGTTGGCAAAGATGGTTGTGGCATAGATTGCCATGACTTGACTTCCGGTTGCTTGGATGATAAAGACGACGAGAATCGCCATCCAAAGACGCTTCCTGTACGAGGGCTTCTTGAACATGTCGAACCATGAGGATGGAAGAGTCCGGTCCAGTTCAATCTGTCGTTCCATCTGGCGCATTTCCTGTTCGGCAAACTGGTGCCCGTCGTCGCCTGGTCTGGTATGGAAATGCCGAACCACTGTCCACGCTGCTTGGTTCTGGCCCTTCAAGATCAAATAGCGAGGCGATTCTGGCACCCATCGGATCCCAACAAGAAGAGGGATACAGAATGCACAGCCGATTGCCAGTGGGCCCCGCCACACGTTGCTGTCCGTGGTGTTGAGGTTTTTGAAGAATCCCACTCCAATATATCCCGAGAGTAGATATCCAAGGTTCACCGCGGCACCATGAGTTTGGGCGAATGCTCCCCGAACATCGGGTGGGACACATTCGGTGATCCACAGAGGCACAGCCATGGAGAGCATGAGGCCGCCAAACCCTGCGGTGAATCTGAACACGATGAACATGGCGATATCGACTGACCCAGCGCACAGAGCGTCCGAGACAAAAACAATAAATAACCCGACGACAATCGCGGGCTTGCGGCCCCAACGATCTCCCACCCATTCACTGAAGAACGCGCCGAAAAATCCGCCCACGTAAAACATCGCAGTGGTTGCGCCAATAATGGAATTTGCATTCGGGTTCGTGGTCAGGCCCATGTACACCATGAACGAAGGCTGGCCAAGAGTAGTGGCAATGACACCCCCGGCATATGCAAATGCCAGGGAGCCAAAGCACGTCAGGAGAACTATCAGGACTGTCGATCTTCGGAAATGGCGCTGTTTGGCGCCTGCGCGTGCCACGAGCGACTCGGTGGGTGGTTGGGCCATTGGACGAGGCTCAGTGTTCTAGATGTGATTGACAATTGTGCTTCAAGAGGATTGCAATAATACACAACTATCTCGGAGCTAGATGCATAGGTACACTCCCGTGCTGGCAATCGAATGGAATTCTATATGTTGATATGTATAACAGTGAAGCGAACTCGCAGTGGTGGAAGCTGAGTGGAAATACCGGAAGGTCATTCCGCCTATTCCCAAGCTTCATCTCCGCGACCCTGGGAGCAAAGAGACTGGAATTCGATCCTGGAATCCTGGGGCCCCGCTTGCAATTGGTTTCAATGGTCTCGACGCTCGTGAGCAATCAAAGAGCGAGTGACGAATTTCACAACCAACAGAAACAATTGTTCGACGTCCTGAATAACGTTCGGCATGGAATTGTGCCCCTCGAGACTGAGATTGGAATTCATGGAACATTCCCGACCACTCCGCCTTAGACCAAAATTCGGGCTTCATTTGTCCCGGCCTTGAAATCTTTCGTATTCGGGGCCTGGTCGGTCTTGCAAATCACATTGACACCAACAGAGTGTCTCGCGCGGAAGAGTTCTCCTATTTTTGAACGTGCCGGTCTCGGCTTTGTCGAGAACACTGCGCCACGCTCGTAACTAGAGAAATCATTTGACTCTAAACAGCCCCCCTGATCTCAATAGCCAGTTTTGCTTTTAAAGTGAGTCATGGACTTCCCTGGCATTGCTCTGGTGACCGGGGCGGCTAGTGGTATCGGACGAGCAACCAGCATTCTCTTTGCCGCAGAAGGATGTAAAAGGATCGTCATTTCGGACATGAACCGGCAAGGACTCGAAGATACAAGAGCCTTTATCGAAAAAACACACCCTGGCACCGAATGCTACCCAATCGAGGTCAATCTTCGAAGCGAGGACTCAGTCAACAACCTCATAACCCAAGCGGCGGCAAAATGGGGCCGGCTTGACTACTGCTGCAACGTGGCGGGCATTACGCTGGGAGGCGCCACCGCGACCAGCAGCACAGCAGACTGGGACCTTCAGTATGAGGTCAATCTGCGAGGAGTCTTCTTCTGCGAACGGGCACAGATTCAACAGATGCTGACACAGCAACCTTTGCATTCTAAGAATTCAAAATACGATATGAAAGGCTCGATTGTCAATGTTTCATCATTGGCAGGCCTGATCGGCTTCCCTGTTCTTCCAGCATATGCAGCGTCTAAGCACGGTGTTTGTGGTCTTACCAAGTCCGATGCCATGCGGTACGGACGTGAAGGTATTCGTGTCAATGGTGTTTGTCCGGGGTAAGGTCATTCTTGTTCCCATGATAAAGGCGTTGTATAATGCTGACCTTGTTGATTTATAAATTTAGAGCAGTCAATACCCCTATTGCCAAAGACCTGTCACCAGAGGAGTCTGGAAAGAATGAAGATTCATTCAAACTGATGGGCCTACCTCGAGTCGCTGATCCCGACGAGATAGCACAAGTAATCATCTGGCTTTCTAGCGGAAGAGCTTCGTATGTTAACGGTACTATGATTTCGGCCACTGGAGGCTATGGTGGCTTCTAGGGCGAATCTGAGGGCATTGGCGACACAAAGACGCGATAGAGTAGTCAGCTAGAGTAGTATAGGTAGAAGGGCATAGTCCTGTCACTGTAACTAATATTGCTGATGAAGATACTCAAAATAGCCCGTGATGCTTTGTGCTTTGACAACCTAGATCATAAATCAGACGCATGACCGTTGCACATAGGGTTTTTGGCCCAGATGGTGCTCCGTATAGAGGTGACACACCATAAGTTTGGAAGCCTTTTGATCTTGTTCCAAAATTTAACCTGAATCATGAGTTTTTTCCGACTCTATAGAGAGAGGGACTGGCGAGGAGCTTTTGTTACGAGGATTTCCCTTCATTCCGCGGACGAGGGATGCATGACGGAACTTCTTCTCGACTGATAGACCAATAAGCTAAGGAGATTCCTGAATCTTACGCTGTTCAGCTGGTATATAAGTGACCTAGACACCAAAGAAAGGTCCCTGGATTATTTCCAACAGTCACCAACAGAACATAGAAAAGATGTCGCTCAGATATGACGAAGAGTGGCTCGCCGACTTCGAGCCGACACTGAAGTTACTGGCCTTCTCACCCAAGCCCGGTCTACACAACATCAAAGCACGCAGAGATGGTGCTGCCGCCATGCAGGCCGTTATGAATGCTCTCCCCGACTCTCCCGACGTTATCCAAAGCGTACATTATGCTACAGCTCCAGACGGGCACAAACCTCCAGTCCTTGCGTTCCAGAAGAACAATGCAGACCCCCGGTCTTCAACGTCAGCTGTTCTCTACATGCACGGGGGAGGCATGATCCTCGGCTCGCTCGAAATGTACGAGCGCTTAATCGCCAACCTGGTGCAACAAAGCGGAATACCGTTCTTCGGCGTCGAGTACCGGCTCGCACCAGAAGTCAACAACACAACCCTCGTCGAGGACTGCTACGCCGCACTTGTATGGTTGAGCCACAACGCAGCACAGTTCGGGGTTGATCCGGCCCGTATTGCCGTCATGGGCGATAGTGCTGGAGGCGGACTGGCAGCTGGCCTTGCTCTCATGGCTCGTGACAGGAACTTCCAGCCTCCTCTGGCGAAACAGATACTCATATATCCCATGCTAGACGACACGAATCTCAAAACGAATGACGCTCTCGAGCCTTTCGGGACTGTTTGGTGCCACGAAGATAATGTGACGGGCTGGAGTGCGCTGCTGGGCAAGGATCGAGCGGGACAACTCAGCGCAGATGTCAGCGTCTATTGTGCGCCAACACGTGCGAGGAGTCTCGCAGGATTGCCCTCTACGTATATTGACGTGGGGAATCTGGATTATTTCCGAGATGAGGATATTGCGTACGCGGCTAGGCTGGCGGCTGAGAATATCGATATAGAGGTCCACGTCTACTCTGGTGTGCCTCATGGGTTTGAACTCTTCTCGCTCTCATCAAAGGTTGTGCGATGCGCGAGGGAGAACAGGTTGAAAGCGCTTTTGAGTTTTTGATGGGTTGATGGAAATGTGATGAGTGTTGGATTTCATACCGAATAGACCTAGGGGGGCTCAGAGGCCAGGGAGTCCCTCGGGATTTGTCTAGAATGAGTTTTGCTCATGTCTACCAGTTACTATGCATCGAGTACCCTCTCAAGACAATCCTCGCTATACTAGAGACATCATGCTTGCATATTTAGATAGTCCATTTGCATTGTCGCTCTATATCGAGAATACCGTGACAAGTGCTTGATCCATATCCATTGGCCTTGTGAAAGGATACCATCGGGATCCCTCCGATTGACGTACAGCTTCACAATCATAGCCTTCCACATCCACTCTTGCTATGTAGGTATACCCAAGCATCTGGTTGCTTGGACCGCAGCGGTGAACTTGCTCACCCACCTCAAGGAGCGTTACGGGTGATCTAGGTATCTCCAGATTCCTGTATAACCCAGCAGTCATACTCAGGCCACCTGATCACGGTGAATGCTGTCAAACAGAAATTGCACAGGAGGCGGAGACTTGGAAGATCCAAACCTCCGCGTCCGATCGTTGCTGCCTCGAAACCTCCGCTTGTAAACCTCCGCTCGCAAACCTCCGCTTAATCCACCAGCGGAAATTTACGACTCAACTATACAATGCACCAAACGTTGTTACAGATATCTAATGTCCTCTGAATTGACACTTCAATCAATCGGTAAATGAGTAAATGAGCATCCTTTCCAACAAAACATTTCTTATCAGAATCAGCAAGCACACATCGGAATGCCTATCGCCACAAGCATCGAAATCACACCCTTGCACCCAACATTCGCATGCCAGGTCGATGGCCTTGACCTGTCAAAGCCCCTTTCAGAAGATTCCTTCAGTGAATTAAGAGATGCAATTCACAAATACGGAGTTGTCGTGCTCCGTAACACGGGCCTGGACGATGAAATGGCCATTGCATTAGGCCGACAATTCGGCGACCTGGACGACTCGACCAAAGCACACCGACAGGCCGGTCGCAAATTCCGCCTCAACAACGACTTCGTCGGCGACGTAGGGAATATTAATGAGAAAAACGAGGTCTTCCAAGCGGAAGATCCGCACAGGACGGCCGGCGCAAATGGTAACGCACTCTGGCATTGTGACGGGGCGTATAACCCCCGTCGCCTGGGCATTTCGATCCTGCGCGGCGTCGAGTTGCCGCCAAAAGGCACTGGAGGAGACACCGAGTTCCTGGACAGTCGAACTGCCTACGATGACCTGTCCCCCGAAATGAAAACCAAACTAGACGGCCTCGTGGGCTGCAACTCGCTCTTCCACAACCGTAAAGTCGCGAACCCGGACTCGCCACTGTTTCTCGACATCAACCCTCTGGACAAGGCGTACTCGAAGCACAAAATGGCCCAGCTGCACGAACCATCCGGCCGGATGAATCTGTACGTCATGTCGTACACGCATCACATTGACGGCGAACCCCTAGCGGAGAGTCAGGAGTTGATTGCACAGGTGTTTGCACATTGTCAACAGGAGAAATATAGGTTCGTGCATAAGTGGGAGAATAATAATGATGTGGTGATCTGGGATAATACGGCGACTATTCATAGGGCGACGCATGGGAGCTTTGAGGGCAAGTATCGGCGTGATATGAGGAGGGTTTCGGTGTTTGATACGGGGTCAACTGCGTATGGGGAGAATGATCCGGAGAAAATTTGGCAGACGGGACTTGCTTAGTTGTGAGATTGAGAGTTAAGTAGCTATGTAGTACGTACAATCTATTGGTTTCCTGTAGTGAGACATCCTGGGAAAGGGCGGATGCTGTAACAATGACAGCGAATTTATGGCGTAGAGAGTTACCTGTGTGTGTTGTCTGGCAACGTCGAGGGTGAGAAGTACACAGGGGAATGTCTGGCTGTCAAGGCATTGGATATAATTGGCCTTCATTTGATGTCTATCTGATGTGCCTATCGACCATGCTACTGCCAAAAAGAGCTTCGGTGTTGAAAGACAAGGGGGGGTTATCACGCGCAACAGTTTATGTTAGATAGGTCGACGTTTTCTGCCTTTTTTCAAGGCTCTCTGGATATGTTTTCGGTGAGCGGCTTCACCGCTCATTTTACAAAGCAATGGAGTAGGTAGAAAGGCCCAGTGGTTCGAACAACCAACACAAACTTACGGAGCCAGAATTTGCCATGAGCTGCGAGGAGGAGTACAGCCGGAAACTCCTCGAATTCTGCTCCTAAGACATTTCGGAAACACATTGTATTCTGGATCATGTTTCACTGTCCTGGTACCAATATCGCCCTAGGACAGCTCACAACTCCCGTTGGACGATGGTCTAGCAACAACACAAGGAGCAGCTAGTAGTTCGCTTAACGAAAGAGTTTGGGACAACTTACAAAGCACAGAAGAATAGACTCCCACATGGCCGACCGGGGCATCCACAGCCTCGTCTTCCCTCACCCAACTCCACCATGCCAATCAATATACTCCGCACTTCAGCTTCGCCTCCGCAAAAATGCTTGACCTCCGCCTCCGCCTCCGCCAGCCGCTACAGACCCACTCGATATTTCCGTCACGCTCCAACCAAGCGACAAGCGACACCAATAAAGCTGGATCCAGCCCCCCCCGGAATTGGTATCAATGAGCCATACAATACCCCGTACATCCTGGTTCTCGGTGTGAGGATTGGAGGCATTGATATCCCAATAGTCATCTCCTTGCATCCCATCTCATCTCATCTCCTTGGAGCGAACAGCTCTCCTCGGCCCCATCCAAAATGAAACCCATCAACTGGAAAAACTTCGCGACATGCCTCGCCATCTCGACGGGCATGTTATGCTTCTCGTACCCCGGCGCCGTCATCAGCGTGACGCTGGGACAGCCCGCGTTCCTCGAGTACATGGGTCTGCTGACGGAGGATAAATCCAAGATCAGTCCGCACGGTAACACTCTTATCAGTTTGTTCACGGGGATTTTTCAAGTGAGTGCCAACATGGATCCTTGCTTCGCCTATGGGCGGAGATGGATGGCGAGTACCTGACATGGCGATTAAAGGCAGGTGCAGTGGTCGGAGTCATTGTGGCGGGCAAGGTGATGGAGAAATGGGGACCCAAGGCGGCCATGCGTTTTTGCGCCGTCATTTCGATCATCAGCGGTGCTATTTTGACTGCCAGTAACGGTCCGGCGATGTTTATCGTATTGAGATTCTTCGCGGGGTTCGCGAGCTGGGGGTTTTTGCCTCTCAGTAAGTGCATCCCCCGTCTACGGGATGTTGGGGTGAGTTTCTCAGAAGACTATGTGTTGACTACGACTACAGCGCCCGTATACTGCTCAGAGCTGGCCCAACCCGAACATCGCGGGCTAATGGCCGGCATCAACGGCGTCATCATCGGCCTCGGCTACACCATCGCATCGTGCGTGGGACTGGGCTTCTTCTTCGCCTCCGATCCCACAGCACAATGGCGAGCACCTCTCGGACTGGGCATATTTTTCCCCGTTCTAACCCTGATTATCCTGTGCTTCACTCCAGAATCACCGCGCTTTCTACTCTTGACAGACCGCGCAGATGAGGCGTGGAAGATCGTGTCCAATTTACACGCCATCAAGGGCGATCCGAGGTCTGAGTATGCCCGTGCCGAGTTCTTTCAGATCCAGGAGCAAATCCGCATTGACAAGGAGATGAATGCCTCTTGGATGGAAATGATTACGCGACCTTCGTACCGCAAGCGTGTCTTGCTGGGTACGGCGTTTGCGTTCTTTGGCCAGAGTTCAGGAGTTGGTATCATTACTCAATATGTGAGAATTCCGAGTTGTGCCGTTTTCATGTTATATGTTCCTAACATTGAATAGAGCACTATCATTTACCGGGCATTGGGCTTCAACGCTCGCGATCAGATCATTCTGTCTTGTGGCTACATATCAGGTACGTCTAGCTTCTCTCGGTCCCTGATACCTTGATTAACCAAGTATAAAGTTGCCATCTTTGGAAACCTAGGAGGAGCTTTAGTCTCGGATCGCTTTGGACGAAAAGCCCTCATGTTATGGGCATTTTTAGGCTGTATCGCCTGTCTTGCTGTTGAAGCAGCCATGGTAGCGCTTTATGCGGAAGAGGCGACCAACAAAGCTGGTCTAGGTGTTGCAGCTGCTGCAACCTTTGTGATCCTCATCTTTTACTCCCCAGGCATCGACGCCAATTGTCCGGCGTTCTTCACAGAGATCTACCCGAACCATATTCGGGCCAAGGGAGCGACTCTGTGCTACGCGGTTTTCTCTCTCACGAACCTCATCTATCTTCAGGCCGGACCGACTGCGTTCCAGAACATCGGGTGGAAATTCTACATTGTGAGTTGATTTGAGCCATGAGCGGCCTCATTCCCACAGGGACAACATTAACTAAGGAACAGGTCTTCATTGTGATCTTGGTGGTCGGCACTGCTTGGGCCTGGTTCTGCGTCCCCGAGACCAAAGGGATGCCGTTGGAGGAAATCGCCGCCCTCTTTGGAGATACCGATGATATCGCTGTCTATTTGAAGGATGTCCATCTTGATTCATCCAAAGATGAGCTGGTGGTTGAGCACCATGGGGGAGAGGACAGGGACGCAGAAAAGGGCAGTCAGATCAGCGCACACGCCGTCCATGCCGAAGGGAAGGCTTAACGGAGCTGGCGGTGGCATTCTCGGCAAAAGGTGACTCTGCAACTAGCCAAGATACCGTGAGCCCGGAAGGATCAGGACGATCTATCCCTGAGATCAGTGGGGCTGAGTGGGAGGAGGAAGATGTGAATATCATTCAATCCAAATCTTCCACTTACCGTTGTCTCCAGACTTGGATCTTGGGAAGAGAACCCGCGGCAATGGGCTTGCTTGATGAGTCTGATATTCTTCGAGCGGAATCAAATCTCTTTACCAAAACCAACTTCGAAGATATGAAGCATCCCAAGCAATTCCAGGCAAAGGAAAAGGATTTCCATGCTTTCCTCAGGTGCGAATAAATATTGAATCAATACTGTAGTTGTAATCCAAACCAATCACATACGACACCATGCGAGTTGTTCCCCATGCCACAGGTACCGAGTAGTCGCCATTGGCTATGTGCTTGATCTCCCTGTATTCGGTTCCGTTATTAGCTGTGACTTCTGATTCCCTGCAGGTTCGGGGAAATAGCGTGCAATTGAGCGGAACCAGGGGCGGAATGTCGTCGGGCCAAAACTCGTCGAACCCAATGACCTCTGGCCGCAGAATGACGGTCAGGTTTCTAGTGCTCGCAAAATGCTCCAGGCGCTTGCCGCTTAAAGTGAGCCTAGAGCAGTCCTGAGCCAGGGGTCACTCTAGGGGTGGCAATAGGGGTGATATGCCTAGCACCAAGATCTTTAGGCGTCATTGCCACGGGCAACCAATCGAAAATAGCCTGTCTTTTAAAGTGGTGTCATTCCCACACGAGCGCGGCAACGCCTTTATGTTCATGTACATTGGGCTTTCAACTATCTCGCTCATACCCAACCATTCTGCTCCTGCGATTCAATGTGTGCATGCAAATTGCCTGTAATCTATTTAGAAAGGTAAATGCTACAGTCGTGATTCAGGATCCTTCAAACACCGCAACACAAAGATGGCCCAGAATTCCCTTCCAACATTTGATAAGCTCCCGCCCGTCCAAGGAGCTCCGAAAGGCTGTGCATGGGTGAAGACTCTACACTCAAGGCTTGTCTGTCCACGAAACTAACACTCAAGCAAGGGCCTATTCGACAGGAATGGTGTCAAAGACCAGGTCGGTACACTCAATCTCCTCACTCCAGATGTCGTGGTCGAAGCAGCCAAGGAGATCAAGACAGGCGAGAGCGTGGTTCTCAAGTAAGTGGCACACAACAAATTTGTGCTCACGTTAGACACTCATCTCTTTCTATCTAGCTGGCCCCTTGAAAATCCCCCTCGGCCAGGCTTTCGAGAAAAGTTCATACACACGATCAAAGATGTTGGCGCTGAGTTCAATATGGACATTGCCTGCTTCGACGATCTTGTGAATTTCAATACACAATCGAGTTCTCAATGGGATGGTTTCAGTTAGTTCCAGCCCAGCAGCACCGCAGGGGAAATACTGATATACTGCCAAGGGCACTGGGGCCATGCGGCCTCCGGAATGCATTACAACGGCATGAAGCACGATGAATTGATTGGAACAGAAGACGCAAGCATTCATCGTACGTCTACCGCCCCTTCTCCGCCGTGACCACGGACTAACAGCAGAGACTGGAGCAAACGCGGCGGTATAGTTGGCCGGGGCGTGCTCGTTGACTTCCCATCCTGGGCAGAGAAGAACGGCGTGGCCATCGACGCAAAAACCAGCCAAGTCATTTCACTCGACGTGATCAAGCAGGTCCTCGCCGAAGAGAACGTCACGCTCAAGACGGGCGACATCTTAATCGTCCGCAGCGGGCTTATTCAAGCTTACAACAAGTGCACTAACGAAGACGAGATGTACGACTTGATGCGATCTACCAAGTCAATTGGCACCGAAGCATCGGCCGATATGGTCCGGTGGCTATGGAATAATCACTTCTCTGCTATTGCTGGAGATGCAATTGCTTTCGAAGCACAGCCATTTGATAAAGACCATGGTACGTAGCAACCCCGTCCCAAACGATGTTTGTACTGACCTGACCGCAACTAGCTCTACACGACTATTGCCTGGTATGGTTTGGGATGCCGATTGGCGAGTTGTGGGATCTTGAGGCTCTGGCGGAGAAATGCAAAGCCTTGAACCGCTGGACGTTCTTTGTCACGAGCTCGCCATTGAACGTGACGGGGGGTGTTGGGTCGCCTCCTAATGCCATTGCGGTATTCTAGGTCTGTGCTTCGCTCCGCGGTTCTGCACTCCCGGATGTAGTGGGTCCATGTGCGCGGCGGCAGAATGAACAAATGGAGAAGACTTAAATTCCGATGCTTTTTACGCGCTGCCCGATGTCGCTGTTGCGGAAGTTAACCTAGAATCAAGAGTGAGCCTGTGATCCGTAAGCCCCGCTGACCACGGGATCTTTTGCACCTCTCGTTGGTGTCTGTGGGATCCCGGAGACAGGCACTTTACCATCCCCGCGAGTCTCAAACCCTGGCACGGCGGAGATATGGCTGCTCGGTCCTCCACTTCTCTGGTATATTGGGTAGTGGATCAAATGAATCAAAGCCCCCCTTTTGGTCCACGTACTACTGCTTAATCCTGAGATGGCGGCATTTGTCATTGCGGAAATTTGAAACAGAGGTGCGAGTCGAGACATCGAATACTATCACGCTCCAGGTGTGGGACACTGTTATTTCCACGCCGACAATCCAGGCATTCATCGAATAGTATCTGCAATTGTCACATCTTGTCAAAGAAGCAAAATTTCGTTCTGAGATAGCATTAGACAACATTCTCTCCATCCGGTCCTCCAACCTGTCCACAACTTCAACCTCAGCAATGCCTCAATCATTTGTAGAGAAGGCACAAGCCCAGAAGGGCTCCCTCGTTGGGATTGTCCTAACCATCCCTTCCGTCACCATCGCTCAACTTGCCGGCCAAGCGGACGCCGACTTCATCATGATCGATATGGAGCATGCACCTCAACCCATAGATGTCGTGACGCAGATGGTGCACGCCTATGTCCAGGTGACCCGAGGGACACGGTTCCCGATCATACGCATCCCATCTCACGGAGTTGAGTGGGTGAAATGGGGGATGGACAGCGGCGCCGCCGGAATCATCATCCCCATGGTCAACAACGCCGACGAAATGAAGGCGATCCTCGATCGAGCAATCTATCCTCCCGCAGGCCGGAGGAGCTTCGGTCCCATCTATGCGAATTTCGCCCATCCTGACGGCCCTGACGGTGGAATGGGTGGCTATTTCGATCGTGCCAAAAGAGGAGAAATTGCAGTCTTGCCGATAATCGAGTCGCGGGAAGGTGTGGAAAACGTGGAGGAGATCTTAGCCTTGGACGGTGTCTCTGGGTGTTTCATCGGCCCGGCTGATCTGAGGCTCTCCTTGGGTTTGACACCAGCTGCGGATGGACCGGAGCCCGAATTTCAAGATGCCTTGAAACGGGTTTTGGCGGCTGGCAAGAAGTTCAATAAGGTGGTAGGGAGCATGGGGATGGGAGAGGACCACGCCAGCAAACGCGCCGCAGAAGGCATGCACTTTTTGTTTTCTTCTTTTGACTTCAGCTCACTTGCGGGTGGGTTTGCAAATGAAACGGGCGCGGCACGCAAAGGTGTTCAAAATGGTGTTGCAAAGTTGTGACACGCCACATCTCGGTCAAGGGTTTCCAAGTATATATCTCTATCATCATGAGTGATCCCGCCACGCTCTCAATGCTTTTGTTCGGCGGTTCTGATGGGTTGAATTACTGGCGAACGACTTTGGCAATAACATCCCAGCGACTAGAACATGATCATATGAGAACGAGAGCGGCAGCGAGTATGTCTCTGTGATGAGACTCACACACAAAATTCCCCCATATTCTCTCTCAACCCAACTATCCAATTACAAACACAAGCGAAAACACCCGATAACCTTGTCGAATCCATCATATTTCAGTGGAAGGGGTTCGTGGTGGCACCCATTCACCATCATGAAAACAGTCTATCATTTCATTTACATATCTCTAACTAGCAAATCCGTGGCTCCGGAAATACGCAGCAGCAAGACGGCGGAGGTCTATCAAACCCGCGCGAGAACTCGACCATTTCCGCCGCCTGCCAGCTGCTCCGTCATTCCGCACACTGATTGAAAACCTATGGCCCATACTGGGACTCATTGGTCACAGTGGAAGCGATGTGGGGACATTCTAGCATGTCAGATTAGTCCATAGGTTTCTTTGTTTGGGGACTGACACCTGATACTGACAAGCAAATGCTTTTAATGGCCCCGGCTCTCTTATTTGCACCGTGGAATGATACTCTGGCATTGTGGGCTTAACGCAGAAGACATCTGGTCCGTCAAGTCACAATGGGAAGCATCCAGAAAGACGGCAATGCCGACGGCTACAAATTACTTCCACAATACCACTCGCAGCCAGAGCTGCTTCGAGTCATCCATGTCGGTGCAGGCGCTGCCGGCCTTCTGATGGCCTACAAGATGAAAAAGCACATCAAGGAGTTTGAGCTCGTATGCTATGAGAAGTGAGCAGAGCGCATTGTAGCTCTTCTCTGTGACAATATCAAGGACATTCATTCGCTGACAGATATGCCAGAAACCCCCATATCGGAGGCACATGGTTGTTCCACTCGCCCCTATTTTCCCGAGAGACCGGTCAAATTAACGCCCTCCAATGGCCCTAGGTATGAGAATCGATATCCAGGCTGTGCCTGTGACATGTAAGTAATCCAATTCTCTACTCCCCGGACCTAGGCTCATTGTCAGTCCCGCACATATCTACACATATCCATTCGAGCCGAATCCAGACTGGTTTAGTTTCTATGCCTATGGCCCAGAGATCCGTCAATATTTTGAGAAATTCGCTGCCAAGTACGATCTGGCACAGTTCATCAAGCTCGAGCACCGAGTCCTCAGTGCCGTTTGGGATGATGAAAAGGGTATCTGTATGTGAAGCAAGATTTTCCCCCGAGTAACGCGCCTCGCCTGACTTACACGCACAGATGACATTGAGGTTCGTTATAACGGAACCATCATCAAAGATTGGTGTCACGTCCTGGTGAACGGAGGAGGCTATCTTAACTCGTGGAAGTGTAGGCACCAATGGCGTCTCCCTCCTTGACATGAAGCCTTGTGATTGACTACTTTCGACAGGGCCAAACATCCCCGGTCTACATGACTTCCAGGGAACGCTGGCACACAGTGCTAATTGGGATCCTGGCAAGTGGTAGTCTTCAGGCTGGGGCTCAGGGATTTAGCTAACATTCCAAAGATATCAATTACAAGGACAAGCGAGTAGGAGTCATTGGAACAGGCTCTTCAGCCATTCAGATCGTTCCTCAGGTGCAGAAAGGTGAGGCAATCATCCCAGCAGTCTTGTTTCCTTGAGACTGCTGAACATTTGTGTTACAGAGGCGAAGCATCTTACAGCTTTCATGCGATCGGTTACATGGTAAGCACAGGAACCTAGCCACTTGGCCTACATACTTCTGCTAAAGCCCATTCCTTTTCTGCCGTCTAGGATTTCTCCTCCTATGGGTAAACAAGGATTGGAGAAGAGCAAAAATGCATCCACGCTCCCGGATGGATCGATCCCATCTAACTCTCAGTACTTTTTCTCAGACGAAGAGAAGAAACGATTTAGAGAGAATCCTGATCAGCACCTTGAGTTCAGAAAGGAACTCGAGTCGGAAGTCAATGCCGGCTTTGTCATGTACATGCGAGACTCTGAAGCGTCCAAGGAAACAGAGAAACACATGAGGGCGGAGATGAATCGGCGCATTGGCCCTGGTCATGAGGAATTGAAGGAGAAATTGATTCCCTCCTGGCCTCCTGGATGTAAGTGCCCTGTCCTCAGCCTGAATTACATGAGTGCCCTCATTGAGGCTGAGCAAGAATGTTCTGCGGAATACCATTTGCTAAGCGAAGAATTTGAGCAGGTCGTCGCATCACTCCCGGAGATGGGTATCTTGAGGCACTAGTGAAGCCGAGTGAGTGGACTCGAGAGCTCAAAGTTTACAAAGAGTCCGATCGCTGACTGCCAGCAAAGATGTCTCCCCGGTGCACACAGAAATCAGTAAAGTGGTCCCAGAGGGCGTTATCGACGAAAACGGACGTCTTTACGAACTCGACGTTCTGGTTTGTGCTACGGGTTTCAATCTTGCCTTTACACCATCATTTGAGGTACGTGGGAAACTGGGCTGTCGAATGCAAGATGAATTCGACCCTGAGCCTCAAGTCTATCTCGCCTTGACCGTACCAAAGTTCCCCAACTACTTCGTTGTCAATGGTCCTAGGGGTAATTGGGCTCAAGGGTCAGCGTTGGCTTCGGTATGATTGGCTTCACCTTCCAGAACTATTCTTTTATCAAAAATTACTTATCGATTTTCAGCACGAACTTCAGATCGATTACATCGTTCAATGTTTGAAAAAGATCCAAGGCGACAAGGTGAAAGCTTTGGAGGTGAAAGAACAAGCGGTCAGAGACCTGTACGAGCACCTGGAGGAGTGGCATCATTTATCTGTCTTTGATGCACCTTGTAAAAGGTACGCTTTGGCTTCAGCCTTCGACATCTCTACTGTTCCTCTCGCTGACCATATGAAAGCTGGTACAAGAATAACATTGTCGGCGGTGAGATACCTCCCAGCTGAAAGCGCTCGCCAAACATGCTAATCAACATTACCATTAGGCAAATTGTGGGTTTGGGGAGGTTCTGTAAGTTTCTTGACTGTATATCAACGCCTGATACTCATGTCGCTGTGCTAATTTGCAACCCTTGCGAAAAGGGTCTCCATTACCTCAAGACAATCAAGGAAGTAAGATTCGAGCATTACAACCTCACCTATCGAAACTGCAACATGTTCGCTTTCTTAGGAAACGGGTTCACAGAACCCGAGGTCCTCAAGCAAAAGGATCGTTTGGCGCCTTACATTCGCAATACCGATGTTCCATGGTCCATGTAACAACTGCATAGAACTTGGAACACTGAAGATCGATGAAAAGAACTAGAGGATGGGGCTTGATCACTTCTCCAAAGACATGTAGAGTTTTCCGCGGGGTGTTATGGGTTGACTTCTTACTCGCGCCAACATGGACGACGCAGACAACCAATTCATTCTGTTTTGGCGATCCCAATCAAGGCAAATCCCTTCACCATCATTAGAAGATGGGATCTCTAAGCTTCAACTGCATTCTTTGCTTTCACATTCTCTTTCTTACTTTCGAACTCTTCAACATCCGCCTCCTCATGCAAATGACGACTTTCAAACATTGATATCCCTCTTGAGGATCTGATGTCGCCAGCGCATCAAAGGCGTCAGGAGCATTCTTGAAATGATAAACATGACTTATGAGTTTGTTCAAATCAATGATGCCTTGGTCGACAAGGTCGATTGCTTCCTCGAAACAGTTCGGCCCATATCGAACACTTCCTGATTCAATATCAGTGATTGTCCGGTTCTTGGCCGCACGAAAGATTTGATGGGGAGCAATCTCGTACCGCGCACGTTCAACTGCTTCATCATGACCACATCCATTGGGATCACGGGCTGAGAGCCACCGTACACTCCTACCTGGACATCTAGAGTGGTTGTTAGTGCTGAAAGGGGCGTTTCTTGGTGTAAGATGGAACATCTCTCACATGTCGCGTTTGATCTACAGACTCGGATTCCACTGCAAGAAGATGAGCATGAATGAACGCGTCGAATAACTGGAGATAACCAGTTTGACCTACGCCGCCATGCATGCTTTCGCCCCGGAAGCCTCTATGCATATATCAAAACCTTGATTCAAGCCAGAAGTACCAGATAAGATCATCTCGGCCAGGCGATTTGAATAGGCGTCTGTTGACTCGGATGAGCCTTGTGAAGGGACGAGGAAGGCTTCATCGGCGACAAAACTTTTGGCAAAATCGGCCCGAAAATGCTGCTTCTCCGCGAACACAACCTTGCTCGAGCCGAAACTGTTACCCTCGATGAGTGTTTGGCTCTATCAGCAGGGAGGGTGGGTGCAACTTACGCCTTGGCCAATGCTCCAAGCTGCAAACCAATGCAACCGGCACCGAATATCACAACGCTTTTGCACCTAAAATCGCCAGCTTGTCGTGCGATCTGGAGGGCAATCGCAAGAGGCTGAATAGCACCAGACTCTGGCCATGAGATTCGACTTGTCAGTTTGACCACGTTTTCCGGGGGCACAATCTTTTGCGTCATGCATCCTCCATCACATCCTGGAAGGCCCATCTGGCGACCGTTCGGACACAGGTTGGGATATCCAGCTGTGCAGTCATAGCATCTGTCGGTACGTGATGCGTTAGCGTTCATCGTCTTATCGGATGGCTGTAGTATGAAAACAATGAAATAGAGATTCGATCTCAACTTGTGCCGTGCAGCAGCAACGAGACTCTCATACTTGAAACAAGGGATATGAGGTTTAATCGCGACCCGGTCACCAACTTGAAAACCCTGGACGTTATCTCCTACCCCTTGAATTTCTCCGGCACATTCATGCCCCAAAACAAACGGCGTTTGGACGGATCCATGAAAACCTGGAGAATTCATGAACAGATTGCTGAAGCCGTTTCAGGAGTCGAACCTTCTCGCCACAGGTGAATCTGTTCGATATGGAAATGAGTGAGGGATATCAAAATAAAAGCCAGCGCAAAAGGTTTATTACGTCTGAGCCACATATGCCAGTAGCTTTGATCTTGACCAAAACATGCCCGCTGGGGACGACTGGATGTCCTTGAACAAGTGCAAATTCGAGCGGCCAAGGCTTCACTTCTAGGTTGTTCACATCGGATAATACCAATGCCTCATTGCTTTCTTGGGTGGGCACCGTTGCCATTGGGTAGTAGATCAATTTCTCGGGGAAGGCAGACAGGGACAATCGAAGTAGATGTTGTATTCTGCGGGCCGGCGTTGAACGTCCTGCTATACTGACACAGGACCCCTCCTTAGCAGCCACTGACTGTCGTTATAAGTGAGCAAGGTACCCGGTACCCAAATACAGCGCGTGGCGGAATGCGCGCGGATTGTTTTGTCAACGGCTTCCCTTTCTTCCGCCGACGCCGATCTTTGAAGGGAATGTTTGGGGAGAGATATGTTCATTATGCCGAATCATCTATGAATCATGCGGAACTCGTCGTTCGAGGCTTGGAGCTATGATAGGGACATCCAATATGCGAAACACTGATTGGCACTCTCGCCGGCGTGAATGTAGCAGGTTAGGACTGGAGAAAAGAACCGGATAAATCAATGTAATGTGTTTAGTTGCAATCAGTGGTACTTCAATTCACCGTTTCGTAAGTCTGGGACCCTGCAAAGATGTGGAACACCTTCAACCGGATACAAAGATCGAAGTGTCATACAAGCCAGTCATATCACCCCATAATTCCGAATCATCCCAATTGAACAACCGCTCATCCCAAGTTTGTCCACTCTGATCCACCATCTCCTCCGGAGAGGCCGCAATCGCAGACCGTTTGTTCAAGTCCAATCCCTCATGCTGTGTCGGGCTTGAAGAGCCCGCCAAAAGCTCCGAAGCCCCGGCCAGGGTGCGATCTGATGTAGATTCACCGTGCTGTGCGTACTGGAGCCAGCGCGAATTGACAATCTCCCGGGCAGTGCAGATAGGTCGACTCAGTTGTTTGAGTGTGTAGCGAGCAAACAGAGATCCGGGACTGATCGCTGCCGTGATAATGAGCGCACGATCGAAGAGATTGATCGCCCGGCGGATAAGGTCTTCGCTGTTGCCAGGACGAACAATGACGCTGATGATGGGGAGCAAGGCTCCGATTAGGTGCAGGGCTACTGTATACTTCCCTGGTCGTCTCGAAAAGGAACAGTCCTGGGACAACTCCAAGGCCTTTGTTATGTCGGTTGCAATCTCGATGCAAGTTTCTGCCACTCGGCTGGAGTACTTTAAGCTCAGCATGTCTCCGCGTCGAAGGAGCAAGCGTAAGGATTGGTATCGCAGATACAAGGTGAGGGCTTGCTGCCATATGAAAGCAGGGATACTGTCCTGCTCCCGTTTTGTTGTGATCAAATCCCATTGAAGAATCTGAGGCGTTCCTTGGAAGAGCGTGATGATTTGGCCATCCATTGCTGCAATAGACTCGGCGCTGCATGGCCTTTTCACCTTGGTTCCGAACAGAGAGCGCCAAACATTAGATGAGAGCCTGGACCATTTGATGACTTCGAGTAGATATGGAACAAGAGAGGTCCTGGCTGTTTCCTCTAGAATCGGGCATTGCGGATACAACATCCTGTCGTCCACACACTTTGGATAGCTCACATCAAAATCCGACTCGGTGATAAGATTCGGTATTCCACAACTGTAAGCAAGGGTGTTGCTGAAGCAGAATATGGCCCAGAACGTACGCTGTCGGTATGTCCGCTCGTAGAAGCTGATGTTCTCATCCCATGACGGCTCGTTGTGGATGCCCAATTGGAAACATAGACGAATTGCCGCTGCCACGGTGTCATATGCCGTGCTGAACTGGGAGCCAACGTAATAGTAGCAGGTCTTGACCAGGAGTATATGGATGTCGATGAGAGACGCATCCTTCTTTTCGACCCGATTGATGTAACGGAGTAAGGTCTCACCACGCTGGAACTCTATCGAGCCGGAAAACACGTCGTCGTCTGTGCTCTCGTCGAATGAGATTTTCACAACGGCGAGGATAAAGTTAAGAAGTATCGCGAACCGCACAGAAGTGATCTTGTCCATACCGACGTGGTCGTTTGCGCGGAAGACGGCAAGTTGAGCTCGTAGTTGTGTCATGTTAATGCACGGCCAGTGTGGATTGACTTGGAGGAAGAACCGATCGAGAGAGTGAGAAGTCCTCTCTAAATCTTCCCTCCTTGTAACTTCCAGGAGTCGATCCAAGTCGCGACGTTGTACAGTTGACAATGTCTCGAAGTCTGTGTCTTGTTCCTCTGTCACCAGCGACTCTAGTGTCAAAGACCCATCCACTTTTCCGAGATCACGAACCGAGCGGTCGAGAAGATCTATCTGTTGGAAGTAGGAGATGCCACCCGTCGACCTCTGGGTCCTTTCGGAGACCGAGCCTGGCGAGCGCATGTTATTCCCGTTGGAGGTCGTTGGCGTCTCGTTTAGGCGACCTAACGGCGGCGGCGGGCAGGCAGCGTCTGGTTGCGCAAGTGTTCGCTCCGACACTTGACTAGTAGGTCGAACCATGTTTTCCATCTGAGTATCCCCGACTACCTCCGGCAAAGGGTCGCTGAGTTGCATCACATCGTTGACAGCCTCGATAGACTGTACAGATGAGCGTTCGGGATGGGTCAAGTCGAAGCCCTCTGGAAAATGAGTGAGAAATCCTAAGTCGCTCGGAGGTGCTGCATTTCGGTCCACTGTTTGTGCTTTTCGACGTTGCCTGGGAGCACGTCTCTGAGGATAAATACATTCCAGGCCCCCATGTCGACAGTTTTCGCACAGGCTTTCACCACTGCACTTTCTCTTGCGACGTTTACATTCAGTGCAGGCATGGGCGGTGTAGCTCTTGCGCGACTTGACTCCAGCTGTGTCAGGCGCTGTGCCCGTTGTTGCCATTTCTCTGGATTCTCAAGGCATTTGAGCATGTACCACCATCTATGATCGCGGGCGTGGTAGCGTGCAGAAAGTGTGAACATTGAAAGGCTTTCACATTGAGGAATCAGAGAGTTGAGGAGATGTGGAGGCGGGGGCGGGGAGCGAGACTCTACACGACTACACATGACGAGATCGAACGAGAATAGGCCTGGGATCCCATCCGCTGAGCGAGATCTACACGTCCCATCATGTAGCTACCCTTCCTAGAGATACTTGCACCAAGGATTTGTATGTCTGAACAACGTGGCCAGCACTAAAGGACGACTCAATAATCATGTTGAATGTCTCTGGCAACTTGTCTATTATCTGCCCCCTTTTGGACCTCTTGCATGCCCATGGATCAGATTTGGCACAGCATAGGATAGCTGGCGCCGCAATTTCATATGTTTATAGCAATATTACATTGAGTCCAACACATATTGTGAGGATGTGGTCCATGGGCGAAGCATTGTTTCCGGACTTCGGCGGAATAGGCGGAAGAGAGGCTTTCCGCCTTTCCATCTCCCGCTCCCGCCTGGCCAGCTGATTCAATTTCTCGGTCCAGCGCGACCTCGGCTTTGATTCTACCAGGCATCCCCTCCTCGATCTTTGAGATTCACCATCCCTAGATCTTTGGATGCGGGCTGAGTGGTTGAGACAGGCAAAGGGGAGTCAACCAACATCGCTTACCGTGATCCAGCCTCATGCATTCTGTGACTGGGAAGGTTATCGGGGGGTCTATAAAGACGACGCCAAAGTGTCACAGGCCGTATGCCTGAGTTGGCCTTCGTAACTATATAGTCAGGCGTCGCCCCCGACCCCTTCGAATATGACCATGTCGTCCAATTGAGTCACAATTCCACGCAGGGTTGACTAGCTGATCCTGCCCAGAAATGAGGCCCGGGCACCAATCATAGACGTCAGCTTAGCACACTAAGAATTGAACATACTTCGGATTGCTCCAAACCCTAGTAGCACATAGCTCTCGGTCCCACCGAAAGCCACTACTACCCCGCGTCCTCTGTCGGTTTGGACCGTCTAGGAACACATCAGGCTTGTCTCCAGGGTTGTCCTTGAAGAGTACCATGGAAACCCTGTCGATATTCTTCACAAGGTATTCTTTCATGTGCAATATTTTGTACAAGTGCCTCCAAAGAGATTCGAAACAACTTCCATGGGAAAAAAAGGATGGATCCCGCGCAGTCTTCACCTCCCGTCAGAACGCGCAAGCGATATACACCACATGCATGCTTCGAGTGTCAGCGACGAAAGAGGAAGTGCAGTGGAGGAAGTCCGTGTGAAAACTGTCATCACACGCAGATTGAATGCATCTACCTGCAAGATCGCGCAACAAAGCAGCGTCGTCTAGCGGTTTCTGCGAATGCGGCAACAGCAGCGACTGCTCTTGCCGATGAAAGACCTGCCACAGTCAACCACGATGCCAGCAGGACCATCGCCAGCGACGGCGATGGCAATCAAATTCGACTGGCGTCAGGTCTGGATCCGAGCCAGGACATCTCCCTGCCGGCTCGAGCACCAACTTCAGAGGAACTTCGAAGCGAATTGAGTCATCGTACTCAGACACTCGAAGAACATCTGGAGACATTGAAAAGAGAGATAGCTCGCCTTGGCCAACAAGCGCCTCCGATGCCAGCTACGGCAAGCATAGAGAGCACGACGATGCCGGTTATGCCAGTTGCCAGTGATTCTAGCCCGACAAGTCTCCTCTCGCCGCCCGTCACAGTGCGCCCTGCTGGTGAACCTGTCCGAGATGGTGGCATTGAGAAGAGTCCCCCGCTGTTGGGGGGGAATTCTTTTTTCCAACAGCTCGACGTCCTCGAGAACTCGGTGATCCGCGACCTAGGCACAGCCCAAGAGCAAGGAAGGGTCCGAGCCGACGACAGTCGCACCACGGATCCTGCTATGCCTACCGTGGGCCCGCGAGACGAGCTCGACCAGCTTATCCAGCAAACCAGGACAGGAGACCTCGACCAGACATGCCGGGCACTTGACCTCTACTTCGGGCACATTAATTCGCATTGGCCATTTATCAACGAAACCCACCTTCGATCTCAATTTGCCGCATTTCTGGCGAACGACACAGTCTCCCTGAGCAGGAGAATAATGATCCAATTCGCCACCCTGTTGAATTACATGCGAGCTGTTACGAGCGTTCTATCTGAAAAGTCTCCAGAGGACGACAGAGTCCCCGGTTGGGCCGAGCTGCAACGGGGTGATGCCATACTCGGGCACGACACGGACACGGACAACTTCTTGAAGGTTCAGATCTTGCTCGTCAAGACCTTCTACTTCTTCTATGCTGCACGCTTCAATGTGGCATTCGACACGGTTGGCACAGCGATCCGAATCTGCTATCAACTAGGACTCCACAACGAGCCATCCTGGGGCGACGACTGCACTTTCTACGAGAGGACATACCGCCAGCGCGTGTTTTGGGTAGTCTACTGTCTAGCCCACATCGTGGCTCAGAATGCGGGCGTGCCGACACCGTTCCACGACTCCGACTTTATGGTCGACAGCCCTAAATGCGTAGACGATCGAATGCTATACCCGCAATGTCCTCCTGTCCAAACGATGCCCAAATCTTCTCCCATACTATACTTTCTCGAAATCATCAAATGGGCTAAACTCGCCTCCGAGACCTGGCATGCAATGTTCAACGTCAGAGTTGAAAGGCCTCAAAGGTTCGCATCTGTCCGGGCTCTGGATGAACGGATAGTGGCTTTGGAAAAAGAGACACCTCAGTTTTTGCGCTGGTCCCTTGGCCACAAAAAAAGGACCCATAATGAAGTCTTGTCGATCACTTGGCAACAAAGCTATATATTGTACCTGAGGGTCCGCGCCTTGCGTCTACTCCTCCGACGCCAGGAGATGGTCAGCTTGAGGTATGAACAAGAGACTGCGCATGGCTGTATTGAGATTGCCACCGAGATTATCGACACCGTGGAGTCATCTTACCAGTCTCCATTCCATGAACATATATTGCAGTACACGTGGGCCCTCCATCTGACGGGGGCGTTTGTTCCCGTCATTTGCGTGATTGTCCGTTCCAACGACGAGAATCTTGTCAAGCAGGCCATCGACCTGTATCATCGAACGCTCACGATCTTGAAGGGTATTGAGCCGGAACTCTCAATGGCTCGTCGAATACTTCATCAGTTGAGTATTCCCATTCGTGTTGCCCGGGAGGTTATCAATTCCCGGTGGCCTCAATGTGTCCGACAGGAAATGCCGCCCAACCTGGACGAGTTAGATAGCCACATGCTCCGCGGCCAACCTAGGCCGAACTTGATGCCAAATTATTCGTGCGACTTGGGACCACAAATATCGGCATGGACCTTTCAGAATGACAGGTTGCTGGACAATGCCTCTCTGCCCTCGCAGGAGACTCTCTTCGGGGAAGACTTTGAGATATGGAATCAGATGAGCAACATGCATGCATGGCCATTTCAGTCAATTTAGGTGCACAGGAGGCTTTGGAGATGGCAGAACAGTTTGCTCCCTTTTACCTATCTTGCGATGTCTATATTGGGGGTGGAAGATCAAATTGGAATGATTCCTCAATCAGTGTTACCGAGCTCGTGGTGCTTGGGAGCTTCAAGTGCTTGCATTCTGCTGGTTTGCCCTGTATGCCGGTACTGTGGCAGACGTCAGTACTACTCCTACAAGTGTCGTCCCGCTGTTTGTGAAATCAGCTTATCAAGTGAAGGAGGAAAGATTCAAATAGCGACAAGGTGGTCTTTTAATTCAAATTCCGCATGGACAGCTCCACATGTGCGGACATGTGGCGGAAACGGAGCAAACTACGAAACAAACATTGAATCCATCAGGGACAACTCAGAGTAGCCACGGCGAAGTCCCTCTGCCGGTATTGTCAGGATTATAAGGATACAGTGATGATGTCCCCAAGCTGTTTGGAAACAAGGACTAGAGACATGTGGTGCTCTAGCGAAAGTTCCGGTCATATCACGAGAAAAGAATAGTAGTCGTCTCCAAAAAGTGAACCATGAATCAATCATGAAAGCCCAGCCTGATCGGAAAGCAAAATGTGGATGCCCGGAATAATGAAACATTTCAATTGGATGATGGAACTCCCAGCGAAAGCCGCCACTCCCCAGCGGAAGGAAGAGCAGTCTCAATTACAGGGGCTGGGACCTGCTCAATAGCTGAGCTTTTCTGACGGAAACACCTCTGTCAGCCAGCGGCATATAGAACGACGGTTTGCTTTTGGCCATCCCCAGGTTTCGAAAAAGTATCCAACCCTCTGTCTGAGAGACTTTCGAGAGACTTCGTTCACAGCCCCCAACATGGTTCAATCGCCGAGCATCCGATTCAAGCCCCTACACCCGACCTTTGTCGCGGAAGTTGAGGGCGTAGACTTCACGAAACCTATACCCGACAGTGTGATTGAGGAACTCAAGAAAGGGATCGACAAGTATGGCGTTTTGGTGTACCGCAAAGCCAACATTGACAACGACACACACGTTGCTTTTACCAAGCGCTTCGGAGAACCGGACAGCATGCCCTTGGTGCACGGGCGAGGCCGCTTTCCTGAGCAGCCGCACATCTTCGACGTTTCGAACATAGACGAAAACGGAGAAATCCACAAGCAGGAGAACCGGGTGAGAGCGCTAATGTCAAAAGGGAACGAGCTGTGGCATGCCGACATGCAATACCACCCGCGTCGCGACAAGTATTCGTTTCTTCGCGCGGAGCAGATCCCTCCCCGAGGCGCCGGGGGTGAAACGGAGTTTGCGGATTCGCGAACCGCATACGACGAACTGAGCACGGAATGGAAGGGGCGACTTGAAGGAATGGTCACGAACTGCTCGCTCCTCCATAACCGTCGAGCAGCGGCGCCGGATCTCTACCAGGGCATTGATCCCTTCGACTGGTCGATTACTCGTTGGCGGGCAGTGTATCCTCACTCCTCCGGGCGCAAGAACCTCTACGTCACGAGCTACGTCTATCAAATCGACGGCATGTCCGTGGAAGAGAGCAAGAAGGTGGTCGACGAGCTGCTGGCCCATGGCAGCCAGGATAAATTCGTGTACAAAGTCCTCTGGGAGCAGCCTGGCGATATGGTCATGTGGGACAACACTGCGACATGGCACCGAGCGCTCGATGACTCGGGATATAAGTATATACATAAACGCGACATGCGACGAACGAACACTTTGGATGATGGGCCGTACGCGTGGGGAGAGAATGAGCCTGGGAAGTACTGGAAAGTCAAATTGCCTCAGGATCCATTGGCGCATGAGAACAAAGGTGCGACCCCTGGTTTGGTGCCCGTGACGGCGAAGGCCGTCCCAGCGACGGCTTGAGGCACTCTTACCACCCTGGATGAGCATTACGCCGGCTGTGCATTGAACGCTCGATTGAGGGGGAGAGATCTTTGTAGTGTCCGTTTGATATGTTGAAAATTGTTGCACCTTCTCTAAAAAAAGGGAATTATCTGCACCAATTCACTTCTGGTGCTCCGTTCTCGATCCCATTGTGCTACCTCTGATGGCGGCTCTTTCGGTCAGATTTTGTGTTGTCCACCGTGACCCATACAAACCTGTGTGACTCTGGGAGGACCCCGATCGCGCGCATGACCCCAAAAATGTCCAAGTCCGAGTTCTGCCAATTGTTGTTAGAGATGCTCGGCGCTGTTTGAAGGCGGCGGCATTTTGAGAAGCGGCATATTGTCCAAGTTCCGTGGTTCCGCCGGAGGTAGCGAAAGAGATACTTTGCGGAGCTCGATTCAACCCTGTTCTTTGTCAGTGCTGCGGCCTCGTTTATGCTCTCGTATAAATGAAATATTTCCCCGCAGCAATAGACGACAGTCAGACTCATCCAAAGTCGGGCAAAAAGCGTCATAATATTGACATGGGCAAGCTCTTTGATCCTGATTCAGACAATTTGCCAAAGTTGGCCGACTTGGAGCCAATTCCGGGCGCTATTGACAGGGCGTCATGGTTTTGGGGTGACAATGACGAGGTAAATGAGTCTGCTGTACCCAATACCTGTCTTCCAATGACTGATATTCGTTTCTAGCTGGGTCGCCTCAACCTGTTGACCCCCAGAAGAGTTGCAAACGCAGCGAAACTCATCCAGACTGGCGAAAGAGTCACCTTGAAGTAAGGCATCTTTCAAGACCGCGCTCAACAACTTCAACTTGGAACTGATCTGAATTTTCCGTGCGCAAGCTTTCCTTGCGAGTTACCGAATCCACCTTTGTTCGGCAGAGAGACGTTTCAACACACTCTCAAGCATCCTGTGGTGTATGGATTTGACGACTTGTACACGTTGAACACGCAAAGTGGGTCCCAATGGGATGGCTTTCGCCATGTGAGTGACTCTGGATCTTGAATGGGGTTCCAACATGGTTGACAGCAGTGTCAAGGTCTCTGCCCCCTTTGGAGATTCTTACATATGGTATAACAACGTGAGTTAACCTGTACTTTGTTGACCTGTGAGCAATGTGGTCATCCAATGTGCTTACACAGAACAGACAACCGAGCAAGACATTCTCACCTCCACCAAGCTTGGTCTACAAGCATGGGGCGAAAAGGGCATTGGTAGGGCAACCACGTTGCAACCGACGTCTATGTCGAGCTAATAAAACTGTGAACAGTTGGCCGCGGCGTGTTGATTGACTTCTACTCATTCAGCAAGAAGTCCTACGACCCGTTCTCCTCGCGAAAAATCACCTTTGCAGATATCATGGACTGCGCCCACGCACAGAACGTCCAGTTCCAATACGGCGACATCCTAATCGTCCGAAGCGGGTTCACAGAGGAATACCGCAAACTGAACCAGGACGAGCGGGACATGATGAGCCGCAAGACGTTCGAGGAGCACAAGTTTGCTGGGCTGGACAGAACGCCCGAGACAGTCGCTTTTCTCCACGATAACTATTTCAGCGCCGTGGGAGGGGATGCACCGGCGTTTGAGGTCTGGCCCATGGACGATCCGCATCATCTGCATCACTTGCTCCTCGCCCGTTGGGGGGTGCCGATTGGGGAATTGTGGGATCTTGATGGCTTGGCCGAGATGTGTGAGAAGCATAAACGATGGGAGTTCTTCTTCTCTAGTAGCCCGGCTAATGTTCAAGGTAATGTCATGATCTTGTACGCTAAAGAATTCGTCACTAACCGAACGTGTTCATGCTAGGTGGCGTCGGCTCGCACGCAAACGCCATCGCGGTTTTTTAAGTCGAGCTCCTTTAAACGTACGTGCGAGCACAAAGACGCGGCATGGAAGGTCCTTCCGGTCTCTGGACATGGAGATTTCAAAACCCTCGTATGGCCATTATCCATATCGCCTCCATCGGCAAAGCCATATTCTCCTTCAATATATGACCATGGGTTTAGCGTATGGAGGTGTCAAAATCTAGTACTATTCTCTCACAACTCCTTGTTACCTCATATGATACTCGGGGTTCTATCTTCTTGTCAAGGGTCTCCTGCTGGAAACATACCCTAGTTCACTACAGTACTATATATAGTCCATCTAGTAGAGTGGAAAGTAGTTCTCGAAGTTACGATAACTATAGAATAGCTAGTACTGACTCAAATATCGCCTTAGGCTTAAATACTAGCAACTACCATTTGGAGCTAGGCCCAAGTTAGATAAATTCGTACTACTATTGAATGTCAAGTTTAACAGTGTAGAGGTGCTCTACTATAGGGATAGGTAGATCATAGTGATAGTGATATTATTCAAGTGTTAGGTTCACCTTTAACGTCCAGTCAAGTATAGGACTCCAAAGTACAAGAGAAGGATGGTTCTCTCCTACGGGTGCCTGCCTAGCCCTTTGGCTTATCTATAGCTTAGTATTCGTAATACTAATAAAGACCTGACTATAGAGAATACTAGTCATTGCTGAGGGAGAGTCGATCCTATACAGTACTGTATACTATTCGAGCCCCTCGCCAAACCGCGACTAAGTCCCGATCCATGCATTCACGTAGAGTATATATACCTAGTAAGTACTACTCATATCGAGGGACAACTGATACATGTATTCCCCCGGAGATAGTGTAGCGTAGACCTGTAGGAGCGACCGCTACTTCTACCTGGAGTATACACATATATATGGCCCTCTAGCGAGAAACAAGGGCAACTAACTCACTAGGAAATTGTGACCAAACTACAACGAGGTCGAGACTAAATCAACCTCCGGGCGTCCTCGTGTAGAGAGAATGAAGAACGCACAGAGAAAGAAGGCTAGGAAGGGGTCACGGATCTAGACACCATAAATGAATGACCTTTATATGCGAATTGCCAAAGAATAAAAGTACTACCTGACATGGCGCCAGAGAGGGGGCACCCCTGAGGATGCCTTCTGAAACTTGAATTCAGCAGCCAACTTCATTCGCTTCATACAAGGATTCCCTCCCTCTCCTCGCATCTCTCCCGCGGCGCCTCCTCCAACCCATCGCAACGGCGCAGCCCATCACTCCCGACAACGTACACCCTCGACCTCATCACGCCGAACAACCGATCCGAGCACGGCCTCGTGTACGCGACACCACCGAGATACTCGAGGTCGTCCCCGTCGAGAGACGTGGTCAATGGTCTGAAATGCAAGATCTCCGGCCTCATCGAGGTCATCCGCCACCGCAATCTGACCTGGAATGGAAACCGCGGCAGGTGGATCAAGTGCCGCGCGGACGGGCCCTCTATCCTCACTTCCATGGAGACGACGTACGTTCCCTGTACCAGGAAGAAGCACACGACGTGCGAGGCGCGCGTCCGGCTCAGTTGGTCCATCAAGGCGACTTGGCTGTTACCGACGGTGGCCGCTTGCCGGCGGCGAGGTGGAGGCCGAGGCGGAAGAGGGGTAGAAGGATTGATTTGGATGTCCGTCAGATTGAATGTGACGGCGGAGCCCATCGTGATAGAGTAACTCGTACCAGCGTTGATAGACAGTGCTTGGAATGGGCGGGTGGCGTTGCTGGTGTTTGAGGCTTCGAACTTCTGATGCTGGAGTGTATCGCTTCAATCGCTATCGTGATTCCCTGTGTAAATGTGTAATGTAGTTGTACTTAAGACGACCTGATGCTGTTACCTCAGGATCGCTACACCCGCTGGATTTATATATATGCCCGTAGCGAGTAGCTTTCACTTGTAACGGTAGACGACCCACCTGTCTGAGGACCTGTCGACACAACCTCATCGTGGTTCACCACACATGCCGCTGGAGTTTAAGGAACATAGAATTTGAGGTCCGGCTGGGTGCGAATCAGCGTGCACTACATTGTTCACCTTCACATTGAGCGGCTCAGCGTGCGGTGAGATCTGGCGAGAAAACCGGTTGATCCGATTCATACATGCCCGCAGTGAGGACCTACACGGTACTCGTGGTTCGAAAAGCATGGTTCGGCCAGTCTTGTTTGTGGTAGGGCCTCAGCCTCGCTTCGGTATATTCTTTATCTTATGTACATAGTACCCCTGCCAAGTTCCGTCGTGCCCAGGCCCAACCCCCACACTCTTGAGTAGAGCTGAACTGCGTAATCAACAACCGAGGCACATCAGGCTTGAGTCAAGCTTCGCTCGCTCCTCACGGGCAAATTACACAGTACTACTAGTAGGTAAGGGTCGCCGCGACGACTGCTGAATCCGGGGTACAGTCTGTATTAGTGATCGTCCATCCAGCACGGGCCGACGACATAATACCTCGTGCATGCATGGCGTGCTCGTGCTGGTACTGCTTAAGACCTCTGCGTGGCCGCTACGGCCATAACTTTTGAATTATATCAACAGTGTACACCGACCGCATATTATCGTTGACGCGGCTTCTCCCTCACGACATTGAAAATAAATTTCTCTCGGCACGTTCGGGAGAGCTGGACACAACTGGACTTCAAGTATCAGAACAAATTATCAGATAATATCTCCCTCCGGCCACGCGAAAGTCTCACCGTCAACTGCCCATCCTCACGATGGCCGCATCAAACCAGAAAGTGTGCCTGATCATCGGGGCGAGCCGCGGGATCGGTCGCCAAGTGGCCATCGACCTCGCGAAGGAGGGATACTATGGTGAGTGAGGACCAGGACGCCAGGTCGCTGTTAATTATTGCTTTGTCAACAACTATTTTATCAATCTGCCTTTTTCTTTCCACAATCGGTAGATAGACGCATACAGTACTTATTGAGCGTATCTTGACTAACATCCAACTCTGTGCTAGTTGTCGTCGCCGCCAAAACCACATCCGACGCGTCTTCCATCCCGGCATCCTCGTTCCCGCCGGACCCCAACTCGTCGGCATCCACAATCAACACGGTGGCCCGCGAGATCAGCGAGGCCGGCGGCTCCGCGCTCGCCCTCCCCGTCGACGTCCGGGACGTGGACAACGTCAAGGATCTGGTCGACGAGGTCGTGGGCCGTCTCGGCCGGCTGGACGTGCTGGTCTACAACTCCGGCGCGATCTGGTGGTCGGCCGTGGAAACCACGCCGGTCAAACGATTCATGCTCCTCCAGCAGGTCAACCCGCAGGGCTTGTACGCCGCCGTGTCGGCCGCGCTGCCGCATTTCGGCAACCAAGGGTGGAAAGGGCGCATCATCGTCGTCTCGCCGCCCATTTACTCGCGGTTTTTCCGCGGCAAGACCGCCTACGCCATCGGCAAGGTCGGCATGAGTGTGCTGACCAAGGGCCTGGCCATGGACTTTGTGAGGCAGGGGAGGAAGGACATGGCCATTACGAGTATTTGGCCTGCCGCGGTGAGTGAGAACCAACTGACAGCCAGTGTCTTGGACTGTGAAGAGGTGTACGGAGTAGGATGCTGACGTTGGCAAACTTCCAAAGTCCATTGAATCCGCTGCAACGCAAGACTCGACCAGACGGGAACCGCACCTGGTGAAGGATCTGAGACATCCTGTGAGTTTCACTTCTCCCTGCCCCGCTCGGCTGAGCTTTTGTCACTCTGATTCTCGCCCGTACTGACCAACGCGATGCGATGCGGCTCTCTACAGACGATCTACAGCGATGCCATCCTCGCCATGCTCAAGTCCCCGGCCGAAGAGGTCAACGGTCTGCTCGACACGGATGAGGACTTTCTCCGCAAGAAGGGAGTGACGGATTTCTCAAAGTACAGCGTCGTCCCTGGTGCGACGCCGCGGCGGATCATGCCGGCTGAATTCCCGGTCTTGGAAGTCGCGGAACAGGACGACGAAGGGAGGAGGGTCGACAGCGTGGCCCTGCGGCAGGGGCGAGAGAAGAGCAAGTTGTAGATGACAAGGCAATGGAATTATTGGAAGCGTGGGATACATACAGTCGAACGAGTGACATTCATACAGTGCTATAGGCCATACGTATCGAAGAGCGATGACGCTGGAGGACTTCTTATGCTCTCGCACACTCTGCTGCAAATCCTACTCGGCATCAACCAATCGACTAGTGTCAGTATGATACATGCCCAACATTGTCTCGCGCCCCTTTTCGAGGCTGAGACCATCGATCCTGTGCTGGATCTCCCGCTGGCTGCGTCGCACCTGTTCCGCTGTTTCACGCCACTCCATGCGCCCCATGTTGTCCAGAGTAACATCCGTGGCAACGAGCTTGCCGGCCTTCTTCCTCCACGCGCCATTCACAATGACGTGTTCAATATCGGCGGCTTCGCTGAATCGCACAATCGCCACCAAGGGATCATACTCAGCTGCGCTCAACATGCCTACACTCCCTGCGGCATCGAAGACCACCAGGTCGGCTTTCTTGCCCACCTCGATGCTCCCTATCGCGTCTCCGAGGCCGAGGCACCTGGCTCCGCGGATTGTCGCAAGGTTGAATACTTCCTCCGATGTGCCGGTGACGTCCCTGGAGGGATAATTTCCTTGGGCGGCGATCTTTGCGTTTCTTTCCAGTCGCGTAAGTTGTAGCAGCATTCGTGCCTGCAGGAGAATGGATGACGGATCGTTCGTGTGGCAGTCCACCCCAAGTGAAACATTCGCAGTCTCTTTTGCCTTCAGAGCTGGGTCGAGGCCGACGGGCAAGCCCATGCCCATCTGAGATTCTGTCCCGGGCGTGCTTGAGATTGGAGTGCCGGTCGCGGCGAGGATGGACATGTCATCTTGCGAGATGCCATTGCAGTGAGAGAGAAGCAAGTACGGCACGCTCGGGGAAGAGTCTGATTGCGGGTAGGGACTCCGCAGGAGATCGTAAGACTGAAATACCTGAACATGTGAATGGAGACCTGGGGAGCGGGTCAAGTCAGCCACAGAACAAGGCAGGAATACTAATGAACACTCCCACCCATGAAAGCATTTCGTCCGACGTGGCTCGTTACAAGTCTTAATCCCTTCTGTCGGAGTTTTTGGAGGATGCCCAGGACCATGCCCTTTGGGAGGAACCAGAGATCAAAACCCATGCCGATCTCCACTAGCGATGCGGAGCTGTTGTGTTTCTCGAGCAAATCGCCCAGCTGCTGGACCGCCCACTCGGGAATGGGGTCCTGCTCAGGAACACATTGAGATTGGTCCCACTGCGCCATGCGTGTCGCTACGGTGTACCCGAAGATGGCGCGGACGCCCGAGTCGAGCGTCGCCTGTAGTGCAGAGGTAGCTGCAGGGCGTGGTCATTAACTTGACAAGGAGAAAGGGTGAGGCCGGACGCACCATGATCAGGTGTGTACACGCAATGCGCATGATCCAGGACGGTTGTCGTCCCCGAATAGATAGCCTCCAGGCAACCCGATAACTGACCCCAGTACATATCTCTTGGTTCGTAGGCATGGGACATCATATTACCTTGAGTCACCATGTATCAGAAACATGCTCACCAAACAAAGGGGGTGGAGGTGGAGTCACCCTACCAGAATACATGTATGCAACGAGCCCCTGCTCAGCGTGCCGGCCTTTCAACTGCGTCTGCCAGAGGTGATGGTGAGTATCCACGAAGCCTGGAGAGACGATTTTTCCTTTGCAGTCAATGACTTCCGTGGAGTTGCTGGGAGGAACTATCCTCTTCCCGATGCTTTCGATGGTGTCGTTGCAGACGAGGACATCTGTGTCACGGAGGATGGTAACGTGGTCATTCTTGTCGTGGGCGAGGACAGTCCCACCTCGCAGGAGAATGGATGATGTCCGAGGCTCGGTCGTCATGATGCTGTGACTACGGTAACAGTTGTCGTCTGAAATCCAAATAGTGATCAAGAAGCGGGGAAGAAACTGATGCTTATATCCCCACCACTTTCGAGCCTGCCACAGAAAATGTTCAGTCAGGTGGGAATCAAATAGCTTCGACGTCTCAGCCTTCTGAGAGCTCGAAAATATATCCCCTCAAGCAGTTCGTTGTCGAGATGAAGCGGAGGGACAATGTCTCCGCAGCCCCGGATGAACTCTGCTTCCGCACGCCATTCACAGGCCGGCAAGTCTCTGAAAAGGTAACCCTGGGCGTCGGCATGACGATCGACATCGGAGACTTTCCCGTTCTCGCTAGATGAACTCGGCCTCGTGGAAAGGAAGAGAGCGAGTTTGAGCTTTATCGGACTTCCAAGGTCGACAGTCCGAAGGAGGTCATCGAGTGTCATGCGGCACCCGACGTGTTCATTGCACGCCGACTCATCCAGACTGAAGTCGATGCAAGGTAAGCGCGCAGCAGGTCCAGCACGAATTCATCAAGAGCAACACTCCCATGTGCGAGGATGAGGATCATTGCAGAGGACGCTTCTACCAACCCCCTCCCACAAAACGACCATCCTTGTCCGTATCTCAAAGCCATGCACGACGGCACCTAGATACCGCGGGACACTAGGAATTCATTGGTCACCAGATACTTACGGATCGCATATTGCCACAGCTGAGAGATGACGAGAAGGTCAGGGTTCTGCTTGGAATAGTCCGGAGTCAAGAGTGACTGAAATTATGGCCTTTCTCCTGCTGCCTTTGGGTGAACTTGACCATTTCCTAGCTTCGTATAGGGAGGCGATCATTTCTGGTCCCGCACACCATTGCCAGACTACGCTCAATTCCAGACATCCATTGGACATTTCAAGCGTTTCCGCTATCCACTTCGCAACCCTGTGGAGGGATTTCAGACACGATATTGAAGCACGGAGCGATGGCCAAATTTCTGGAATCGTAGCAGCATCAAGCTTTGTCAGGCCAAGTTTCGAAGTCGCACAAAACGCGCCGCTGTGTAAGGTTTAGCAATCTATCAACGTGGTACATGTATTGCGGCACAGTCTTCTCGATAGCACCAAGGTCCGCTGAGCCTGACTACGTTCTTGGGTGTAAGCGGGATATTGGATTTCTCGCACATTCCTGACTGGCTGCGGCATCGTCTGAAACCCCCAAAGATTCCTGAAATCGGGACTCCTTGGGACATGGGAGGTTTACGAGCTTCGCCATTGCCAATCCATTTCGTCCAAAGTCACTGTCTTCTTTCCTCCTGAACTTCATCTGGCCACGAAGATGACCCTTGCCTCCTCTGTTCCCCCGCACAAACCAAGGAATGATTCTCAGACCTTCATGATACCGGGTCCACGACCTTACAGGCTTGCCAGGATATACAGGCCGGTACAAGGTGTTGGGTTGCATACCTGGCAGCTCGTTGCCACCGTTACTGCTCTGCATGATGTTGTTATTCAAGTCGCGCCTGTATACGTCTTCTATGAGGATAGGGATCCCGGAAACCGTGTCTGGAACGGATACGAACTTAGCCTGCTCACTGATGCCCACAAATTGGAAGTTTGGATGTGATTCTGCCCGAGCTGCATTATCGATGTCCTCGGCGACGAAGACTATTGGGCCTCGCATGACTGACAAGGTGTCAGACCTTGTCCGTGGATCTGGCCACACTGATCGTGTTTGCAGCCCAATAGAGATGGCTAATCGAGGATTGGATGCATCCATGATTGCCTCTACATAGCCTGGTGAAAAATCTGGAATAGCAGTGGAAAACTTGAAGCGCGATGTCAATGACACGTTTGGTTTGGGAATGGAGTCGGAGTAAAGTACTTACCTGAGGCTGAACCATCCGTTCCGCGATGGGTAGGCGAAGCACAACTCTAGTTGAGGCAGGCGCCTTGATCTCTACGGAGACGGATCCCTTCCAAGGCGTACCAGACTGCATGGTGACCTGTACAACGTCACCCCCATTTGGCAACGTAAACGAGCGGTGCGCTGAAATGTACAGGTAAACGTTGATCTCAACCAAATCCTGACTTGTTTGAGCTGACCAAACGTAGCCGGGCAGAATACCCAACGTGCGACAGAGACTTGGTGGGCAGCAGCAGACTGGGAAGATGTGACTCAGCGGTTGTCCAAAGCGGTGTGGGAATTCAAGGATTGCATCAAAAATCATATACTGGCCTTCATACCACTCTGAACGAAGGGCCGTTTCGTCGCCGCAGGTGGCTAGTCGGTTCGCGTAGCTGAAGCCTTTGCCATCGAGGCTGCCTCCGCCCAGGACAGCATTGTACAGACACAGCTCCAGGTTGTCACGGTACTTGCCCTTACGCTCATGAGACAGAATGCGTTCGCTCACCATCATAGCGGCGATCGAATGCATAAAGCATTCAAAATTCTAGAAGATGCTCGCATCAGCGCGTGAAATTATGATTTCATCGTTGGCGTTCCAGAGCAAAAGTGTAGAACGGGGGACTAGACGAAGCCAATTGGTAAGAGACTCCACCAGTACGTACTCTGATCATGACATCGAGGAATCTCTTTGATCCTGTCCAACGATAATGGGCAATAGCTCCTTCCAGGAGATGACCAGCATTGTCTGACACGGTATCAACACACGGTGCCAGTCAGCATGACGCTTCCGCTGAAGAACACAGCGGAGGGAGAAGAGCTTACACATTTCGTGCATGTCTCGGAGATTTGGGAATCTTCCTCCAGGACCTACCACCGTGAAATAAACATTCGGGTAGCCATATGGCTGCTGAAACGCCTCGATCTCGGTGATCAATTTGTCCACGGCCTGCGAAAAGGCTTTGGCATGCGGTGTCGCACCTGACTCCGGGTTCGCCAGGAAGTAGGAGGCAGGTTCAATCCCGCATACTTGTGCTCCTGATCAGATTTGGCCCTTTTGGTTTCACAGGTGCGTTGGAAGCATTCCACGCACCATTTCCCGACGTCCGACTCCCAGAACAGCGTTCGCTGTTAGGTGGAAGACCGTCAGACTGACCAGCACACGTCAACATGGTTATTCCATGCAATATGCGGCAGAGAAACTGGAATGGTTACGTGGATTTTGGCGTCAGAAGTCCGCCTGATATCGTAACAACTGATCCACCTGCCCGTGAAGATTTCATAGCAGCCGGATCGTTGAAGCGGCTCAAGCTGAGTCTGTAGCACTTTTGACACATAAATAGATCGGATCTGACCAAAAAATGAACCCGGAGTGAAAGCTATCAAACAAATCGATTATTAGTACGCCTGGGAGGCAACGAGGCGACAATCTGGCATGATTTTTAGGGGGCGACAAAGGCTGTCTTACCGGTATCTGGACAAGTCCACTGAGGATGGACCCTGGAGTTCAGGGTGTTGGCTGCTGAGGGCTTCGGCTTCTGTTTCTCTGGTCCTTCACCGACCGGAGGCATGTTGCTGTTCAGTGTCGTTGCCATGCTTATGAGCCTAGGTCACAGATATCTTTTGAGAGGACAAGAGTATGTGGGTATATTATGCTTGCATGCACGTTAGCGATGCCGAGAAGCATTCACCTGGGTAATTACCACCCGCTCAAGGAGAGCATTTCAACATCCCCAGGTGGCCTGTCGGCGCTTTCTGGACCTGACTGGGCGTTGATACGCTCTCGGCGCACTCCGCGTGGAAAGACGTGTTCGCCGAGCAGGGCCGTCCGAATTGTCGGTCACGTTGGCACCGGAGGTTTTGTGTCTTGGTTTCAGTCGCCGGAAAATTCGATGGCAGTTTCTGGATTTCAAGTCCTTTACAGTACAATCCCGGTGTGCAACACCAATCGTCCGCTGTCCCACCCCCACAGTAGCTCTCCGGTTCTCCCATCTGCCTTTCCGAATGATTCCCATCCGAGATAAGTGTGATTTCCAGAGCCCGCTTACCCCGCTCAAATCGGCAAAGCAGTGCATGGAAAAGCTGCCCTGTGTAGCTGTCATCTGTTAGCTAGCGGAATCGAGCTCTGACGAGTCAGATCTATCCTTCGCGCAAAGCTCATTGTCCTACTACTCGTAAGTACTTTTGTATCCTGTCTGGGGATTTCCACCTTTGAAAACACCGGTGGGGGTGCGGACCGCGCAAGAATCACGCCACCGCGGGTTTGGTTTGTCTGATGGTTCGAAAGTCCAGTGAGCCCTCCTTGCAAGGCTTCCGGATTTTACTGTGGCAACAGCGGAGACCAGCGAGACCTTCCACCCACAAGTATAGGGTACTATTGGTCGCATGGAAAAGTCTGGGCAACTAGGACAATATGCTTCATTGGTGTCTTGCCATGCATGTTCTACCCCGAAGAACGGTCGGGGTCCCCACGGGCAAGACTGCTTGTGGACAACTGCACGCTACCAGAAGATGTGATCGCCAGACAGAGAGATTGCAGAACGAAGCATAACGATACAAAGGATATAAACGTGCTCTGCGCTCTGTCAGGACTCTCACCTCCGGAACCGAAAAGCCAGCCCAGCCAGCCCAGCGAGCCTCTCGGCCTCAACTTTCTTCTGAAGCTTGCCGTGCCTTCATCACAGTACCTAATAGCTTGCAAGTTCCATCGTCACGATGGCTTCTGATGAGAAAATCGTACCCACCGAGATCGAACTCAAGGGCGTCGACGTCAACGATCCAAGAACAGTCGAGCTCATCCGTCGCGCAGAGCAAAGCGATGCAGCTGATCGAAAACTCACAGTTACGGCCGCATTGCGCAAGTATCCAAAGGCTGTCTTTTGGTCAATGTTTCTGTCCCTGGCTTTGGTCATGGAAGGATTTGATGGAAACATGGTATGTGCCGCCAGGCATCGTCATTCATCACCGCCACCACAGCCGCACTAACAAAACAAATACAGATGAGTTCGTTCTATGGCCAGTCCCAGTTTAAAGAGCGTTTTGGGACCGTCAATCCTGCTACAGGCGAAAAACTCATCCCGGCACCGTGGCAGTCCGGCTTGTCCAACGCATCGGCAGTGGGACAGTTGTTCGGTCTCGTCATCAACGCATACGCGCAAGACCGATACGGAGCTCGAAACACATTCCTAGCATTCATGGTGTGGATGGCGATAGCGATCTTCATCCCCGTTTTTACGCCGTCTCTCGCAGTTCTGGCTCTCGGAGAGGCCATGTGCGGGATTCCCTGGGGCGTTTTTCAGGTACGTACGGATAAGCATGATGGGTCGAAGATCTTGACAAGTATTCCCAGACACTCAGCACGACGTATGCCAGCGAGCTTGTCCCTACAGTCCTAAGGCCCTATGTTACTGCCTGGGTCTGTATGTGCTGGGGCATTGGCCTTAGCTTCTCCGCTGGCGTCCTCCACGCAGTGTTGACTCTCGATGGCGACCTTGGCTGGCGACTTCCAATCATGTTCCAATGGATCTGGCCATTACCACTCTTTCTTGGAGCTTATTTTGCTCCTGAATCTCCCTGGAATGCCGTCCGGAGAGATAAGATGGACTTGGCCAGAAGGAGTTTGACACGACTAAGGTCAAACGCCGAACCGGACGAAATCGAGGCCACTCTCGCCTATATCAAGTATACGACCGAGTTGGAACGAGCGGAGACAGAGAATGCCGCCTTTCTTGATTGTTTTCGTGGGACAAACTTACGGCGGACGGAAATTGTGAGTCGAAGCACGACGTCTATGCCATATCACCGGGAATGCGTTCAGCTAACCTTTCTAGAATTGTGTCGTGTGGTGTGCACAGATTCTTTGCGGAAACGCCATTCAAGGTTATGCCGTGGTGTTCCTTGAATCAGCCGGCTTTTCTGAGACCCAATCGTTCGACCTGAACATCTCCCTCAATGCTTGCTTCATCGCCGGAGGTATCATTTGCTGGTTGCTCATGCCTCGCTTCGGGCGTGCGACCATCTACATGAGCGGCATGACATTCATGTTCTTCTCCCTGGTCATTATTGGGGGTCTCGGTTTCACAACTAGCAAAGCTCCTCGGCTGGCCATTGGTGTCATTATGACTATCTGTCAGCTGGTGAACCTGATCACTATTGGGCCTGTTGCATATCCCATCGTCGCAGAGACCCCGTCAGGGAAATTGAGATACAAGACCATCACCATCGGCAGGTTCTCATACGTTTGTACCGGCATCTTGAACAACATCATCACCCCTCGGATGCTTTCCGCAACCGGTCAGTCTTTCCCTTGCCCTCTTGCTCGCAATCAACCAAGACTATACTGACTTTGCTCGACAGCATGGAACTGGGGTGCGAAAGCAGCTTTATTCTACGCCGGCACCAATCTGCTCTGCAACATTTGGTGCTGGTTCCGCCTGCCAGAAACGAAAGACCGTACCTTTGGCGAGATTGACATGTTGTTCGATCACAAAGTACCGGCGAGGAAGTTCAGAACAACAAAGGTTGACCGTGAGTCATTTTTCACAACAAATTTAGAGAAGTGTTGCTAACACGAACGTGGACAGAATTCGCTGCCAATAACGCTTCTCGAATCAACCACGAGACTGAGTAAATACCACCACGAGCATGCCCTCGCCGCCGCAGGGAAATAGTATTGCGATTAACGTATGGGATTCCTAACACACTTGGCCAACCCAGGCACTGTGAACATCACTCTGGGCCTTTGGATTTCGGGACGGACGCGTTGGGGGAGATTGATGCTCTCCAGGACCTTTTCATTCGGCACACAGGACTGACTACTTGGGTGGATCTGCAACCTTCCCGGTCTTCTGGCAGTGCAACGATATTGCGTGGTCGATTGGAAAATTGGAAGTGCAAAAGGTCGAGCAGTGTGATTGTGTATGGGCCAGGCCCTTTCTGAAGGAGATCCGTCCGTACTGTCTTGAATAAACTTCCACATAAAAATTTAGTTCCCTTACAGTTAAGTAAAGACAAGCCTTGTTGCACGATTGTGTTGGCACTTATACATTTCATTGAGTCTCTATAGCAGCTCATTATTTTCCTGTACAAGGCTCGCAGACAGCTTGAGGAGTCTTAAAGGTCAGGTTCGCTGCACCATCGCTGTCGTTTGACTATCCAATTAGTTGACTGCGGTCCAGGTGTGACGGGTGATCTTCCTATAGCTGTGTCTATCTTCGAGATCTAATTGTATGAGACTTCAAGTCAGTGATTTTTGCACTCTTCGTGACGATTTCCACCAGATCCCCGGGTGCTTGGTAGAGGTGGCCTCTGCAGCCTTTTCCTCAAGGAAGTTGGCGCGACATGGACTCTATGGCCAACACGGACAATCCGATGGTGTGATGGCTCACCAAGCGTGAATGTCTCCTAAGTCAATTGGGCCGAAGTGGTGTCACGACCGTCAAGATGGGATCTCCTTTGTACGCTGATTCGGAACAGGCGAGCACAAATAACCTGTGGAAGCTGCACTTCCAACTCGCCTGCTTCTGCGTTCCAGTCCGCAGAAGCTTCAAATGTGGCTGGATAGAGTAGCTGGGTCTGCACCATCGATTTTCCCATCAGTGGTGCGAGAGGCAGCTGGAGTTTTTGCGGTCCGCCCCGACGCCAGACACTCAGGTAGACATCCCCAGCCTCTGTCTTCATTCCCAACGCTAGCCAATCGTCGTGCCAACGTGGGAAGCCCAGCGGCCAAAATGGCAGTGCGGTCTTCAAATCCAGGCGGATTTGCTTGTAGACTGCCATGCCATCGGCCACCAGAGACAATTGCTCTTGGTCCAGTTGGTCGAGTCTGCCACTGAGGTGAACACGGCCTAGCAGCGAGTTCACGACCGTCAGTGCGTTCGTTTCTGCATCCCATTTTCCTTGAGGATAGGCCCAGGTAGCGCTTTGTTCCGGAGTGACTGCGGTCGGCGCTGCAGCTGCGATGGCTGCGTAGAGAACGGGGTCCTCTTGATCGCTGGTAGATTGCAGAGAGTGCACCGCCAGCATGGCATAGTCCATACGCTGCGCACCGCTGGAGCAGCTTTCAATGACTAAACCGGGATGTTGGTCATACAAACCATTGACCCAGCTTAGATAGGCACGATTGTGATCAAGTAACCCAACACCTCGACTGTAGGCCAAGTCCGTACCGGCGACCACCTCGATGTTGTAATCGAACTTGAAATAGCCCACGCCATAGAGTTTCACCAGCTTGTCGACGATCTGAGTCATTCGGGCTTGGACTGCTTCATGGCGAAAATCTAAGTGGTAACGACCTCTTTCGACAATCCGTTGGCCGCAGTCTTGGAAGAAGGCGTCCTTGGGAAGCTCCTGTGCGACCGGGCTTCGCACCCCAATCACTTCTGGCTCAATCCATACACCAGGGACGAGACCATGAGAGCGAATGGTCTCCAGCAGGTTTTTGAAGCCAGAGGGAAAGCGCTTTTTGGATGGCTCCCATTCGCCAACACCGTCCCACCATCCGCCGTCGTCGGCATACCAGCCAGCGTCAATCACAAAATACTCGGCGCCACACCGTAAGGCTGCTGGTAAGAGGGCTTTGATTTTTTCTTCGTCTGGGTCGCCCATGAGACAGTTCATATAATCATTGAAGATGATATGCATCGCCTCGTTGTCATCGTGCCTCCTCCGTATGCGCCGTCGATATTGGGTCAAGGCAGCAAAGGTGCAGTCGATGCCATCATCAACATGGCACAGGGCGACGGGAACACTGGTGAAGGATTCGCCAGGTGCGAGTTTGTGCTTCCAGGAGTGGTCGATGGCCGTCGGACCTCCTGCGGCCAGGTAGATGTCATTCTGAAGGTCTCCAATCTCCCACCTCCACGACCCATTGTTTTCGACTTGCCACAGCCAAGTGTCCCGCCCATCTTTCCGCTGCAAACAGCCCATGGGGAGATAGGTGCCGGTAGAGAAGGAGCTGCCGTTCGAAAGGGAGAAATTTGCCATTGATCCGCCGTGCATACCGTTGGGTACGAGTCTGATATGGTTGTCATCCACGCCCAGGTTGGGCAACGTGTCTTCGCGCCATTGAGCCTCTCGAAACCACGAATTCGTGGCGCTCGAAAGGATGTATTCTTGCCACCACCTTGGATTGCCAGCTGTCAAGCCGCCCACGCAGAGAGACGAGATTTGGCTGACGACAACGTCCTGACTCGACTCGTTGGATATCTCGGCCGTGGCTCTCAGGACAGGGACACCAAAGAAGACGGTGAAGCAGGTTGTCACCTTGATACTGGTGACCGGATCAAAAGTGACGACCTTTAAGCACTGGTATCCTTCATGTGTTGATTTTTCGTGAGAATGATACCTCATCCGTTTCGATAGATAACTTCCTACCAGTGTCTTAGACGTCTTATCACCAGTGTTGCCTTCGCCCACCAGCCGAACAGCGTTCAGGGGTAGCGCTGATTGTGTGCCGAGCGTGTGGCCGCTGCCATTAGTTGTGATGCCATTCGTCAAACCCGCCGCAGGCCTCACGCCAACCAAATAAACACTACCTTCGCCGTTGACTTCCAAGGACACGATCAAAGAATCGGCCGTCCAGACGATACTGCGTGACTCGGCCATCTTCGAGGTATTATGAGCACTGGGCGTCAAGATACAGGTGAAACAAGAACAGCACAGGATGCGAGGAGGCGACGCGTCAAGATACAGATGAAACAAGAACAGCGAGGAGGCGACACGACTTGGAAATATCCAGACAACAGGTCGCTCATTTGGCATGCAATGGGTGTGGTATCCCGACCCTACCGTTTCTTGTTAGACCACAGACCCAGATGGAGGCTGATCCACCGGGCAGGAAAGACTCGGTGGGGGTGGATCATTAAGTTCGCCGAGTTGGTGTCCTGCCATGGGCTTTTCGCGAGAGACGCTCAAATTTCATGCATAGCAACCAGCTTTCCTCCGTGCTCCTCAATCTTTGCCTGGCGCAACAACCAAGGTCAACTCGAAACCTCAATGACGGCCGCATCTAGTGGAGCTACCGTCCGGAAGTCGAGTCTCGGGCTATGTCAGCACTCGTCGACATAAGCGTGGCTACGCAAGACGCCCGTGATGTTTCCTCCAACCCCACAGAAGCCGAAAACGTCTGCACAACATGCCAAAAATCGTTCTCGCGCTTAGAGCATCTGACACGACATATGGTCGTTCACGCAGAAGAAAGACCATATCAGTGCACCGTCTGTGACCGGAGGTTTTCTCGAAAGTAAGTTGCCTTTTCCATCCCCTTTGCGCGGGCTTTCCACTATCCTAAGCCGTTACCGATAAGCGTCGTTGGTGAGGATACTCTTGTCCTCCGAAATCCGTGGCACGAGCAACGAGTCAGGTTTTTGTCGTCCAAGAGACTCCACTGACGTTCCGCAGAGACGCACTTCTACGCCATCAAAGGGCGCACTCACCCAGCAATACTGCGACCGTGTCGAAAAGGCCAGACTTCAAGACCTTTCGCGCCTGCCGCGAATGCAGACGGTCGCGAGTGAAATGCACAGGACTGTCTCCATGTACGGTGTGTACCAAGAAAAATGTCGAGTGTCGATTCGAGCTACGAAAGAAGAAAGGTACGGGCTCCGTCGAGGTCACCTACGAGCGCCCAGGCGCGATGTTAGAGCGGCCACCGCCGACCACATCACACGTGTCATTGTTGCCGGTACGAGGATTGGACGATACTGGGCAGTCGAGATCAGCGGATGCGTTCGAGGGTGCTCAGTCCTCCCTGTCCTCCATTCCCACTTTGGGGATGTCGAGTTTGGGGAATGACCACTGCACTTCATTTCTCGAATCGCCTATCGACTCAAGGACCATGTCCGACTTCGTCACCGATCCTCAAATACTCGGTGCCGGCCATGACGGGCCACTGGTGACGAGCAAGGGCAATGCAACGACGTTTCCCCGTTCGGCTTCGGTCGTCCACAGCGTCAATTCGCTGCCGGGCGAGGCCTACGACAGAAGCCTCCAGCTAATGGACGATCGTTTCCTCGACTTCTGGCGCTCCGACATCAATTGGCTTCCTTACGATCCCACCGTTGATCTCGATTTCTCTCCGGACGACGCTTTGTTAATGGTGTCGGAAAATGCAGCGACGGATGACGGCTTTGCCCAGCGCCCAGGTAGTGGTGACATCCTCGATGGTGCGGCTTTGTCCGCCGGAGCAGAAACTCATGAGCTCGCACAAATCGAAGAGGAGTTGCGGAACCCGCAAAGACTTCGTCAAGGATATGCAAAGAGTCTCGACGAGACCCATGCCAAACACAGAGCAAAGAAGCAGAGGTTCGGCTTTTACGTCGACGGGGCAGGAGCACGGGACCCGCAAACAAAGGATGCGAAAGCTGCACGTTCAGAGGCCCGTAGAGCCGCGCGACTCCCGTCGCGTAACCCGCAACTCTTGTGCTCTGACCCGGAAGAGACAGTCTACGACATCCTCGACAAACAAATCAGTCGGCTGGCCTTGTCCGCCAAAGTTCGGACACTCGTCAGTGCTGAAACGTACAATGAGTTGCTGGCAAAAGTTCATGCCAATGCGGCTTCATCATTGCCGAATCATCTACAACTTCCGGCCGGGCTTCCCAACATCCGCACGATTTGCTGGCTGATCGGGCTGTATTTCGACCGGTTTCATCCCCTTTGGCCGTTTATGGACGACTCTCATCTCAAGGTAGCCTCATCAGGCTGGTGCGTTACCCTGGCCACGGCAGCCATAGGAGCCAGATACGCCGACTCTTCCGAAGCCGAGCAATGTGCTGACGCTCTCAACCTGCTTTTACAACAATTATTGACCCGGGAGGTGAGTCGATAACCCTCGCATCTCTGATGACCTTGTCCCTGATCTGGCTAGTATGATTTACACTTGACCGAAGTGTCTTTATTCTACACGCAGGCGTGTGCCCTGAATGTCATCGGATTGTGGCAGAGCCGGCTGAATCAGTTGACCGAGCTCTGTCTAAACCAGGCCAATAAGCTTTTCGCAGCGTGCTCTAGACTTGGCCTGCTTGATGAAATCTCAAACGTGGGTGTTCAGGCGGGACTGCAGACCTTGTCAGAGAGTTCGTGGCTTCGGTGGCATGTGCAAGAATCACGTCGTCGCACTGGCTTGTTCATTTGGGTGAGCTACGAACTGTATTCACCCTCGTCACGAGCATCCGGGTTCTGACACGGGAGCCAAAATTTTAGATGCTCGACTGCAATCTTGCTTTCGTTTTTGGCACTCGAGCTCGATTTTCTCTGAGTCAGATGCAGCTGCGCTTACCGAGTGCGGAAGAGTTGTGGAACGCCTCGTCGTGGCAAGAGTTGTGTGGGCGACTCGACAAGCATGGACCAGGTGGGTGTGGTGTGTGTTTTGTTCACGTCCTCACACACTTGATCTAACGGCGGACCAGGACCCGAGTCTTTGCAAGATGCATTGCAAAAGCTGTACTTTCAGCGGCGGCTCGACCCTCGACTCTCCGACTTTGCCAAAACGGCGCTTGTTCATGGCCTGATCTATCGGATGTGGGAAGTGGAGAGATATTATCTGGACCCCCTTGCAATCTGCACCGTGACAAGTCCTAATGGGCATCAGCGGGCGCCTCCGGTCTTGCAGCCTACCGACGGTCCATATCCCGCCAACATTCCCGATGTCTCAAAATGGCGAAACATTACCTGTGACGCGCTCGACGTCATACACTGGGATGCTCACACCATATCGGCGGCGGACCGGCGTACCGAGCAACCCATATACTTGAGCTTACACTTGGCACGAGCTCTGCTGCTTGCTCCCACTGCTGCATTACAGGGCATGCTTCACGCCACATGCCGCCCTCCAACCGAGCTCAGCCAACTGCCCCATGACGCGCAGACAGCTCGACCCTCCTTCGAAGAGTGTGACCGAACCATCCGGACGTGGATGAAGCGGGACAAGTACAAAGCTCGGTTGGCAGTAGTTCACGCTGCCGCGATCTTCTGGCACGTCCGACGGTACTCCTCTGATGCCTTTGTCCAACCCTTTGCAGTATTCCTGGCAAGCCTCATCGTGTGGACGTACGGACGGTACAGTTTCCAGGACGAACAAAGGACAGCAAGTCAGCAAGGTGCACGACCTCGACAGATCGAGAGCGATGCGACGTTCTTGCTGACCAACCTCAAAGACGGTGGTGTCGACCAATTCAGACGAGGGAAGGTCGAAGCAACGCAGCCGACTGCTCGGCGCGGAAATGATCAGGTGCTGGATCAAGTCGGCCAGAGGGCGCAGACGCCGTCTTTGTCGGGGAGGGAATCATTGTCATCAGCATCGAGCGTTTCGTCTCCCAGCCCTGAGATCTCAACATTTTTCAACATCGATCGCCCTTGCGATGATGAAATGGTCCAGAATTTCATCCGAGTCGGGCCGACGATTAGAGTCTTCATGGAAGGGGTAGGGGAAGTATGCTCTCTGGCCGGTCCTCCGCTTGTTCTTCGACAGGGTGCTCGATTGCTGAGAAAATACTGTGCGATTGTATGGCCTGCCGCGAATGCTTACGCGCGAAGCCTCGAAGCTGCTGCGGCCTCTGCTGGATATTATAAGCCAGCCACCTGACATTGTCTATTGACCAGCGCTTTGTCGCGTCGGAGACGTTGACAAATGTACTCTCCCGCACGAAAGGAGTAAGGAACTAGCGCGATTCACCACGAGCACACCTGCTCTGGAGGAAATCAATTGTTATACATGGGCCATAGTGCTGTATTTTCACTAGTGAAGATTAAAAGTTGAACTTTACCGTTTACGGGATTAGTTTGTAGTTGAGTCCCGTGACTTGCTGACTTAGTCGGCTTGGCAGAATTCAAAACACGTGACTCAAACATTTCATGTTGTTTTAAACTTGTCTGTCCTTCTCTTTCATGGCACCAGTGCTGAAGCAGCAAAACTGAGTGATACGATCCGAGCGCGCCTCAGGTCCCCAAAGGCAAGTCGGATCCAGGTGGTCGATACAGAGTGTGAAAAGGACGCACTTTATATACAAGTGGCGCCAAAACCAGCACGCAAAATGCATTATGTAATCTTGCGCATTCAACAGTGCATGTTTGGTGCTGCAATGCCTTTCGCAAAGCTGGTGTAATCAGCTGTGTTGGCCTCGGACAATTTTGGAGCAAAGCGATCTGGGTGCGGAGAGGATCAAAAAGCACCGTGTCTCATCCCATCGCTCCTTCGACAAACATTCAGTAGTACATACATACAAACCCACTGCAGAGCTTGCACTAAGCCTTACCGTGCTCAGATACGTTATCCCCGGCCGGCAGAGCACTGATCCATGACCCCCAATCCAAAGTACGAGTATTACCCTTGCGGCCATGTCCCCTGTCCCCTGTACTCGTACCATGGACTGGCGAAATCCCATGTGGCATGTGGCTCGGGTCCTGAACGCCGTCCCAAATACCCCGCTCACCGAGGAGAAGTCGATATTTCGCATCATGTGCCATGGACTGTCGCTCGCTACCCGACGTTGCACCGTCCACCAAGCGAGCCGCAGTCACTGCCCGCCTATTGGGAGGCATAGCCGCTCCCTCGCTTGAAAGGTTCGAATATCCCGAAGAGGCCATAGTTTTGCGTGCTAGACACTGCAATGCACGGGTGGACGCCTGTTCACGGGTCCCATGCACCTGTGTTCATCCATGCGGTGAATGCATTCAGTACGAGGACAATAATGATGTGCGGCCAAGAGGGGGGCCCTGTCGATCATCCATGCCGCGATTGCCCTGGCCCGCCTGGCTGCTCTGGCGTGTCTGGTCAGAATTCAGACGGCACTTATCATATACTAGAACGGCCTTCAATCGAGCCGGTCGTAGGGGGTTGGTCACAGGCAGGCACGGACAAAGTGCTGACGAACATGTCTCGGGGGCTTCTTGATCGGTGGTCTGCTTACGAGTACCAGTCGTGCCAGTTCTTCATGACCGGCCCTGCTTCGGTAAATCCAGTCCCACGTCAGTCAGTATGCGAGTCATCTCGTATTGGGCCCCCTGTGGCTCGCATGGTAGTCTCTGACCCGTGCGGCGCACATGTTGACTAAGCCCTCGCGGAGAATTGGTACTCACGGTAATGGTGCGCCAGAACGAGGACATGGGATGTGACAGGGTGGGAATCAGGGCTTAGTACGGGTTGAAGGATCAGGATGAATCCTGCAACGCTTATAATTCACGCATCACGGCGAACACCAGAAAGAGGTCGACAAATGTCCCCACAATCAGGTTTCAATTGCTTAGCTTTCGGACTTTTGATCGATGCTCCAGATGGGGACATCGGCCCTTGCACTAATGCAACAAGTCATCTGCAAGGGTGCATCGTGTATCATTGATACAGGCGTATTTCGGGACTGGTTCACCTTATGCCTATGCCACGATGCATTGTCATCAGGCCTTCCGTTAACACGGCACGCAATGGAGCCTCCAGGAAGGGGTCGTCCTGATCGGTGTACCTCCGGTAGAACGCGGTTGCGCCCCGTCGTGGGTTTGGCCGGTCAAGACCGCCCGGATATCAAAGCTCTTTGTGATACCGAAGGGTGCCATCGACATCAAAGGCTCCTCAGCATTTGCGTTGCTGCCGGCGCCACGTTGCCTGTCAACTCGTGTCCCTGTCATCAATTGAGCCTCTGCCGCTTGTGCGAGGGATCCTATCCGCCCTTGCGTGTAGCCAACATTGACCCCATGGTGTCCCTGCCACCATGACCAGGAGGAGCTGATTGAGCCGGATGGTCTGCAGTAAGGACATCACTATCGTCCCACGCCTCACTCTCCGTGGCCCACCCTTTCTTCTTTGACGGTGGCTTGACCTCCAAACCGGCGTTGATGACTTGAAGCCTGATCAACTTCATTCGAGCCTCGCGAACAAAAGCATCAACCATGTCAAGGGCGGATTGCTGGGCCTCAGCTCGTTGATTGTGTTGGACAGCTTCGAGCACGCCGTTTTCCATGTCGATTCGTGCATCAAGTCTGCCGCTCTCGATGAGGGCAATGATCTCATCAAGGAAACCCTGTCTCGCCTCAGTTCCGTCGGCTGCCCCATTCGAGGTCGCAGGAGTGCCGAACATTTTCTCCATGCTTGCCAGTGTAACCTTGCTGAAGGGTTGAAAGTATTGTACGATGCTCTTTGTCCGAACTCGCTTGTAGATGTCTTCAACCAGAGGCTGCAAGTAGATGTCGAGCAGATAGTCGGCTCGGTACGATTCAAGTATTTCCAAACATTGACTATACTTGCTCCCACAGAAGAAGGTAATGGCTCGACGGATGTGAGGTTCCAGCTCGAGGAAATTACGGAAGTTGCTGTTCTCCAGGACTTTGCTCTGGAGCTCAGCGCGGGACATGGACGCCAACGCGCACAGCCCACCATATACAGCAATGTCATTGCTCGTGAGGACGTCCTTGTACGTGTCTCCCAGGCTGGGGTCAGTGTGGATGAAGCTGATGGCAGCCTCATGATAGTCCAAAGTCGACATCTGCTGGAGGCCCATTGCTGCTTGTATCTTGGGTTGGTTCCGGGCATATTCCTCGGACTTCAACTGAATGTTCCGGATTTTGTGGACCTGAGATTGGACTGCCAGCCAGTTTCTCTGCTCGATTGCGACGGCAATGATTCGGAATGCGGTCGACGCAATGTGAGCAGCAGTTGTGCAGTAGTCTCGCATGCGGGAATAGGCTTTGACAGCGTTGTTCAGATCTCCGATAGTGTAGTAGTGTGTTCCCAGGTCTTCGTTACCCATCTGTCCATAGTCTTAGTACATACCCTTTGGCTCGATGCCGGTATCAGGACCTACTCGAATGCTCTCCTTGATGAGATTATTCTTGTAACCTTTCAGTTCGTTCTCCAACCGGGCCGTCTCTGCGTTGTTTTTCTTCTCTTGCTGAGCAGCCCATGTTGGGTCAAGCAGATTACCCAGGTTCTTGCCTGCTGACACCCGCTTCAGCAGTGCGACGGCCTCTTGATAGTTTCGGACATCGTTGCCTTTCTTCGCCTCAATGAGAGCCAGTCGAGCAGCCTCCTCGGCCAGGACGGTTGAGCATGATGCGATGAGGTGGAGGCGGCGGAAGACGGTACGACCTAGATGGAACGGTTAGCACAGGTCGAAGGATTCAGTGCAGTATCTGACGAGCCTTTATAATTTGAGATGTAGGCGGCTAGGTCGAACTTTGGGGCCTCATTAACCACGACGCCGTAGTTGTATTGTTCTGTCAAAGGGACATCATTTGCCATACTCGATAGAAAGTCGAGGCGGCTCTCGCCGCAAACACCCTTGTTAGCAGCAGTATCAAATGCCTGGGACCTGGTGTTAGAGCCGACTAGAGGGTTCTGCAGTCGGCGTACTGCTGGCTTCGATGATGGACGAGGAAAGCGACAATCAGTGGTGAATTCACTCTGAGCAGGCAGTGAGGTTGTCGCGCTCTTGTCTGCCGCGTGCTGGTGACGGAGAGCTTGGCGTGGAGCTCTTAACCAAAGTTACCGCCTGAGGCAGCGAGCGGGCAAGCCTAGGCTTACCTGGAGACAGCCTAATAGAGAACCCACCAATCTAGCGGAGCCACAAAATCATCTGCGCCGTTTATGATGCATTTCTGCTTCTGCATGTCCTGGAGCGAACCTCAGTTCAATCATGATCGAATGTCTGCACTTGATTCCATCTGCGCTCAGCGCGGGTGCTGCCTTACAAGATATCTATCGTACACAAGCTTTTTCCTCCATTGGGGAGATCAACGGGTATCTCTTGTGGCTTCGAAGACCGATTCCGCCCATATCCAGGCAAATCCCATATCCACAGGGTGGTTCCCAAATCATTCAAGTCGTTTCAGAACCTTGAAGTCCCATCGACACCGCGATGTGTTCACATTGACAATGGTCATCATCAAACCACATTAGATGATAAAGACAGAAGGAGCTCTCTTGAACTCAAGGACTTCCGAGTCATATCCAAATCGCTAAAACGCACCACTAAAACACACATAAACTTGACAAGTAGGCGCTCATGCCATGAGAGCGTTGAGGTCAAAGGTGTTGCCCTCGTCCTCAGTTGTCGGCATCCATTGCCCTCTCTCCTCGGCGGTGGCATTGTGAAAGGCCTCCGCCCGCTTGAGAGTCTCCACATCGAGGTCGGTGACATAGTTCTTGCCATCTGGCAGGGTCATTCGGACTTCAAATTCGTTGTGGAGCATCATGTCATCTTTCCACAGGCGGCGCTCGCCATCATACACGCAGAGCACGCGCTTCTTCATGCGCATTTTCTCCGCCGCCATGCCCCAGGAAGGGGGATAGTGCTTTCTCTTCTTGCGACCTTTGCCGACAAGCGCGACGCCACCTTTCGACCAGGTCATACCTTTCTTCGAGGACCTGCCGGGTTTGGAGATGCCACCACCGATGATGGCTCGCGCAGAGGCCGGATGCTTGCTGGATTTCAGAGCACCTTTGCCGGACCGGCTGTTGAACGACGGATCTTCGTCCTCATCGTCCTCATCGTCTTCTTCATCCTCGTCCTCGTCCTCATCATCGAAGCTAGTGGGAGCATCCTCAGTCTTGATCATGTGACGGTCGAGGGTTTCTTGGACGTCATGGTCGTTGTTGATCTGAGAAAGATGCTGGACATTGACTGCCTCGGAAGGTTCCTCTTGCTGGACGACGCGCAGCACACAGTCGTCCAAGTGCTCATAGAAGTCTTGAGCATTGTTAAAGGTGGCTGAGCAGGTAGAGCATTTGCCCGTCGCATCTTGGCAGTAGCTGGAGAGTTTTCGGTTATTGGCGGATGGACTTCGCTTTCGGCTGTTAGGAGGAGTCTGCTCCACACCGTGCACCGAAGTCAGGTGTCGTTTGAAGACGTCTGCTCGGTTGAAGCTCTTTTCCGCTGGGGAGCCTGATCCAGGGCAGAAGCCGCAGACCATGGTGCCTTTATAGTGGGTCAGTGTATGTCGGTTCTTGTCGTATTTCCGCGCGAAACCTTTCAGGTTGTATTCACAGGTAAGAATCGGGCATTTCTCAGGTCGTTCAGCTTGGTGAGTCAACATGTGCGCCTTTAGATCCTTGAAGACCTTTCCACAGTCAGGATGGGGACACCTGCCCTTCTCCGAACCTTCCTCGTCTACGTGTGAGGATGGGCTGGGGTGCGATGCGCCAGACACGTAAGATGCCAAGGAGGGTCTTCGGCTCATAATTTGTTGTTGCTGGTAGTAGTTTGCATTTGTTATGGGGTCGGAGAATTGGGTCGTGGGATAGACGCCGTAAGGTCGAGGGGATGGAGCTGGCGATGCTGAAGGCGAAGTGTACGAGTGCAAGCTGGGTGCGAAAAGCCCCTGCTCAGAAAAAGAGTTGTCGCCGTAAGGTCTGGGTGCATGAATCAAGGAGGGATCTGTACATGAAGCTGTCAGTGGACGTTTCCCAGTCAGGACCAAGCAGAGATCGGTAGAGAAGGGCATGCACGGGACAAGGCAATAGTCAAGGAGAGAGTTCATAGGGCAAAGGAAAGACAGGCAGAAGAGACGAACAGGATGATTCAAGCGGCGGAATGAAATTACCGCTGCTTTGAGCAAAGAAATGAGAGTGGAAATGGTCGGCACGGTATTGGTGTGGTGCGAAGTGTTCAGTATGATGAGGGAACATATGGGCATGAGAGGCGTGGCGCGTTGCGGATGGGAAGCTTCTCGCGTTCACAGGAGAGACAACAGAAGATTGTCTCGAGCATGCTGAAGCAGGCGTCGTTGGGGATTTGAAGATGGGCGTTGCTCGTGTTTGGTCGGTTGTAGGGGAGTGGGTGGCAGTCGAGAAGACCGAACTGGAAGCAATTGAAGGTACGGTGGGGACTCGCTGATCGAAGAAGGTATTGATAGACAACGACTGAGGAGATGCAGTAAAAGGTAAACACTGGGCATGTGACGGTGATGAATGCGGCTGCACGGATCGGGCTTTGACAGGCGCAACCGTCGTCGGCGAAGGTTGAGAAGAGGAAAGATCGGCACACTCACCCACAAAACTGTCTGGAAGCTTTTCGTGGCTTGCCAGTGACAGTTCGGCTTCCATCGCGGTTCCCAGAATGTCCTGTGAAAAGGTCTCATGGTTGACGATTGCAGGCATGACACCCAGGCCATACGAAGCTGCGGAGTGGTCGTATCCGTCCTGACTTGGGATCATATGCGCAGGGCCCGAATATGGTGAACCGACAGTGGAGGACGACGCGCTGGGGATCGACGCGGCCGAGCCCGAGGAGATTAGAGCCGGCGGTAGGTCATGAAACTGGTGCATCTCTTGTTTGACTGAGTGCATCGGAGCCGTCGCGAACATGGATGGGTTCTCAAAGAAGGAGTATGGGAGAGGGTGAAAGCTGTTCAAAGCTTCAGTGGAGTCGTACATGTCCATGGTTAGGCCGGGGAAGGGCGCTTGAATGCTTTGCTCGAGGTCGTATAGTTGGTCGAACTGCTGGTGGCGGTTGTGCTCGAGCACGAGCATTGTTATGGGACAGCACTCAGCTTAATGGGACTGCATGAGGCGAAAGGATGAGGATAAGTGGTGGACGTCCTTGAGAAGTAGATCTCGCAGTACCAGGGCGCTCGGAGGGCAGGGTCAGGCTTATGGGCCAGCAGTGTGTCTTCAGAGGATTCGCGCGGGGCCAAGGAGGCGTCCGGTGGCGCGCGGATGGGGGTGTTCTAGGTCTCTGAGGCTCCGGAAGCGATATCGATAAAGACCGAGAATACGGACTCCAAGGCCTAGATGCTTTGCGCCGGTGGTTGGTCAACACGAGATGGTATGAGGCTTGCTCAGCAGTGTCGATCAATACTGGAAGTAGCGACGACAGCGGGAGGGAGGGATCGGTGTATCGGTGCGTCGAGGTCGCGGGTTAGTATCGCCGGCGATCCGTTTCAGGCAAGCTGATATCGCGAGGTGTTCAAAGGCAGCAGCAAGGTGTTATGGGAGGGAGCGTCAAGAAGAGTTCTGCGAAGTGAGTCTCAGGCTGAAGATGGGGGGCGAAATCGCCGTGAGATATAGTCTCTGATGAAGCAAAGGGTCTTGCCGAAATCAGACTGACCAAAGTCCCAAAGATCACAGATGAGCCCAAGCGTTCCCACAAACTGGATGGTTAGCCCTATGGGCTCGGACCAGGACCAGGGTGTGAGGGCACAACCCCTGGAAGGCTAAAACTTCAGAAAGAGAGAGCAATGCCTCACCGCGTCGTCCGAGGACTAGCTCGTTAGCACTTGCATTAGCCATTACGGAGGCTTGGTGTATTACACAATACCTTCTAGGAGGCCTAAGCCAGAAACACACGGCACGAGAGCCCATCCTGTCCGTCCGTGACTCGTTGTCAACAACCCACCCGGCTCTCGAGCCAACATACGACCAAGGCTCACCGGAACACTGTCTGTGGCTAAGGGTACCATAGCTGCCGGCAACGGCCACGTTGCGGAAGTGGGCGTGCGGCAGGGCAATTGCGCTGTTGTTTGGCAGCAAAAGCCCACAACGCGGAGGACAGCAGCCCGGGATGCATGTTTTTCCGGTCGCCCTCCACTTCGTACAATGGCCCGTCGAGTGAGCGCAAAAGTACGGAGTATACCTGATTTAGTTGGCTCATCCTCTTCCTCCAGGTCGCCATTCAGGATCCTCAGAAGCACTGTAGCATCAGACCAGAGCGCACTACGAGTACCCTGCCCTTGGTAGCAGTCGTTTGGAGTAGAGTTCGCTGTCTGGAGACCGATTCCCCAGAAATGAGCAAACAAGAGTCCGTCCTGCCGCAGTCACAATCAGGTTGACGAGTCAGAAGCAGAGTATCGTCATATTCTCCTCACGGCACCAGTGCAGCGGAAATGTCAAAGTGGCCGGGATTAGGCTATAGATGCTGGATTTGGAAGGGTGGGTTCTGGGAAGACAGGCTCGTGCCTGGGGACTGGCACTTCATTCGAGTGGGCCGGAAGCGAAGGGTGCTGTTTGGGGCTGCCGATTTGAGCGATAAGAGGAAAAGAATGCGCCGAACAGAGAAAACGCCAACCACCAAAACCCCTTTGTGGATTGGCAGCCAGCAGCTTCGCTTGCTGCTACTGCGGCCAGCAGTGGAAACGCCTTCCCAGAACAGGCGTAACACGATGCTCCTGTAGGCGAAGGCCGACGCGATTGGCGCCATCGTGCAGATGCGGTCTGCTCCCCTGCCACAAAACGTGGCTTCTAAGCGTCCCCCACTGTAGCCGGCTCCTTCATTGGCCTCAGCCGGTCGGGGTCGCCAGTCCGTGTTCTTGGGCGATGGCGCAGGGTCATTTAGTGGCGGTGACAGCGCTCTTGATTCGCTCTTGTGCTCCCTGAGCCACAGTGCGAAAAATAGACACACCGCAAGATGGCTGTGACCTGTGCGATGACATGCACATCATCCACAGTCACCGTAGCAAGGAGGAGTATGGTGACATCTTCCGGGCAATGACGACTTGAGTTCCATACCAAAGTCACAGGTGAATCGGTAGCCGCAAACCATGCTCACCGATGCAGTCTGCTGGCTCCATGTTGAATACGTTGCCGCCGTGGTGAGCACCGGGCGGTGATGGGTGATTTGTGTTTGGAAGAAATGCACAAGGCAGATTTTCTCTCTGCATGCTGCACTCGTACTTCACCCAATACTCAAGCTCACGTGAAAGAGGAATGGAGCAAGTGCGGAAGCGGCTTTACCATTGAGTAACGCGGCCCTCATTTGCTGATTACGAGTCACGCCTGGTGTGGACATGGTGATCCTCGCAATTGAAGCCCACTTTTGCGAGTCTATAGCAGCAAGCCATATGATCATCTGTCAATCATTGACACTATCACGGTACTAATGAACTATACACGACTTGGGGTCGTTAGCCCTTGCAACATGTTGGGAGCCGCTTGAAACGCAGCCCACCCCCCTTAACGGCGAGCCCGGACGGCGGAAGGGTAGGCTTGCCCGCTAGCCCGCAAACAGATCCCGAGAAAGCACTGACCTCCTACTTCGTAAAGGTGGTCGGCGACTCGTCAAAAGGACGGCCCCCATGGTTCAAGTAATCGTACCTCACTGCATTTTGAAAGGAGCTTCCCTGGCCTTTTCCTCATACCCTGCATTCGCAGGAGTTTCGCATCATTCACCCCCTGTTTTACTGACTTGTCGTCAACCCATGTCCAGTTCCATGTGGCACAAAGTGTGGTAATTGCCGGCATCCCATCACCCTTTTGTCCTTGTATGGTGCTTGTTTGGTAGCCGTGAGGTCCAATCGAGCTCGTAACCACTCTTTAGCCCCCGAATGGATTGCTGAGAACACGAAGTCCACGTTGACGCTACACGAGACATCGACAACGCGCCCCTCGTAGGGCTGCAGCCGTCGATAGCCCCCAACTACTGATCTTGCGTGATTCGCCCATTGTCGTGTCTTCTCACTGTCACGAATTTGAGTGCCTGCGGTGTCTAGTTGGGAAATCATTGCGCACTGGCTTGAAACTTACGCGACACACCAAGTGCAGATGAATGAACAGATGGCTCCACCAACTCACCTGGCCAGAACTACAAGGTATCGAAATACGGTTTCTATACGGTGATCTGTTCAAATCCGCTTTGTTCCGCCAGCCCATTTTCTGGCTCTGCATGTCGCTTAAAGAATCGGTCTGGGATCATGGCCTTGATCCAATCAGTTGTACACCCCACCCATTTTCCAGAAAATCGTGTCTGTTTATTGCACGTTCGTCGACTGCACCGACTCTTCAGACCGCTCGTGTTCGACAGCCTTCACCTGACCCTTTGAACCCAATAGACCTGGATTGTTTCGGCACAAGTTATGGGTGCCGAGTACGTGGCACCAGCCTATTCCATCGTCCGCTGGTACTTGAAAATGCTGACAAGCCATGTGGCTAACATGCACATGAATCGAACGTGCGAAGGAAATATGGAAGTAAAGCGCAAGGAACTTCCCAGACACCCGAACTGCCACTTGGCCAAAGCGTCTTTGATCGCAGTCCTCAATTTGCCCTTCTGAGCCACTATCGCCATCTCGTGGTCTGAAATAAGAGGACCGCAGCCTGAGTGCGTGAATTGGAAGGGTCTGGATTCCGAGGAAGCCATTCCAGATCAGGTGGTCGGAATATGCTTAAAGGTTGAGAAACCACATGCTTTCCCTTTGATAGCCGAAAAGTCAATCGAGGGCTGGCTGAGCTCCCTGGCTCCTGCAGATCCTGGCACATAAGATTGCAGTAACGCGCAGGACATCAACCCGAAAAGAGGAATACTAGTAGGTAAGCAAGGGCATCTTCCTGAAGTAGACGGGTCGAGAATCTCAGAGAGAGGGGTGTCACACCGATTGAGACAAAACGCTGCTGGCGATGCGCTGTGCACCTGCCCAGTTAGTGCCAACTGACGAGCATCCTCAACAGCCCGTATTGAGGGGGGCAAGCTTGGGCAACTCAGTTGACCGTAAGCCGCCAGTGACGGTCGCTTTCCAAGACCAACTGGGTCGGAACCCCGCGCCAACCCCAGCAGTTGCCAATATGCAGCCCTACGAGCATGAACCAACCCTCTCTCTCCTCCCCCTCTCATCTCTCGTGTTCGCTGCCTTCGCTTCGTCTCCTGGCACCGCTTGACCAGAGCTTCCCCGTTGAAATCGAACCCTCGGAAACCGCAACATGGTTAAATGGTGGCTTGCGCAACAAGCGAGAATTTCGGGGTCTGGACTGCTTGGATCGGTCTGGTTCCTCCCAAGTTGGGTTCGAATGTAGCTACTCAATTGCGGCCAACGCTTGCTGCTTCGCCAGGTGTTGCTATACTTTGTCTGCGGGTGGACGTTGTCGGGTCCGCTTCCTATGACCCCCTGCTCTTACTTCCGAACAGTTCAACAGGAAAGTGCACTCTTGCGCCCTTGGCGTTGCCTCCCATGTCGGACATGCGGTCAGGCATGCTCCGTCGCAGGGCTCCTTCAACCCGTATCTGCTCCTTGCCACTAAAATTTGTGCCAAAATAATGCTTGTGAAGGTGCTTTTTCTCGTGGTCACCGAAGAGTCCACTGACCCGGCTACCGCCCCTCGACTACTTTGTCACCGACTCAACACAAGCTTCGAATTTGTCTTTGCCGTTCCAGAGTCCTCATAAGCCGCCTCGTAAATGCGGCTTTCCTTGGAGTCTCACTAAAGCTCTTGGTCATCGATGCTGGAGGAGGGTGTCTCACTGCTCAAGGCTGACTTGATGCGTACTTTTTGCGGGCAACTGGAGGCATTCCTCTTAATGGATCAGCCGCCGAAGGTGAGGGCCAAGCTACACAGGTTTGCGATCAACGCGCTAGACAATGACTGGTTTTCCAACTCGAGAGAACTTGAAGTGCCGTATGGAAAAGAACCGGAGAAGGCGTGGGGGAGTACACATCCATCCTCATAATACAGTCTCTGCTTCACGTTGTTGCGACAAAGCTAAAGGATAACCAATCGCTGTCAGCATATCGTCAAGGAGGGCGGGATTCTCTCGGAGGATATCCCATTCCATCTCGTGCTTGACCATGAGAGTGCCCGCGAGAATCGTGCCGTTGATTGCCACCGAACTTTCCGGACCAGCTCCGGGAATGGCTGTCGCTTCCTGGGTACGTGGACAGATCGCCATCCTGTCAGTGGTCATCGCAAGATTGTAGGAGAGGAGGGTTTGACCGTCCCTTTCCACGGCTACATCCTCATTCCCATGCTGATCGGAACGTTGAATAGCGGACAAAGCTGCTCTCATCAGCGACAAATATTTGCGATGCAACTCTGATGGTGAGATTCCTTCCTCAAGTGGTGTTGAGAAGTGCAAGATCGGCAAACAGGGATCCTGGAACAGTGGCAACTTTGGGTGAGCTCGGGTGTTCATGCGATCAATCAGAAGACCCCACTCTGGATTGTCAGAGCTCGCCATATCTTCAACGGGGAGGAATTGTAAGTGACGGTGCACCTGGCTGGCCCCACTGTGCTCTCCAGAGTTGAAGAAAGCGAAAAGACGCGAAGAGCGTCCTTCATCCTGTCGAGCCTGCCAGGCGCGCAGGCAGGCATGGGTGAGGCTAATGTCGTCTTCCTCCAGCAGGTCGGTTTGAGGCTTGTTGGCCTTGGTAGCGATGATGAAATGATTGTGAATGACTGGGTACTTGTTTAGGACTAATGTATGAGATGCGTTTGGGACCGGGATTTGAGCGAGGAGAAGCTCTGGTGCTGGAGCTGCGAAAGGGTCAAACTTCGACCCTGTTGACTCCGTCTTCGAGGCTGAATTGTCTCCTTGTGGCTTTTGCTTTAGGGCTGGACAATACCGCAGTTGGAACTTGAGCAGGTTCAGCGATCATCCGCAGTCGAATTTCATATTTGCGCACTTACTAAAGCTCCGCCTTTGGCGCGAAGATGAGCCAGGCTCGTTGAAGAGAAGACGATATCCTTGGCATGAAACGCTGTGTTGAATTTTTCAGCTACGGCTCTCGGTAGAGGCTGTGCGAGACCAAACATCCTGTCTAATTCTGTCATCGTGTGACGGCTTCGATATTCACATGGCAAGCATCGCTGAGAAACGGGGAGACCGTGCGGTGGTTGCCGTGAAGAGTTCATGGGAAAACCTCGGCTCACCTTCTTGGCGACATGGAGTTCTTACAAATCCGACTGAGGTGAGCTCGCTCTCACTTCACTTCTATTCACCTGTCATGCCTCCCATACTCAAGTCAAGCATTGGCCACGGCCATGCCGACGAAATACTTCTTACCCGCAACAGCAACGCTCAGTCTCCTGTACCAATTTCCTGCACTGCCTCCTTTGCCCGAAATATTGTGTGCGACGCTGAGATGAGCTTGCTCTGCACTCGCGAAACGTAACTAAAAATTCAAGCGATGCGAAGCCAGCCGACACCTTGGGTAACTCCCAGTCCCAGTGCTAAGGGGATATGGGTGTGGCAGCCACGTTATGGAAGAGTAACACCTCTGCTAGACATTTCGACACGATGGAGAGTGACGGACTGCGACGCGCAACCACACCGCCTGCCCATAGCAAGTTAACCGCGCCCCGGGAACCATATCAGAGGAAGTCGGTTGTTGGTCGGGTATCCAGCGAATATCAAATGACAAGCGTCCTTCGTTCCGCTGCAGCCGCCCGAATATGACAGCTCCACAACGCAGGCACATCAATGCAGCGAACAGGTACGATTCAGACATCCCCCTGCCTAATATTGGGTTGCGCGTGCACATCTGAGGCAGCTTAAAGGCATTCTGATTTTGCCTCCCGCATGGCCCTTGCAGTGAAGGTTAACAGAAAAAGCGGACCCGCGATTTATCCCAGAGTTGCTCACCGAATCCGGCAAAAGCGCGCAAATAATGTAGCACAATTGCCCCTGATGTTTGCTTGCATCTCCCCATATTTTCCGCCTGGTGACCCCTTCGGCACATCACCAACCTGTTCTGGATACGGATGGGTGGATTCTGCGAAGCATCTCAAGCTCAAGACGGTATCTGGTCACTACTGTGGCTCAGAGAGCGAGAAGAGGCTGTTCAGAACCGTGATTCTGCGATTCCATGAGCGTGCCAGAATAGGATCGCGGCAAATCGTGTTCTGAAAATAGTCAGCTCTTGTTTGCCGACCTCAACTGTGGCGACTAGCAGAGTCGAAATCACGGAACACTGCCAAATCGCGATTGTGTCGAATGCAGTCGCCTTTTCCGGTCGACACATCTTGTTTCCCTTGGCCCTATACCACTGATGGGCGGCAGACTTTTGGCGGCGCCATGGAGCGGCATGCACACAGGATGAAGAGAACGTGGCGATGAAGCTGGGCTGTTTCCGGTCGGTTTGTCGAGATCGTGCCAACGGACTGGTTGGTTTCGACAAGTCATGTCTAATCGAAACCTGTGCGAAGCCCAATCCGTTATTGAAGAGCAGTTGTGCAACACCTTCGTCCGCCAGTGTTTCGCATGGTTAGGAGCAACATCTATCGATGTATTGAAACCCAATCGTCCCGTGAATGGGGGCCAAAGTTTTCTCCCGATGCTCAGATAAGTTTGCCCCCTTATATCTCCCCTTTTGTTGGAATCCTAAAGGCCTCCAGTTTGCTCCCGAACCCGTGGGATGAATTCTGTTTGCAGTACGAACAAGAGGGGAGCTCATTCTAGGTTTGATGGTGGGAATGCTGATTGTAACGGCCAATGACTCGATATGAAAACGCACCCGCTTGCCCAGGCTATGGACCTGAGCGACTTCAGATCGCTCACCAGTCGGTAGCCCTCTCGATTTCTTCGACACATCCTGCATTTCACAGTGCAGTTCTGTAAGGATGCCACCTGGACTTTTGGACCCGAAGTACCAGTGTACCTGCTCGGATGCGCGCATCGATCAAAAACTGAGACGTCACATCCATGATCCTATTACCTTTCCCTGTCACCTGCCCACGAGGACTCTGTCGAATGCTTTCACTACCTACAGCAGTCATGCTTCACGGCCGGTATCTTCTGACACGACCTGTGCCTGTCACGCAATTGGAATGCAATGTTCAGATCCCCCCATGACTCCTTATAAGAATGCGGATCCCAGGCAGGGTGGTCAAGACCACACACGCGCCCAAAGACCTATCGAGCACTCAGAGATTTGCCATAGCTTGAGTCCTTCAAACTTCCCTGGCTCTAACGCCAACCTCTATTCCTGTCCAAATCCGCATGAGGATACACAACCAATGTCAACCAGTAATAACCCTATGTACAATTCATGGGCGGTAGGTGGAAGCAGATTTGGAAACACTGGGGTCGTCCATGATAAAGCGACCGCGCAGAACACTATCCGTTCACGGGACACACAAGTACGGAGTTCCGCTCAGGCGTATGGCACTTCCATGTTCTGGCCAGGCGGGAATCCTGGCTTCGAGGACTGGCCGCGCACCACGCCCACGGCGCAAACTCCATGCCGCACCACCCAGAGTCCGTTACTGAACGATCCCACATTGGCTCCTGAACTCTCTCTCGATGACATGGATCTCAACGCCATGCTTCAAACACCCGGCGAAGTACGTGCTGTGCCATACGCCCCACAAGAAATGACATTTCAAGCCGAGTCCACAGTAAACGACGAGCTAACAGCTTCAAAGCTTGTGGGCAAGAAAGCGGATAATGCCGGTGAGCATTGGGGCTACGACTTCTCGAAATATGCAGCGGATACACTTGATATTTTGCCTTCATCTGCAGACATACAAGCAAAATCGGGCCTCGGGTTTTCTGATCTCAACCTTGGATTGGCATCAGCACAAGAAGCGACGTACCACAGTACAGTCTCGATCGACCCGTTCTTACCCGAGTTGCCTTCATCGACTGGCAGTCAATTTGAGTTCTTAGATGATATCCCAGCCTTTACCATGGACTATATCTCTCCCGCCCCGCGATATCGCGAAGCTGACGCATCGTTCAGTATGAGTTATACTCCACAGTATCCTGATCCGGAAGATTTCGACACTCTAGTCTCATCAACGCCAGGCCTTACGAGCGCTTCGACAACACCGAGCGGACAAAAAGTCGTCAGAGGTGCACAGCGTGATACGTCTAAAGACGCGCTTCTGGTGAGACTGCGACAAGACGGGAAATCATACAAGCAGATTAAGCAGACTGGGGGTTTCGAAGAAGCAGAGTCCACCCTCAGGGGGAGATATCGCACCCTGATCAAGCCTAAAGAGGCACGGGTCAGAAAGCCTGAGTGGCGAGATCGGGATGTGAGTGGGCGTTAGAGACATAATCGGGGAATGAAGATGCTGATCATTTGTCTTCTCGCAGATCCAATTCCTTTTGAAGGGCGTTGCACACTTCTCAAACTCGAATCCTATCGCTCTCGGGGCATGGCATGAGCTTGATGCAGATGCCATCCGCCAATTTGCCAACAAAGTGCCCTGGAAGCAGGTCGCCGAGTGGATGGAGGACCAAGGGACTTACAAGTTTGGAAACTCTACGGTCAAGAAGCAATATCTCGCGGAACTCAAGAAGCGAGGTGCCCCGGTCTGAGTGCGTCTACATGAGTATCCGGGTCAGACATCCCAGGCCCGGCATCAGTACTCTACCATCCGAGAAGTCTGCGTTGGTGGTCGCTGCAACATTATCTATGGTTCCTAGCTGGTTCTACCCAAGAATTTCGAGAGATCTGCGACATCTACAGCACACAACCATTCAACTGTGTGAACTTCAAGACGACACATCGCACGTATCTCCGATATCACCTTGATAGCCAAAGGGAAACGACTGTTGCTTGCTAACGGGAAATTGGCTGCACGACTTGTAATACTGACTTTGGGTCTGTCGCTCGCCCTAGTGCAAAGCTCTCTACCTTTTTGGACAGCTTCGAAAGACTGAACATATCAGCGCAGCTGCCTCACCCACATGGACAACTCTGCAACCCATCATCTCCATGACTGTGCGGCCGGTGACCCGGATAGCACGATTCGGCTTTGGTCAGTTCGACGGCGGTCTTAGTCCCTGCCCTGAGCACTCATTCTCACTCCTGGACCTACGTTTACCGAGAAGTGCAGTCCGGCTGATGACTGTAGGATTTAGCAGTTAATGCGCGTCGACTCACACGACCTGACACTTCCCCCGGCGAACCGCCTTCTGACTCTCAAATACCTGAGTCAGGGAGATTCTACCGAGGGGCTGGGGCATCTAATGATCGCTGCTGCACCAATCATCTTTCACATACAAGGCCCGCCGAAATCTTCTCCTTGGTTCAACACTGGTTAAATGCGGGGATTTGGGGAAGCTGGGGGAGGTAAGCTCGGACGATTGCAGTGGCCTTACTCGAGTGGGTGTTAGCTTGTCCGCCCCCTGACAGCGAGCGCGCCGGTGCCGCGGATATTGGACAGCGAGGTCAACCGACAATCAACACATTATTGCTTAATTAATGCTCAGATTCCCTGCTCATAATTACTTACTTCTTCATACTCGCCCTGGGCAACTCTGCCGTCTGTCATTTTCAATCTACTTGCCTAATTCCAGCAAAAATGCGTCGCAACTCTGCATCAGAGGGCCTTCTCCGCAAGCAGAAGCTCAACATACATACTTGTGCGGTGCTTGCTGTCTTGGGGTTCGGCTCTGTGACCTATGGCTATACAGCGAGTATAATAGGAACGACTCTAGGTCGGTAGTGGATGGCTCATGGGCAACACGTTTCGAGCTAACACCCTTGTTAGGGCAACCGTCGTTCATTGAATACTTCGATCTCGACACCCGTTCGAATGCGACTGATCTGATATCAACAATGAATGGCCTGTTCCAGACCGGGGGTGTGATAGGAACAATGCTGCTGCCCACGATAGCGGACAAATGGGGACGAAAGTGGGCGTGTGCTGTGGTAAGGCGACTGATCGTCAAGCCCTCTACCGTCTCGTTTCTAACATAATCGCAGTCAGCCGTCCTCGCGATCATTTCTGGTGCCATCGTATGTTCCTACTCCCATAGGGCGCTTGCTGCTATCCTGAGCCCTTAATACCCATATCCTTTATCCCGAGTCCCAGCTCTGTCCCAAAGAAGATGCTAATTCGCTGTGGCTGAAAGATGGCCGGGTCCGTAAACGTTGGAATGTTCATTGCCTTCAGGTTTGTGGCGGGAGCTGCGGCGTTCATGATCCTCGCCGCCGTGCCGATTCTGATGAATGAAATTGTGCCCGTTCACATGCGGGGTGCGCTCGTTGACGTCCATGGCGTCATGCTGGTGCTTGGTTACACCATACAAGGATGGGTTGGCTTCGGATTCTACTTCTGGAAGAACGGCGGCAGCGATACCTGGAGACCCCCTGTTGCGATTCAGTGCTTCTGGCCGCTGTGCCTACTGGCCGGGCTGTTCTTTATCCCCGTGAGTCTAGCTTGAGTTTGAGCTCAACTGTCTATTCTCAAGATGGATTTAACTTATGTGTGGTATAGGAGTCGCCCAGGTGGCTGGTCATGCAAGGCCGCGATGCCGAGGCCGAAGCCGTGCTCATGAAGCTACACGCCGATCCCAGTGACCCAAACAACGACGCTGCTAAAGCCGAATTCTACCAGATACAGAAGCAGATTGCTATTGACCGAACACTGGGCAACTCATGGATGCACATCATCAGGAAACCATCCTATCGAAAACGCGCTTTTCTGGCGCTCGGAATTACCGGTATCATCCAGTGCTCGGGTGTATTAGGTACGCAACTGTCCCCAATAACACTGCTTGCTCCTGTCGTATTAATTTCATGGCGTCAGTCATCAACAACTATGGGCCATCCCTCTACAAGTCCCTGAACTTCTCGCCCGTCAAGCAGCTGCTCTATCCGGCGGCGTGGCTGACCTTCGCCTTGGGCCTGAACGCTATGGGAATGATATTTGTTGACCGCTTTCCACGCAACAAGTACATCGCTTTCGGTGTCCTGGGCTGCATGGCGAGCTTGATCGTGGAGGCTGCACTGGTGGCCAACTTCGTGCCTTCTGACAACAGAGAGGCACTCTCGGCGGCAGTTGCGATGTTCTTTATTTTCCAGTTGTTCTATGGGATGTGTTTGGATGGAACCCAGTTCTCGTACCTGGGCGAGCTCTTCCCGACACACCTGCGCGCCAAAGGTGTGTGTCTGGGGGTTTCTATGATCTCACTGATGAATATCATTTGGCTCCAGAGGTATGTCCCTGAACAGTCGTGTCGTGTTCTCGACCGCTAGCTACAGGCCGTATACTAACCGAAATTATACAGCGCGCCCACTGCATTCAACACGATTGGGTGGAAATTCTACCTCTGCTTCATCATCCCTGGCACTATCGGTGCAGCCGTGATGTGGTTCTGGTTCCCGGACACGAACGGCTTACCATTGGAGGAGGTAGCGGCCATTTTTGGTGATGCCGATGAGGTGGCCATCTACCAGCGCGACATCGAAGTTGACTTCGCCACGCATACGATTGTGGATCATCATGCTGCGGGAGGCGTGAAGGGCGGTGACGCCGCGCATTATGAAGCTGACTCGCTGCCATCGAGCGAGAAGTAGGGGATGGACACATCTTGCTCACTGGAATAAGCCATGAGACAACTATTCGTGCATACACGTGTTGCTAGAATGGCAGAAGTCATAGACGGAGAGTATTCTAGACAAGATAAGAGCTCATCTCGGGGATTGCTCAACCAGTCTTCAGTGTCTTGAAACGAACATTGCTGGCAACGTGTGGAACAACATACACACGCACCCGGAGACTCGTTTGTCCGGTCCCGACACCTACACACTTTTGATCAATCATTCATTTGTTTCTCAGTTTCAAGGGCCTCGCTTGCTCATCTCGACTTCATCTGAAGATGCTTTCCAGCCTCTCCGTCCACAAACACAACATAATGCCATATCTCGGGAGCTCCTTGCATGTGCATGGCTTCGAGTCGCCATAGTGCCAGTCCCCCCCAACCTGCTCCCAGCCAGGTTCGAAAACAAATCCGGGCCGGACTCCGAGAGGGCAACGCCTCGTCAAACTCTCTGGCATGTCAAGTATGTCGTCGCGTCGATTGTCAACTGCGATCGCACAAGGCGTATCTCGCCCACAAGCACCACATAGCCGCAGACAAATCCGTCGACAAGGCCAAAGAAGACCTCGATAGCCCAAGACCGGGGCTTCTGGAAACAAGCTTCTCGAAATCTTATGCCTACACAAGGGCACTCCCATCGCTGGGGGCGGGTCGGCTAGATGGTTTCCATGACCTGCCTGTGCCAGGCGGACATCAACTGGACCTGCACCAGTCCGTCTACAACCGTGAGTGATCCCTCGTCGCAGCACCATGTGTTGAACTGGAGGTGCAAAGGACTAACGGCTTCCGTCTCGGTTGGATGGAAATAGTACTTCATTCCAAGCTGGGAGCAGCAACCGCGTTTCCATTACCCGTCGGACTGCAGGTCAATGAAATTGGCGGGAGTATGATCATACCAGTGATGACCGATACATCTTTATGTCTCAGTGTCATTGCAGCGTGGAAAGCAGTCCAATATCTCTTGGGGCAAGCAACGGCCTTTCCGCATCTCTCATACGAGGCCCAGGCGTTACAGTCGCTGCGGAATCAACTTCTGGAGCGTGGCCATGCCGCGATCACAAACGAGGCGATCCTAGCCGCCGTGTTGCTCTGGGCAAGCGCAACCATGTTTGCTCAAACCGACGCCCTGAGGCGACATTCCACCGGCGTTTGCGCGCTGATTACCGCACGTGGGGGTCTGAAAGCGATTGAGTGTTATGGCTCGATCGGCCAAGCGGCATCTATCAAGCAACTGCTGCTCTGGGCGGACTTTCTTACAGCAGAATTTCTGGGTGAAGAGGTCCTCTTCAAGGACATTGAACCTGCGGCACCCCTGCCACCTTCATTGCTCACGCTTTCGCAGGCGATCGCTCTCCCCTCGCCGTGGAAGGCCTTGCTACCGGCTACTCTGAAAGCAGCACAAGATTTGAAACTGCTGCTTGTCTCGCACGATACGGCCACACGAGTCGGACGTCTCTCCATCGCGGAATACAAAGCACTCCTGGTTTTGCTGAACAGAAGCACTATCGAAAGGATCAACCTGGAACACCAGCACAGCAGGTCAAACTCGCCCGACGAATGCGTCCTCGTCGCCATGAACCTCCTCCGCCTCACAGTGCTGTTTCATACGGGCCCGTTGTTCACTATTGTCGTATCAGTCATCTCTCGGCTGCGAAATGCTCTGAAGCGCACCACGCTGGATCGTTTCAACAAGCCTACTCCAAACTGCATCGACGTCTACATCTGGGCATGCTTTGTCGGCTTGGTGAACGAATTTGACAGCGAGAACCGCTCATACTTCGTTGAGATGCTCAGCATCGCATTGAGTGTCAAATACGAAGATGCCAGGTGGCCAGACAACTGGAGAACACAGAATCTGGACATGCTACGTTCGACTTTGTGGTCGGATACCGTCTTGACAAAGCTATATTTTGACGCCTGTCAATTGATCGAGGCGTTTGTCCCGACGCCGGGATCCTACCAGCCACTGTGATGGAACTCGCCTCCCAAAAGCTACGAGAATCAGAAAACCCTGGACAACTGCCCAGTTGCATTGTCTGTTGAGCTGAGGGCTGCCTCGCGTCTCTCAGATCCAGCCTTGTCAAGGGCGGGTGCTTACCTCCACTCCTCCTCCTCCCGAATGGCTTAGCGAATGGAGTCCCCACTGCCAGATGGGGAAGATCATTACAGAACGTTGCTGCTGTTCAGACCTTCGCTCTTCGGCATAGAGTGATCGCGAGCTCTTTCGATTCGTCCATAGCGCCGCTTCGTGCTATAATCCGAACGGCGAACACGATGCTGACATTTCGATCCGGCCGTAGTCCGTCCAATCTCCTTGCCTTGAAATCACGGCAAATTATTGGCCGATCTAGAACAGACATCAAAGCTGCGCGAGCAGATCAATATCTTCTGCCAAGCACTCGAAAATGCATAAAAGGGGCAACTGTCCATCTTTGCAGAGACATATCTCGCTCTGACTATTTTAAAACTGGTGCCGTGTATTGAACTCCGTAACACCTCTCCATACTACAAGGCGGCCATAATGGTTCCATTCAAGGAGGAGACATTCTCCGTTGACGGCATCGAAGTCATTCAGAAAGAGATTACCAGCATCGACGACATCCAGGCAAAGTACAATGGGCTGGACCCATCATCGACAACATTACAGAAAGGCCATAAAAAGGCTCCCTCCCGTCGTGGCTTCCAGGTTGCAACTGTTTGGGATCGAGATATCGAGCTGCCAATGCGAGACGGAGTTGTCCTGCGTGCTGACGTCTTCAGACCTGCTGAAGACGACAAGAAGGTGCCCGCGCTGTTAGTCTGGAGTCCATATGGGAAGTCGGGCACGGGGTTCTTGTCTCTCGATATTGTTCCTGGCCGTGTCGGAGTTCCCGAGAGCTCGCTCTCTGGATTCGAATCTTTTGAGGCACCTGATCCGGCGGAGTGGACCGCACACGGGTACGCCGTCGTCAATGTCGACGCCCGAGGTATCATGAAGTCCGAAGGCAACCATAGGTCTGACTTTGTTCCAACTCGACGTGTCATACTGTGGCTGATTTGCGTAGGTGGAACGGAACTGCCGAGGGAAGGGACGGATATGATACCATCGAATACATCGCCAATTTGGCCTGGTGCAACGGTCGCGTTGCCTTGATAGGCGTCTCTTGGCTAGCAATGGCACAATGGTATATAGCTGCAGAAAGACCACCTCATTTGAGTTGCATGTTGCCGCTGGAAGGCGTTAGCGACACGTATCGAGAGTCGCTCTGTCGAGGAGGGGTTCCGTATTTGCCATTCTGGCAGTTCTTGAGGGATCATGGACTGTTTGGTGAGTGATGGCAAGGGTTTCATGTACAGAGTGGTGCGCGTCGAGGCTTTCGCTTACTGTCGTTGTTAGGCGAAAACCTACAAGAGGACCCCATTGCAATGTTGGCCAAATACCCGCTGATGAACGCATACTGGGAGGACAAGCGCGCCAAGGTTGAATCTATCAACGTCCCAGCATATGTCCTCGGGAGCATGTCGACCGGTCTGCATACCATTGGGTCAGTCCGGGGATTCGAGGACCTGCCACACGACAAGAAATGGTCAGTGCGATTTTCACGTTGCACTTGCTGGCAGCAGCTGAATTGACGATTCTTCCGCGAAAGGCTTCGCTTTCATTCAAACCATGAATGGCGGGACTTGTACCAGGAAGAGACCACGGCTGATTTGAAGAAGTTCCTGGACTTCTACACGAAGGACGTCGAGAATGACTGGGAGGAGACTCCGAAGATTCGGATGTCCATCATCCGGTACAATCAGGTCAGTATACCCCGGGGTCCAGAAGCACTCAGCTTACAGGCCACACCCCAGCCACCGATTGACAACGTTCCTTTTTCTGACTGGCCAATCCCCGAGACGCAATACAAAACGCTCTGGCTGTCGAAGGATCAACGTCTGAAAGAAATGGCATCGCAACCGACACCGAGCGAGGCGTCTTATCAGTCCGACATCCCGGCTTTCCAAGTCGACAACGATCCAGAGTTCGTGGAATTCACATACACATTCACCGGGAAATCCACCCTTGTCGGGTACCCAAAAGCGGTCCTGTACATGTCGTGTCCCGACCACGATGACATGGATATCTTCGTGATGATTCGCAAGGCCGATGAAACGGGTCAAGTGCTACGCAATGTTAACATCTCCCTGCAGGAGCTCAGGGTGTCATCCGCGGCCGAGGTGGAGGATATCAACAGCCTCAAATACATTGGGCCTTCTGGCGTCTTGCGGGCGAGCCACCGTGCTCTCGATCCAAGACTGTCCAAGCCACATTGGCCGGCACATGACCACACTCGTGAGGAGAAGCTGTTGCCTGGCCAGATAGTCAAATTGGAAATTGGGATTTGGCCAGCGGCGATTCAATTTGAGGCCGGGGAGAAGTTGGCTTTCCGGGTCGCAGGCCATCAGATGACATTGGCGGAGTTTCCTCCCTTGAGAGGACAGTTTAAGACTGGGAATAAAGGGAAGCATATCGTGCATTTTGGCGGGAAATACAACAGCCACGTTGTGGTGCCTTTTGTTCTTCTTTGAACAATCGTGAGGGACGACCGGCGACGGCGAATGTATTTGCCGAAAGGCTTGGCAACCGTGTCGACGTCACTGCATCACGAGCTCTCGCTCTCACTCTCTTACCACTCTCAATGGTGCTGCGTAGCACTCTCAAAGTCCGTGTTGGATTATGGATGCCCACATAAGCGTGAGCTGATAAAATGAATCCAGAGCTCAGAAGACAAGTAATCAATGTCTACAAAGGTACAACACTACCCTGTCACTCATGACCCAAATCAGCTGGGACCTGACTAGCAATTAGAGCTCTTGGAGATGGGCAAGCACTATCCCCTGGGCTACGACTATTTCAGGCCCAGACTGCATAAGGCATTCATGTCGAAAGCGCATCTGAGGAACGAGGACGAAATACGGCAAGGTATTCAGCGAGCCGAGTATGTCAAGAAGGAGATTGAAGCGCTGTACTTTTTGAAGAAGTATCGATCGATGAAGCAGCGATATTCTTGACCTGCCCAACCTAGGGGACGCTGCTAAGGACTGGCTATTACTGGCTCTCTTCGGCTCCAAAGTCGTGGGCAGGTACCATATCAAATCGACTTATAGGCCATTTGGTAGAGAGGGACCATACCACCGAGCATACCAGTACCGAGACACCAGCAGCAGGACAGGAAAAGATAGTGTGGTCTGGTGGAGTTTGACAAAGTCATAGTCGGACATGACGAGCTCTAGTGAGAGAGATTTGCACATATCACGATAAGGTTGCACAGAAAGTGCCGATTGGGAGCGTGAAAGACCGGTCTAATGTTGTATACGCGTCCATCACTACTGTAGAAGTCTGTTCGGATAAATTCAGGAAGACCTTTTAGCAGGGGGCGCTGAAACCATGCCAAGGCGTGGGCTAGATGCCGCAGGGGCGGATTGGGGGGGCGTGCGAGGCACCTGCGCAGCCCGGGAGGCAACCAGTCACAGCTGGGAAGAGAAACCAGTTAGTTGCTGCTATTGCTACTGCGTGCCAATCCCACCCTGCTTTCCCTCTCCTGCAGAGCGCAAAGTCCAACACCACCATCATTCACCATCTCAATTACTATCTGCGCAGTATCTCCAGGTCAATATTCAATCAGTCGCCCACAAACAATATCACCGCAGAGACAACGACACAGGCAGTGACGCACAAGAACACCAACCGCGTTTTTCCGTCCGGCCATCTGTCCTCGAGCCTGCCGTCACCCAACCTTCGCACTGTCCAGATATTACGCTTCGGTGCCGGATATCCCAATCCCCATCACTGCGACAGCTGCAAATCAAGCCTGACTTCCTCGCGGGTCTCATGTTCAAGAAACGAAGACCGTGCCCTTCCTCCGCCCGATCCTCAATCACGCACAGCGCCGTTCCAGCCCCTCCGCCTCGATCCTCATCAGCGAGAAAAGACATAGCCCGTACCTGCCCGCCTCGTTAGATGGCAGATGGTGCATTCCGGTTCCATCAGCCTGGAGCCGGGCAATATTATCCTACCCAGCACAGCAACCACCGTAACCAGAACCGGCCCACCTCCCCGGCGGGCGCACGAAGACCTTTCGCCAACGACACCCCTTCACCGTCAAGATCGCCTGTAAATCACTCGCTCGGCCACAATTTCAACATGTACGCCCAGAACGGGTACCAGGGTCAGCATGGGCTGATGAACGGAGCGCAAACCCACCAGCGCTATGGAAACATGCACCTGTCAAAGTACCAGCAGCCGCATCTTGCACACCACAATGTCAACCAACACCACGCGCAGCACCATCACGGCGGGCAGTTGGGCCATCAGCACAATCTCTCCTCTGGCGGTTTTCAGTCTGCGACACCTCATCTACCTACCTACGCTCACGAGCATCTAACCAACGGCAACGGCAATGGGATGCCTCACGACGATGCGGATGAGCCGGACAACGAGCACTGGCGGGAGCAGAAACATTATTGGGAAGAAAGCAAAGATCTCAACGGGCCAAATCAGCGGGCGCGAACAGTGGCGCATCATTCCAAAGGCGTCAACTTTGTGCCCCTGGGCGCGGCTGCGGAGGACATCAACACGGACAATGCCCGCATCGCGACAGCAAACGGACAGGTCACAAGCCGACAGACGTGGGATGAGCTGGATCTGGGCGGCCAAGGTCTCTGCGCGCTCTCCCCCGTGCTCTTCAGCCCGTCGTACTATTTCCTGAAACGTCTCGATCTCGTATATAACCAGTTAGAATCTCTTCCCCCGGAGATTGGACGGTTGAAGAATCTCGAGCACCTCGACGTCTCTTTCAATCAATTGACAGAACTGCCCGAAGAGATCGGCATGCTCACGAACCTCAAACAGCTCCTGCTGTTCAATAACCACATCCAGACACTCTGCTATGAACTTGGGTTTTTGTATAAGTTGGAGGTGCTTGGTGTTTACGGCAATCCCTTAGAGCAAGGCCAGCGCGAAAAGATCACCGAAGGCGGAACGCGGAAGTTGATTGAGTATCTCAGAGAGAGCATGCCAGGTTTGTATTGCACAATTAGACTTGCCCCGGCATTGGTCAGCTGACTGTTTCATCCAGAACCTCCACCTCCGCGAGAAAGGGAATGGCATCAGCTAGAAGAGATCGACGAAGACGACCCGAACCAGGATACGATCAAAGTATTGAACTACAACATCCTGTGCGATCGTTACGCCACACAACAGCAGTACGGCTATGTCCCGGAGCGAGTCCTGACTTGGGGCTTCCGCAAGACATTGATCCTCGAGGAGATTCGTGAGATGAATGCCGACATAGTCTGTCTGCAAGAATTGGATCGGAACAGTTACGACGACTTCTTCCGCGGGGAATTGTCCATCTCCGGCTACAAGGGTTACTACGCGCAGAAAAGCCGGGCGGAAACTCTCGGTGATGCCGCAAAATATGTCGATGGATGTGGCACCTTCTGGAAAGACAAGAAATATGTCGTGCTGGACACTCAGCATCTTGTCCTTGGACGAAAGGCGGTGGAGCGTCCGGGTGCAAAGGCGTCAGCAGACATGCTCAACCGAGTGTGGCAGAGGGACGATATTGCAACTGTCGTCTTCTTGGAGAATCGTGTGACTGGCTCTCGCGTGGTGGTGGTAAATGCTCACATCTACTGGGACCCCGCGTTCAAAGATGTGAAACTGATCCAAGCTGCGGTTCTGATGGAAGAACTGTCGAAACTGACGGACAGATATGCGAAAATGCCTCCAGCGACAAACAAGCAAGCCTTCCGTTTCTCCGACGACCAGGACGACCCCTTACCCGAGCCCGGACCGTCGTTGTCCTATTCTGCAGGCCCTCAGATACCGATGATTATCTGCGGCGACTTCAACTCCGGCGCCGGATCGGCGGTATACGATTTGTTCACCAAGAAAGGTCTGACTGCTGAGCACTCTGATTTGGACGGAAGAGACTACGGCGCCTTTTCGCGTGCGGGCATGTCTCACCAGTTCGCCCTCAAGTCCTCCTATGCCGCTATTGAGGGGGAGATGCCCTTCACAAACTACACGCCCAACTTTGTCGACGTGCTGGACTATATTTGGTACTCGAATACCTCCCTACGTGTGGTTGGTCTCCTTGGCGCAATCGACCCCGACTATCTGAAGCGAGTTCCGGGCTTCCCGAACTTCCACTTCCCCAGTGACCACATTGCCATTGTCGCGCAGTTCAAGGTGGAGAAGCAGAGAGGCGCGCAGAAGACGGTCGAAGCAGACTTTGGACCCTCTTCCAAGAAGTAGCGACGCGTGGAATTTGGATCCATCGGATGCGGAAGATACTTTCTCGCGTGTTGAGACTCCAGACTGGGATTCCGACAGCTCCGACACAGCATTTTCCTGGGTGCAGTGGCCAGGGAGGCCGGCAGGTCAAAGGTAAACGACACATGAACTGGGGCAAGGGGGGATTTGCGGCAGCTGGAGTTTTTGTGCAGGTTGTGAGATATGTGTGCGCGGGTTCTTTCGGTCTCTCTGCTTTCTTGCATGGTATCTATGCAAAAACCAAAGTTTTGTTCCTGAGTCGTTGGACATCGACGGGATAAGCCAAATACTCCGTGCGCGTAGCGGCGCTTTTCGCGCGCCGGTGGGGAATGCGGATACAAAGTCCAGGTCTACGGGTCGAACATGTTTCCTGTTTCCTCTTCTCCTTCTCCGCGTTGTCTCTATTCTGGCCATCTGCAGAGCTTGAGCCCCAGCGCGCAAGGGTGACGCCATTTCCAAGCTGACACGGGCCAGAATGCAGAATGCGCAATTCCGGTGAAGTCGAAAAAGGCATCGTGATGCTGGCCGGATCTTCTCACTCCATACCGCGCGCGCGCTCGCTCATAACGCTCCATACACTGATACACTACCCAGGTTTATCCTTGACACGCACCGTGACAGATCGCGCGAACGCCCCGAGCACGAAGGAGCACGGCGGTGTCTTCCTCTGGGCGCTTCTCTCAACCTTGCACTCTATCGAAGTCGTTTGATGGCTCCGAGAATCAAAACAGTTTCCCCCCCCGTCCGTCCGTGTGTTCGGAAGGAAGT
>JADWPU010000002.1:1624894-1926148 GCA_016109575.1 Phialophora chinensis
CGGGAAGCCCATGGAAGAATATCTCCAGAATCTGGAATGACGAAAAAAAGTTCAGCTTTGAGGAGAGGGCCGGAGGAAGATCTAATTCCTGTGTTCCTGCATGTGCAACATCAAATAGTGGACCGAGCCACCCTTACCTCTCCCTTCACATACCGCCGGCAATCATGCATCGGCAGCTTAGTGACAAACTTTGGTGAGGGCACACAGGAATTTGATTGTGCATACTGCTCTCACCATCAAAGCCCACCCAGTCTCGCAGCCCGGGAATAACCACCCACAAACTAAGCAAGCAATATTTTGCCAACGGAGCGAAGGAACTTGCTCTCTTCCATGCGCCAATCTCTCCATGATTCATCATCTGCTTAAGCGACATTGGTGACAAATGAAGGAGACAAAGATGACAGACTTCACCGGATATGAGGTCAGTCTTCTAATACAGTCATATAGAGCAGGACCTTTCGGCACTTGAAATCAGACGTCATGATCTGAGAGATATTCAGAAGGTCGTTGGTGTGACAGGATTAATTTTGTAGCGGCTGTGCAGCTAAAGACTGCGCTTCCGGAAGGTGAAGCGGCGAAACCGCAAAGAATGGTCACATGAGGACGCGTCAAGAAAGCGCGATTGCGACCAGACCGGAACATCTTCGGCGGGGTCTTTCTGGATTGTTTATGTAGAAAGCGCTCGATCAACCGGCAAGCCAGGTACCACCATATCACACAGTCCTCGCTCTCCACTCAGGTCTGTGGATCGAGACCATGGACTGAGGCTGGGTGCACTTTGATGTGCTGCAAAAATGCCTGAGGAATGTATGAACCCGTTGCTGGCGGGATGGCTGAAGGAATGGATGGATCAAGCCAAAGAACGGAGTGCCAAAAGCTATACTGTGTATGGTGCCCCGCTGTTGCTTGCTGATGGCAGTACTGACTTGAGAAAAAGTTACAAGAAAGCATACAGCTCGATGATTGCATGCCCGATACGGTTCAGCCACCCTTCTGAAGCCCTTTCGCTCAACGGCCTCGGCCCGAAACTGTGTGATAGGCTCACAGACAAGCTAAAAGAGCACTGTGAACAAAATGGACTGCCTATGCCGACAAAAAATAGGCGAAGGGCGAAGAGGGCATCGGAGACTATAGCGTCAGATGAGGCGGCAGGGATTGAAGCTGAGCAATCCTCTCCAGTCCAAAAGAAGCGCAGGGCTCAGCCGTACGTGCCAAAGTACCGATCTGGTGCCTATGGCCTGATCATAGCTTTGGGCACACTGGATCGTACCAGTAATCAGGCTATTCCAAAGGCAGACCTCATCAGCCTAGCACAAGAGCACTGCGACTCGAGCTACACCGTTCCAAGCGATACCACAAAGTACTTTACCGCCTGGAACTCTATTCACACACTAGAATCGAAAGAGCTTGTATGCACCAAGGGTCACCCTACCAAAAAATACTATCTGTCAGACGAAGGATGGGAGGTCGCAGATGGCATCAAAGCCAATGAAGAAGGTCGTCCAGTAAGGAAATTGATACACAAGAAGAGAAGACCAACCCGGGAAGAGACAATTTCGAGATCAGCCACACCTGACCCAGTCATAAAACGAAAGCCTACAGCCGCTCCTCCAGGCAACGTTTCGAGGCCAACCACGCTTGAGCCGTATTCAAGTCGTTCCGCACCAGCTCTTCAGCCACAGCGCGGCAGACCGAAGATGCCAAGTGCTCAAGAGACCTCTGATATCCTCGATCTGGTATCTGCTTCGGATAACGACTGGCCTGATTCGGAACCAGAGATGAGTTTAGCAAATATCAGAGAAGGCCGGACTATTCAAAGACCAACGAGTGCCGGCTCCTCTATAGGAGACACCATCGTTCTACCAGCCGGATCCTTTGAGGTGAAAATTGTGCTCGATATGCGTGAGGTCCGCAGTGTAACTGACCGAGACTATATCTCTGACGAACTCAAGAAGATCGGTGTCAGTCCGATTATTCGCTCGCTTCCCCTGGGTGACGTGCTATGGGTCGCAGAAGTCGGCCCATTGTACAACGATAACCTGAAGGGTGCCAATGTCGATGACGAGGGAGACGGCAAGGTCGAAATTGTGCTAGAGCACATTCTTGAGCGCAAGCGACTGGATGATTTGATCAGCAGTATCAAAGACGGTCGATTCCACGAGCAGAAATTCCGGCTTCACAAATCTGGAATCAAGAACGTCACATATCTGGTGGAGGAGTACTCTGTGTCACAGGAAAGAATGGATAAATATGGTGATGCTGTCGAGAGCGCAATTGCAAGTATGCAAGTTGTCGATAACTTCTTCGTCAAGCAGACCACGAAGCTCGACGACACTATTTCCTACTTGGCGCGCATGACAAAAACCCTGAAAGCATTATACGAGGCAAGGGACATCAATGTCATACCTGCTCAAAGCTTCGAGGCTGAAGCGGTCACATTAATGTTGGGTCGCCTCCGAAAGACCTCGCCAAACAGAGTATTTGGCATGACATTTTCGGTGTTCAGTGCCATGTGCGACAAGTCTGAGAGCATGACACTGAGAGACGTTTATCTCAAGATGTTGATGTGCATCAGAGGCGTGACAGGAGAGAAGGCTGTCGAGATACAGAAGAACTGGCCCACTCCCCGTGCATTAGCTGAGGCGTACGAAGGACGAGAAAAGGGGGCGTCACGGGATTCGATGATAAGCGATCGACTTGGGAACGCAATCCCAAGGAAGAAGGTGGCCAAAACACTCAGTGCTAAAATTGCAGAGATATGGGCATGAGAGTCTTCTGCGTGCACATTTCAAGGGGCCTCAATCACGATTTACGAAGACACGAACGCCTCTAAGCATCTTACCATTCACTAACACAAGCCAGTCTAAGCACTGCGACGGCGTCCAGTAAGCATCTATCACTTCTGAGCTGCGAATACAAAGTACCCGGCCCTGCGCGAAGCTTCAAACGAGTAGTCTGATGATACGCTCTGGGCTTACACCGCACCGCAAATCGCTTCAAGTTGCAGCCATGCCCTAGAGACAACTCAGTATCTTAGGTCAACACGGCTCGGGTACCGGCACAATGATCGCCATAAGCTTATGCGAAGCCATCACAAGCTTTGGCTCGGCTATTCTTTACAATGAGGTACGCATCATTTTGTGATTCCGAGACGGCTAAAGGGCCTTTTCAGGCTTCCCAGATACCCCACATGCGGGACACGGATGTAGAGCTGGGGAAAGATCAACATGCATATGGACGCTACCACTAGCACTGCGACCTTGGTATCCTGTGACTTAATGACCATGAGACCCTCCATGCTGTCTCCAAACTTCTTCAATGTGGACAGAGAAGTCCGTCGACGTTCGTATTCCTACGGGTATCTGCAGGACTGCAAACCTTGCGCTTGACGCCAAGCGTCATTCGAGCTGGGACGAGCAACGATCCCTGCTGTTAAAGTATAGAGCGCAGAACAGTCGGCAGGTGTGAGGCGGACCCCCCCGAGGGGCAAGCACATGTCCCTGCATCTTACCAAGAAACTCGATCACAACTCAAGTATCTTTCCGGACCGCTTGAGGCGATAGTCACCCGATTTCAGCGATGCTTGGTATCGAAGGCCTCGCCGATGCCTCGTTCAAAGGGGACGAACGTTGGCGAAAAGCGGCCAAATGGACAGGCTCCGCGCCCTGGCTTGTTCTTGCCATCGGCGTACTCAGTATGGTGGAGATAGCGCTGGGAGCCGTGTGGATTGCTTCAATGAAGACAGACCTAAACTTGTACGTTCTGGACCTCACAAACACTGGATGGCGTTATAGCCGCGAGTAGTAGCAAGCTGACAGTGCAATACAGCGGCCAAGTTATCCAACCCATCCTCATACCGGGCCTCGCATTCTTCAACGCGATCCCTTCGCTTCACTTGCATGTCCTCGCTCGAGTCAACCCACCGCGACTGGCGTTATGGTTCTCAACCACGTTTAGCATAATACACTTCGTCAGCTCTATCCTCTTCCTCGGAGCCTGCGTCAACAACCATGCGAATGGCCCGTTACAGCGAAACGAATGTCCCTCAGGGACGGGCGGGAATGGAAGTATCTGGGATGTCATGGTGGCACTGCAGTTTATCAGTGCGGTATTGTATGGACTCGTTGCGGCTATGGCGTGGAAGGTCAAACGGGTTCTTGAAGCGAGGGATGAAAGGATCGCCGAAGGGACAGAGATGGTTAGCCAGGAAGAGAAGGAGAGACGTGAGAGTGAGGCGAGGGAGAGGTGGAAGTATCTTTCTGCTGGTTGAATGGCCACACCGCTGCCTCGAGCTGCAAAAGCCATCCATATTACTGCCGATGCATTGTCTCGGCTTATGTGTCACGCCATGCTACGAGTTATACAATCGAGAGATATAAACAACCAGACCTCGTGTTGGTGTATTTATCTGCGGGAGGTGGCAGTGAAGAATGCCACGCTGCTTTAGTGAAGGCAAGTGCTTGGCAGGCTGCAAATCCACTCGCCATCGATCGCATCTTGCATCCGCCTCGATCCCGCTTTGGGTGTTTGTTTGCATCTTGACGCAGTCCTCATCCTCACTTCCGCGCGCGCCTATTCCACATGGCCTTACAACTAGCATCGTCAAGACAGCGTATCAGGTAGCATGCAAGGGGCAAGCATGCGAGTGTGCGCGCCATGGCTCGAAACAAAGAGAACAACCCGTTGTCGTCAACTCAGCGCAATGGCCTGCATACCAGGAACCTACCGAGCGAAGACTTCTTCACCGACAGCCTCCTCGATGACTCGCGCCTCTCCAGCACCTCTCTTATCCCGTCGCCATCCAAGGCGAAGGCGGCGTCAGTAAAGCCTCGACGCGTCCTCCCAGCGGCTAGAGCATTGCAGGCAGCCAAAGATTTGGGCAACAAACAGAGTCGTACCTCGCTGCTGGACTACACGAATGCGCGCACAAGCAAACAGCTGAAGTCGTCGCCCAAGCTCACGAAGAGGAAGAGCCCGAGTCCCGCACGAACGAATGGGCTTACCACACCGCCGCAGTCCAGACACGGCCCACCGATTAGAAGCCCCAGCGAGTTCTCGAGTCCGCCCGGCGGCCTTCATGAGTCGTATCAAAGAATAGCGGACGAGGAGGATCTTGCGGCTACAGAAAGGGACGTTGACAGTGACGAGGATGAAGTTGAACGAGGCCGACAGGATACCTTGGAGCTAGAGATAAACGCCAATGCCACCGAGGACGTAGCAAGCAAGAGACATGTGAATGAAGACCGTGCGTCAGAACACTCGACACCTATTCAATCACCTGTCGATTTAGATGATCGGACCGGGAGTCTATCTGCACCTCCGACCATGGGTACGTTGGACTTTGTTCAGAACGAGATGACCGATCGTGTGCTGGCCGAAAAATTAACTCCCCATGTTGTTGATCGCGCACGAGATCGAGCAAGACTCCAACGACTGCGACAGAGCGTGCCAATCAACTTTGGAGACAGGGCAAATGGCAACCAAGTCAATGGCGGACACGGAAGTGACGATCTTGCTAGTATCGCTAATCGTGGCCCAATCTCGTTTGACAGTGTGCGGGATGCTGGCGCAAATGGGTTGCATAAGGCGCATTCGGACACGAGTGCCGATGCCACTCCGAATAAAAGACTACCTACATTCAGCCAGGTTATCCGCACGCGGAACCAGACAACTGTGTCGGAAGGTGATGATTCTGGAAGCGAAACACCAGATGAGCTTCGGGAAGTGGAGAGGACGGTTAACCTGAGCAAAGCGCGGCAGAACAGAGAGACTGTGGTGGGATTCGAGCATTTGGAACCTGATCCAGTCCCCAGGGCAGCGGCATTCTCTCGTTCGTATGGTTGGCCGGCCCCTATTGGCCGTCCCTCGCGGGCACACGATTATCAGCCGCCACTCGATGACCCTACAATTGCATCCGTTTCTTCGGTGCACTCGGAGCCGCTTTCAGTAGGGACTTATGAAAAGCAGACCAGGGATTCAACACGTGCCTTCCTTGCTCGATGGCGGCACGATGCAGTTCGGAGACGTGCTGCTCGAACGCAAGAAGATGCAGATAAGAGGCAGTCTAATCCCGAGCTCTTAGCCCTAGGAGAACGCCCTGCGCACGCGCAAAAGAATGAGAACGATGCCGGGTCCGAGATTGATTGGGCTGCTGCAGGGGCAGACATCCCATTGCCGTCGATTGAACAGAGTTCAACACCTCGGGGGACGCCTCCATCAAAGGCACAGCCTTCTCCCATCTCCAAACAGAGATCAATCGACCGAATACGGAGGTGGGAGAATGATTTCACTGGCATGTCGTTCCAGGTCTCCGAGAGCCCACCAGTCCGAGGCAGGAACAATCTGAACGATTCACTTAGGGAGAAGGAGATGGAAAACCTCGCAAAGCAAGCTGTCACCTCAAACAGACTGGATGAGATCCGTGTGAAAGATCCTAATGTGGTTGTAAGGAAATCGTCGCGCAATTTCACGCCCGAGGAACGCAGACCGGCGCCTCCCGAACCCCAAGATCAATCGCCTGGTGGTCAGGTTCACAGCAGCCATAACGTGGGCCAAGTGATTCCAGACACGCCAGTTGTCGTGTATCGGTCGTCGAGCCAGAGCACCGACAAGTCCAAATCTTCTGATCGGTCAATGCCGGATTCTCTCGATCAGTTACAGAGGCTTGCCCGGGCCGTTAGCACGACTCCAAGAGGAACTCCCGCTCTGAATGACATGGTCAGAGAAATTGAGGAAGCATCTGCCATCTCTTTACCGCCTTCCGAAGATGATCTGAAAGCACAATCGCCAGAGACACGTACCAATGGCGTTTCTCTCAATAAAAGAGTTGCAGAGACGCCAAAGGTCGTTGGCGCGTGGACTGACACTATCTTGCCTGATACAGTCAAGACGCAAAAACAGACGCAAAGGGGGTCGACATATGCCCAGACTCCTCACATCAGTGCTGGTGGGTGGATTGACACTCCTCTGGCTAACGGCCACCGCCTGCCGGCCGTACCTATTCCTGAGGTCATTGAGGAGGTTACTGAGGACGTCACGAATGGCGACATCCAGAAGCGAAGTGAGGAGCTGGCCGAAGAGCAAGACGAAATGGACCAGCCAGCAGCTACGGGTGAAGAGCAGCCACGGGCAGCCCCACAGCCTCCCACATCTCAGCAAATCATCCTCCCTCCCAGCGCCCTGACAAATGTACTTAATGAAGCCAAGCAGAAACGCCTCGTATCACGCGAAATCGGCGAAGCTCGCCCGGATTCCCGCGACGACACAGACACGCTGAATCTCGGCGATGCCACTATTCAGTCCATGGAAGACCTCCTCACAGATGCTGCAGACATTACCGCGGATCTGACCAGCCTTATCAGAACAAGTGCCCAAGAGGAAGTTCTCGCTTTACGGCAAAGGAACGATGCCATTGCTCGTGTCGCCGGGGGTGATGAGGTGGGTTCAACATCAGACGCTGCATTTATCGGGCATTTGACGAGCCGGATGGAGAGGTTAATGTCGAATCTGCACGAAGCTCGAAAGGGAATCTCGAGATTAGAGCAGAAGGTTTCTCATGAAGCTTCTGTCACGGTCACACCCATGGGTCAACAGACTCAAGACATCATGGCGCTGCAGGATCCGACGCGGTCCTGTGCGGTATGCGGCCGAAGCAACGACGACCTCACACCTCACATCCACCCTCATTCTTCGATCACCACATCATTTGCGGGTTTCCCCATAACGTACACGACGTTCACTCTTCCCATCCCACTTCTCTTCCATCCCCGCACCGCCGCCACTACTCAAGGATCCAAGTCCAAGATGCTGGGGCTACTGCCGGGCCGGCCAACGTGGCTTGGCTATCTCATTCTGACCCTCTGGACATGGTATATTCTCGAATGCATCATGACGGAACTGTACGCCCGACCTCTCTACGCTGAGCGGTATACTTTCCCACCCCCTGGCGTGAGGGAGCCGGAGTTTCCGTTCGTGTTGCCAACGATGCTATGCCGGTGGCTGTTTGGCCAATATGGGTCGGCAGTATTGGGAATACCGGGAAATATGCTGGGAGGGATCTGCAAAGTGCTTGTGGCTGTCTATCGGATGTTTGCGATGGCGGTGGGGTGGACCGATGGCTTCGTTGATGATGAGGGGACAAAGGGCGTCGTGTCAGCTGCTACGAGATCAGCGGTCAAGGTCGCTCAGAGCATTATGTCCGACGCTGATGGCAACGAAGGGTTGAGGATGATGAATGATGAACTAGTATGAAATGAGTTACGACAGACTTGTGCAAGCACAGGGAGGAGGGCGTTCTCAAATCTTGTTTGGAATTGGACGGGGGTTTATTAACTGTACGGGAATGGAAACGTGCATAAGACCATTGGAGTTGGCTGGCCATGTGTTTCTACAGGCTGCTTTGCAGCGGTGGCAGGAGCTGAAGAGGATAACAGGGAGACGAGGCGAGCGCTTTCGGAATACCATGAGCATGTGGTCAGTACTCAGCTCTGATATTGGACTGCCATGTACTCTATTGTAGGACCAACAGGCCAAGCTTGTGCTTCAATATCGCGCTGGCCTGCTATAAACAAATCATGGACCATCTCTAAGCATACCATGGACGCGTCGGCAGGCTTTCTGGCTGTCCACACAAATGACAGGCTGGCCAAGTGCCACGCACGCAAGGCAAAACATGGGGAACTGCTTGCGGCAGCTTCATCAGCCTCACCAGCCTGAACACTCTCGATATCAATCGGATTGCTGCTTCAACTCTTGATTCCCAGAGTCGGGAGTCCCAATCCAGACCTTGGAGATGTAAGAGTTAGAATGACGCTTCTCTCGTTATGGACCATTTGCCAACTCCAGATCATCCTCGCTACACTGTCACCGTTCCATATCTTTGCACGCAAGAGTACGACGGACTAGGTTTCGAGAGATATCCCCGTCGAGCGGGCTGGGATGTTTTGAAGCTGCTAGATGCAGACCTTGGAATACACTCTGTAGATGACCTGGGCCCTTTTATTCAGACCTGGCTCTACTTCGGGGTCCTCGCCGATGTGTTTGCCATCGTTGGCCTCGACTTTGATCAAACCAGTTTCGTTATCCAACTACCGTCCGGAGAGTCGGTCGTCACCTCCATTCCGCTACTCGACCATATTTCGAAGTGGCAAAAGAAGGCGGAGTCACTTCCCGCCGATGAACGCAAGGCGCAAGGCAAGCGCGTGCGAGAAGTGCTGGAGAGAGCCTCTCTCTATACAAACAGCATCTTGACCAGGGATTCCCCGCCATCACTAACTGGAATAGCAGATGACATTATCACTCTCTCCATCCTGATCTTGGGTTCCACACTCTTTCGTGCCGCGTCCAAGATATGTATAAAAGGCCTGGGAGCTCATTACGCCAATAATTTGCTAGGTCTCGAGGAGTTTCCGGATGCTAGGGAAGATGAAGACGATATACGTACTTGGTCCGAACCGTATGTTGTCCTTGCCCTTGCCCTTGCCCTTGACCCTTTGGATCGGGTAGAATGTGCACCTGCTCACATGAGCCAGCATTCAGCTGATACTGCTTGAGACCGCCCTGTTGGATCCCTCGAATGAACTAAGACGATGTCTGACACTTTCACAGATACTGGGGCTTCAGTGGTGTGTCAACAGCTCGATTAGTTCAACAAGGCTGGTGCATCAGGGACATCACAATGCTTCAAGACCTGTTCTCCGCCGATTCGATCCACTATATCACATCACTGGACATCGTGAAGACGGCCGATCACTCCAAATGCAACAGTTTCAGGTGCGTGGGAAACTATGTGGACCCCAACGGGTACCAGACGCAGCACACGACAGCCGGATGCGAATGCGATGTCGTGGAAGCCGACCAAGATCAGGTCATCTCGATTCTGGCGAGTGGCGGCATCCCGGTTGTTGGCTTCTCTATGGCCGGAATAGAGAATGGCGAAGAACTGTCCATCCTGCGGTCGTCGACATCCACTCCATATGTTGCCATATCTCATGTCTGGTCGCACGGCTTGGGAAATGCTCGCATAAATGCCATTCAACGGTGTCAATTGTTGCGGCTATCGAGCTATTTCCAGGATCTCGACGATAAAACGGAACCTCGACCCGCAAAGTCCCAAATGTTCTTTTGGTTAGATACCCTTTGCGTTCCGCTGACCAACGACGAGGCAAGGAAAGCAGCCATAAGCAGGCTGTCCGAAACCTACAAAGACGCCGAGATTGTGCTCGTCCTCGACCAGGAACTTCAACGGTGTCCCGTCCCGACGACCGCGGAAGAGATAAGCATGCGACTCAGCTGCTCAGATTGGATGCGCCGCCTATGGACTCTCAAAGAAGGCGTACTGGCGCGGAATCTCCATCTCCAGTTCCTCGACGGCGTCGTTACTTTGGCAAACGAACGCAAACGGTCTGAAGACAAAGTCTTATCCGTCACCGACAACATCGCATCCGATTCGCGCCAACTTTACTCCGACATCGAGATGCTCAACCTAGCCATCGAGGGATCAGATTTCGAACCCGCCAAGTTGATCAACGTGTCGAACGCGCTTCGTTATCGCTCCACTAGCCGACCCGGCGACGAAGCCATCTGCATCGCCACCTTCCTAGGCTTCTACACCGACAAAGTCTACGACCTCCCTCCCGATGGGAGGATCCTGTATCTCCTGTCCCACATCCCACAGGTGCCGCGCCACCTGATATTCATGGCAGGCCGGAAGTTGCGGGACGAGGGCTACCGGTGGGCTCCTGCCAGCTTCTTGAACCGCAACACATCCACCGACACGTACAGCTTGATGGCCGGATCTCCCGCCCCGCGTTCCCCGGCGGGCTTGAGCGTCGAATTCCCAGGCTTCACGATCCAGTACGGAAGTAACCGTCTAGAGCCCGTCTTCTACATGTTCGACCGGGCCGCGCGCGTATGGTATAAATTCGAGTCCGCACGGCATGTCTATCCCGAATGCGACGACGAGCCAGACTGGGAGGAGGAGGACTTGGCGGGTCTATCGTCTCCCGCGGTCGTGATGCCTCGCGCGTTGACCCACGCAGATGCAGACACGGGTGCCATTGTCTGCGCATTGGTCTCCCGAGCTCGTAGAGACGGAAACGGAGACGGAGATGCCACCATCACGGCGCGATTTGAGGCTCGCGCGTTCATTTCACGCGTGGGAGAGCGAGCAATGGTAGATTCTGAACTTTCCGCTCTGCTTGACGATGCTGACACCGTGACGGGTGGGAGAATCGCGGTCTGCCAACGGCTTGAGGTGGATCAAAAATGGTGTATATATTGAACGAAGGACAGATGGATGGGCGTGATGGCACGGCAGGATGTAGAATTGACGCGGTGCGGTACGGCCTGATACTCAAATGATACGTTATATGATATGTGCTATAATCTACAAGAGGACGAAGGACGGGACGATGACAAAGATAGGAACTCGAAATTTTACCGTATGAGCGAAGTGACTACCGTAGCGGGAAGTATACATTCCATTCCATTCCGGGAATATCAGCCCCGAGAGAAAGATGAACCAGTCCTCCGTCCTATATCTCACATTATTTCGTCAGGCTGTTGATGTTGGTGTTGGTATCGCGTGGTTGTTTCATATCCGCCGTACTCGTCTTTGCATTACGGTCCTACGGTAGCTGATCGCTCGTGCCCTGCGTGCTCGTTATATCATAGGCACATTCTTTCTGGTCGTGCCGAGACGTAGACCTAGTGACCCAGTCATAAAAACTCGCACCCAGACACACGCCCAGACCTAGACCTAGACACAAAGTCAGGAAGAGTCCAGACCCAATCCAAACCCAGACCCATCAGTCTGTCCGAGGTTCACCCCACCTACATCCTCGCGATCTCCTTGCCCCAGATGCGATTAATCACCCAAGTCAACATTATGGTGACTCTGGACCTCCAGTTGCGATTCCACATGAGACTCCCGCTCCGCCAGGCCAGCCAGGCACTCCGCCCGGTCCAGCCTTCACTGTTCGGGCCCTTCCCTTCGATGACCCCGTCGTGCGCCCCGATATAACTCACCAGCTGTTTCTGGGAGTATGTGAACGGCTGCTGTGGCGCAAAGGGCGTGGCAGTCGTACTACTATTCATGCTTCCGCCGGCGGTCGACATCTTGGCCAGCTCGTTGAAATTGCGTACCAGATACTTGGCCTTTTGGACGGCGACTTCGGCCGTCGTGGGGAGGGAGGCACCTTCAATGTCGGCGGCGTCGCCGAGCGCGAACACGCCGTCGTGGACGTCGCCTTCTTTCCCAGCCTTGAACACGCGGAGGCGGTCGTCCGTCAGGATGCGCTTGAGGCCCTTCTCCGAGAGCTTGACGTCGATGGTCTCGATGAGGGGCACGTTCTTGTTCCCCGTCGCCCAGATGAGCATGCCGTAGGGGACGCGGCCTTTGTCCTTGATGTAGAGTGCTTGGTCGTCGACCTTTTCGATCCGCGTGTTGGGCGCGACGTCGATGCGCCGCTTTTCCAGCTGCGCGGTAGCGTACTCATGCAGCTTGTTGTCGTACGCCGAGAGGATGTGCGGGGCGACGTCGTAGATGGAGATGCTCACATGCTCGGCCACCTGGGGGTAGATGTAGCGGAGTTCGTCCTGGCAGAGGTCGTCGAGTTCGGCAGTCAGCTCGATGCCCGTGGGCCCGCCGCCCACGATGGCGATGTGCAAAAGTTCCTTTGCTCGCGCGGGCGGGACGTTGGGGAGGGACGCCTTTTCGAGGAGGTCGAACATGGTCTTGCGCACTTTCATGGCGTCGGATACGTTTTTGATGAAGATGGCGTGCTCTGCCACGCCCGGGGTGCCGAAGGTATTGGGCTGGCATCCCGGCGCTATGACGAGATCGTCGTATTCGACGTCGAACTCGTCGTTGGCGAGGTCGGGATCGTCATCAAAGGCAGGGGCGCATCGACAGGTCTTCGCCGGGAAGTTGATATCCAGGACGTTGGCTTTGATGAAGCGAAGTGCGCACCGAGATTTGCTTCGCACAGGCTCCTCGGCCAGGTAGAAGTTGAAGAGGCCTACTGCTGCTGAGGCCAGGAGGGGTGTATATGCCGATGTGCGACGCGGGGAAATTATGGTGACGGAGTAGGTGTTCAGATCGATGTTTTCGGCGAGGTAGAAGCCTGCCCATCCTGAGCCGATGATGACCAGGCGAGGTTTGTCCGAGGAGGTCATTATGTCGGGGAGGTGTAATGTATTACGGCGGCTGTGGTTGTTTGCAAGATCGAATGGACCCCGGCACTCACGTCCAGGACTCGTACACTGATATAGAGATTTTGACGCATGCACTGTGGCACTGTATCCTCTGCTCACTTACCTACACTCTAAGCCGCAGACACCCCCGGCCGTTATTCGTGCTGCCAGCGAGCGATCGTACTCCGATGCACAACGAACATGCTTGCTTACCTGGCCACGATCAACAGGGGCCTAAAGTCTTGGGAGGCGGAGGTCCAGTCTCAAAACACGACGCGTGGCTGGCAACAAATCAAGGAACTGGTCGGGCAATTCGAGCTCGTTCGTTCCCTCCCAGTCAGGATCGAGCTCGGCGAGCTGCATAACCAGGTACTAATGCGTCACTCAGCACCGCGCATTGAGCTCTGAGGCCCTTTGTCAGCGGACGAGAAACCTCAATTGGAGTTTTGTCGCCCGCCGAGAAGAGGCTACGAGGAGATCTATGCAGTGTCACTTCGCCCGCACATTGTCATTGAGAGAGCAGTTAAGAGTGATCATCCGCTCAGCTGCGCCCTCAGATTTCTTCCGGCTCTGGCCGCTCACATCACCGACCCACGAAGAGAATCCGGAATACTCTGTATCAGAGCCGACACGGGGCCACGAGGATGAACAGATTCATTCAGTTCCACAGATTTCATTGATCAGGATCGACTTCGCCCCAGCGTCGATGAGGCTGTTCTCCCATTGCCCTCTCCACTCCGAGTGGTAGTACTATGACCTATCATTTTTGCCCTTTTCCTATCCATAATGACAGTTTCGTGGAACTGGAATTGCCCTAGGCTCCCCATCCCACCCCCTCAATCCTCTCTGTTGTGTACAAGTACAGTGTGCATTATGAAGAAAAAGACTCGCACTGAGAGATCAAGAACCCTCTCTCCGCGGCAAAAGTTGCATGATTGTCCGCGCAAATAAAAGTTTCGACACTCTGTCCCTGCCCTTTTTCGCCAAGATTTTCGACTCCATGAGTGAGAAGAAACAGAGGAGAGATTGATGCAGCTGTGGTCCACACTAGGTTCACCTCGTCAATGCAACTAATGGCCAGAGCCATAGCTGCCGCTCCATCCTCCTCGAGCGCCTCCATAGCCGCCATAGCCGCCGAAGGCATTGTTGGAACCATAGCTGCCGTATGCGGTGTTCTGGTGACTGTTCTGGTGACTAGTGGCAACGTTACCACCGTACTGAGGATAGCCACCAAATGCCTGCTGCGCAGAGTGCTGCGATGGTGGAGGCAAGCCACCCTGTTGTGCTGGGAAACCACTGTTGACCGCAGATCCAGGACGTCCACCTTGCATCGAAGGGCTCGGTCCTGATCCTTTTGCAGGGTCTTCGGCGTGCGCACTGTGCTGTTGTCCTAGGCCCTGTGGTTGTCCGAACCCAGATGATGATCGTCCAAAGGGGTCAGGCATGCCACCGAACCCGGCATTGGCAGCCGCACCCTGTTGAGCTTCAGAAGGTTGAGCAGAGCCAGCCCGGCCATAACCCGCCTCTCGACCAAATGTGCCGACGTTTGCTGGAGATGAAGCGTGTTCGTAGGAGTAACCTTGCTGGGGTTGACCATACATGTTCGATTTGTACGTGTTGCCGTAGTGATTCTGACCATAGTTGTACTGCTGCTGACTGCTGTAGTAATCGCTATCCTGACGACGTACATCATCAAACATTGGTCGATTTGCTCCGTAACGATGATTCACATTGCCCATGTAGTTTGCAGCGTACTGTGGATACTGCTGATTGTATGCGTTGGGGTAGCCGTATCCAGGATATCCGTGACCTTGGTTTTGTTGCACGTGACCCGCTTGTTGCTGGGTGTGTTGAGCAGGCAAGCCGGGTGCGGGAGTGTTATTGCCACTTCCTTGTGTTTCCTGCTGACCCAAAGCATGCTGCTGAGGGCGTGACGTGGTGTAGTGAGCTTGAGTATCAGGTGCCGAAGTGCCAAAAGCACTGCCGCTTCGTTGAGCATCTTGACCATGACCGTAACCGTAGTAGTTGTAGGCATCGCGGCCGTAGTATGCCGAATAGTCTGGTTGGGTGGTGGCAGCAGAGGGTTGGCTGGGGACCTGGTTGGAGAAGGGTTCCTGTGTCGGCGCTTGAGTGGTCTGCGGTTGCTGTTGACCGAATGGGTCGTACGCCTTCTGGCCTTGGCCATAGCGGTATTGATCCGCATATGCCGAAGCAGACTGAGGTGATGGTTCGGGCGCTTGTTGAGGAGCGGGAGGCAGACCAGCTGCTTGTCGCTGGGCAGTCGATGGTGCTTCGGCTAAAGGTTGGCTTGAGACTGGGGCCGGTGTCTGTTGCGCTTCAGGTAGGGCTGGTGGAAGCGAAGCACGTGGAGCAGCTGGCGAGTCATCGGGAAGCTGAGTTCGAGTTTCTGGCTCCTCTCTGTCTTCATCCACATCAACGTCGTCCGCGCCCAATCCCAGCTTGCCAAATTGTACCGCCGCCTTCTCAATCGCGTGATTCCCTGGCATAACCACTGCCTCTTGTTGTTCCATGACCTTCCTTGCAAAGCTTGCAGATCGGCTTGCACCTCCGGTAGCCTTTAGCGCAGTGGCATGATAGCCTGACAGGGGAACTCGGGGAGCGATCTTTGAGTCGGCCGGCGCGAGGGGATCTAGGGTGCTTGCAACGGTACTGATTTGAGTGGCAGATTCGGGTGGGTGAGAGGTGTCCGGGAGTTTTTCCAAATTGTGCTCTGTGAGTTCATCTTTTGAAGGGGTAAGCTCTCGTCCTGTGTCTGAATGTGGCGCAGAGGGCAGCTCACTCGGTCCATCCTCATTGACATCGACTGCTTCAATTGGCGGCGGCAGAGCCGGCTCTGGCGTCTCAACAGCCGGGACCTCGATCGTGGGCTCAGGTTCTGCTTGGACGACGGATTCTTCGGGTTGCGCTGGCGGAGGAGGGGGTGCGACAGCCTTTTTGGGAGCTGGTGCCGGTGTAGGCTTAGCGAACAATCCCGCCCATCCGCCCGGCTTGACGGTAGATGGCGCAGCACTTGAAGCTGGCTTAGGTTCTTCAGTTTGAAGAGAAGACAATGAATCTTTGCCAGGCTCGTTTGCCCAGTCGTCTGTAGCATGTGCTGGGTTGTCGCCATTGGTAGGAGCAGGATCGAGAGCGGTATCCAAGCCTCCGACAGCCTCGACGTTGGTGGTAGGAAGGGTATCCGAACCGTCGACCGTCGATTTGGTACCATTTGTGTGAGCAGCAGATCCTGATTTTGCGCCACGGCCGCCTCTAGCGCCGCGCTCAGCACCACGACCTCTTCCTCGACCTTCAAAGCCACCACGACCACGACCTCGAGTAGCGGTTTCGGTTGACGCGGGAGTGGCATCTTTGGCCTTTGCATGTTTCTTCTTGACCTCGCCCCACTGTGAGATTGAACCTGGACATGGATGGTCAGCAAGAAGATTGAAAACGAGCATGTAGCTTTTCTTTACCACTTGAGATGCGGTCGAAAGCATTTTCCACGTCGCCGTCAGTCTCGTTCAAGGCGTAGACCAGGTCCTGATCACTCCAGCCAGGGCAGATTTCTTTGAGCAGAGGGACTCGATCGCCGTATTTCCTGAGCAATTCACCGACTTCGCCCTGATCTTCCAGCGGTGCGAGAGGGGTGTTCTCTTGCTCGTTGTCTGGTTTGTGTTGACTTCTGGATGGGTTTCGTGTGCCACGAAATCCGCCTCGACCACCTCTGAAGCCGCCACGACCTCTAGTGCCGCCTCCGCGGCTTTGAACTTCGGCCATTGGTGTAGGTTTGGGTGTGATGGGGTGGTGAAGAGGCAAGGAGATGCGGGCTCAGTTGAGCGACGGGTGAACAGGCGGCGACAATGACGTGATATTAGTGGAAGTCGCAGCTACTGGAAGAGCAGCTGGCTCCTGAGAGAAGAGCTGTCACCGGCTAAGGCAAGTACAAGGGGTGAGGTGAAAGTAAAAGCACGACGATCCAATGTTGACATGAATGTATGAGAAGGACACATTCAAAAGGCTACAAGTTTCTAGCCGCAGATTTCTGGGGGAAGGTTCCTCGCCAAGCTCCCGCTGGCGCAAGCCCAAAAGGTGCGACAGTGGCGCTCTCGTTCCTGGCCCAGGCCTCCCCACACATTCCCATACCACTTGATCGGACTCACCACGATCAACGACACTCTGTAGCATCCCGCAATGATTGATGTTTAACTAGCTTCAAGATGAGGCTCAGCTCTTCTCTCTACATCCGCAAGCTGCTCGCCTCAATTCACCCGCCGATATCACCGCAGTCTCCCCGCGAGTCCAAGCAGTTGCTCAATGTCCTCGAATCCGCCTTCCAACGACGTCTAGATGAGAAGCATCCATCTCCTAAGGCCGGCCACGATGCTCAGCACGCCGCCGAGTCAATCCCAGATCCTGCTCAAAGGGTGACCCATTCCACGCACTCACACCTGGATACCATTCTCGGTCATCCCCTTTTCAAGCAACAGTCTCTTACATTTCTCCAAACCCGCGGTCTGGCTGCGACGGCGGTGAAGACCTTCGACAACGCCCTTCTGAAGAAGGCCCTTGACTCGTACCTCGTTCAGTCATGCGCCATTCAATATCTGCAGGGCCGCGAGAAGCGGGGCAGCCTATCAAACAAAGACGAAGGATTGGCTCCGAGACTGGCTCGTTGGTTTAATGCTATGACGGGGCCGGAAAAGAAAGATCTCTTGCTCAATGCGAAGTACATGGACCCTCTTGTGTCTGTCATGTATGTTGATGGCTACGAACGGGAAGTCTGGCAATGGCTCCAGGTTCTTTACGAATGTTCCTTCAACAATTTCACCTTCATAACCAGCGACGAATCTACTCCAGATGCTATGGTTTACTTGCGAGCCGAGGACCGGCTTGTGTCTCTCATGATCAAGGAAACAGCTCGCCGGAGTCGGCTACAGGAGGCTGTTCAACTTTACACACAGGCCTATGAATACCGGTTGAAGTCCATCTTGTCGAAGGATAAATCCGCACCAGAACCACTCCCTCACTCCTGGCGCCAAGTGGCTGGAGCAATTCTGTTACAGAACAACTTGAGCGGAAAACGCGTGGTCGCGCCTCTTTACGACTTGCTGTTGAGATACGGTCTTACCATTGATCATTCTCCTTTTGACCCTGCCATTCTCCAGATCTATCATCCTGCCTCTCCCTCAGCAAGTGTCTTGTATCAGAAGCTGAGAAGCTCATCATTCGTCGACGCATTCTCCAGGTGGCAGAAAAGCCCCAACAAGCTGGTGCGGAAGATCTTGCTGGGGTCAATCCTTGACGCTGCCGAACTATCTCTGCACCAAGGTCATGACCACGAAGCTCGGGAATTTCTCCAATTTGCAGAAAGGACATATCCGGACTTCTTGCGTCCCCACGAAGAAGAGGCTAATACGGCCGAAAGACTGCAATTAGCACGTCAAGAGATGCTCGTCAAGAAAGAATTCCGCTCGTCTGGTTATGCCACACCGCCTGAGTTGCAGGTACTAGTGTGAGCTCCGATCAAAAAAGGATACACTTGGCGAACGAAAGTTATTACTCATGGGGGAAGTCTCGAGGTCCTAGCCGCCCTGAGGGTTCTCCTTCATTCTTCGGCTTTTGATCAAGCCATTCAAATGATGCAAAGCACCAGCACCAGTTACCGACCACTGGTTAGACAGCAAGGCTCCCTGATTCAGTCGCAGAATATGGAGAGCTGTTATAGCATTGGAGGTAAAATTGAAGATGATGCAGATAGATGCGCGTCAGGAAGTTCTCGCCCGGGCAGTCAACGGCAGACTGCATTTAGCTGCCGATTTGATGCCTGTGGCACCACTGACAATGAACGGAGGCATTAGCGTGAAAATATGCTGAGCTGAACAGAGTCACAGCTGCCGAGACGCAACATCACAGCCGTGGGACGAGGAGACGAGGGCCAAAGCAAAACCAGACGAAGAAGAAGTACAGAGGAGGGTTGTGCACGACAGGACATTTTGAAGGGACAGCCTGAAGAGAGATCTCACGGTGGTGAGAGGCATGCCAGGGAGCTGGTCACGACGTAGCGATATTGTTAATCAAGCGACTCCTCGAGGCGCCCAGGACGCAATACAATGGCCATGCCATTCATATCTCGTTCTTTTTCCCATTTCGACATTTTACGTTCCATACACCGCGCCAATACAATCTGATCGCAGCCAGGTCACAGGCCTTCTCGAAGCCCTCGCTAGAAGACTCATTCCCAAGCACGAAATACACATCCTCTCGATTCGGGTACTTTGTTCCCCTTAGGGCATCCCAATCCCATTCTCCCGCACGTACCTGGCCGCCTCATCATGGCACTTTCCCAGCCTGTTTTCGCCCTTCCAACTTCCCTCCTCGTCACACTTGGGATCATCCCATTTCAATCCGACCCCCCAGACGCAGTCGACTGGACTGCCCTCGACGAACTTTCTCAACTGTATTCCGGTCATTTCTGGGTCTCGGTTGCCGTTTCGGGGTCCACCACCACCACCACCACCCCCTCCTCGACCTCCTTCCCCGTCTTCATTTGCCACTTCTCCGTTCTCTGTACGTGTCGTCACAGCGTTGTCGGGACCAGCACTCGTAATACCGTCCAGCCGCGCCGGCTCCGCATGTTTATTATTCCGCGTGGACTGGCCAGCCCGCGGGATCGCCCTGCCGGCGAATTCGTACAGGGCTCTCAGTTCGGGATCGACCTCCGCGCGGGCAATACATGCACACACGACGACATGGACGCTCGCGGGGGTCCAGATGCGCTCGTCGAAGCCCCCACACTGGCGGCCTAGGGCCTTCTGTTCCTTCGGATCACTGGCGCGCAGGACCGAGAGGATCGTGAAGTTCGCAGCCCGAAATCTCGGGAGCGTGTCACTTTCCTCGGTGGCCGGGTCTGGGAAGCCACCCGTGGTGGACGCTCGCTCGTGGAAGGCCGTCAGCTTCTGGCAGAGTGTCTCGGCGTGCTCGTCTGGCATGCGCTCCGTCAAGGGTTCGGACTTTTGGTGCCGCTCGAAGAGCCAGCCTTTGCACGCCATCATGACTTGCTCGCCGCAGTTGAAGTCATGCCGTGCGAGGAGCCTGGTGCTGAGGGCTCGCTCGCTGGGGTGAGGTATGCCCGTCGCGTCGAGGCGAGGGAGGAGGAGGTCCAGGACGCGCCGTCCCGAGAAGGTCGATTTCTTGTCGGAGCTCGTCCCGACGTGCCAGTTCGAGAGTGGACCGGACCAGAACAGGACGTGCCGGTGGGTGATTTTTGTGTTGGGGAAGCGAGGGATCTCAGACTCTGTGGGCTGGCGGACCGGTGAGGAGGAGGAGGATGAGTGTGATTGTTTGCGCATCGCTCCTGCTGTGCCCGAGAGCGAGGCGGGGGGCAAGTTGCGGGACTGTCTCCCTTTGTTTTGGCTCTTGTTAGACTGATCCTGGACCGTCGTGCTGGTTGTCGAGGCGGCTTTGGTATCGCGGGACGCATTCCTCATGCGACGATGCTGTTCTTCGATGTGCTTGGGAGACATTATCCGCTGATGGGCGGATGCCCTGACGCATTCAGGCTAGATGTTGTTCGAGACGGTGCACGGGCAGAGCTCCTTGCCCTTCTGGCCGGAAAGTATCATAGACGGCGTAATCTTGGGCTGTATCAAGTTTTGGTTTGAAGTACCTGGGGCGGTGTCCTTCTGTGCGATGGTGGTCTGAGTGAATGATTGGTTCGTGAAAGAAAGGTGTCTGTACGCGAAGAGAAATGACAGAGGACAGGAAAATGTTTCATAGGCGCATGCAAGGATGAGTAGATAGACACAGTTCAAAGTAGAGAAGAATCAGGACCAACCCTTTCGATCTACATATGGATGGTTCTCGGTCCAGAGCCGGAGCTGTGAGTCAGAGCCCGCCGGGTCGATACCACGCGCAGCGACTCATACAAATCTTATTTCCCGATACCAAGCCCGATATTACTACTGTTGTCCAGCTCCAACAGCTGTGACCAGCACGGCGGAAATGCCAGCTTGCCAGCCGAATAGCTGGTGTTTCGACGGAGTTGTAAGTCGAAAGTCAAAGTGAACTCAAGATGAAGTGCACGCCGGCTTCGGCAAAACAACGAGCCGATCATCTGCATTTGCTTCTGCCTACAAGAAGCAATCGTCTCTTCTGTGATGTATACTGTGAATGTCGCCAATGAGCTGCACCACGTCCTATATCTTTGAAGGCTCGTCCTTATCTGTCCCCTTCAGGGAGTCGACTCTCTCCTTGGCGCCTTGGATCATCTTAACCAGCTCCTCTTCAGTTCGGTTCGACTCCGGAACCTTCCTTGCCCTCTGCACAGCTGGTCTCTCCTCGATTCGTTTCAACCACTTTTCCACCCCCGGAAACTCGCTTATGTCGATATCTAGGAACAATGGTCCCGCTCGGGTCCAGGAGTAATTGGCCATGTCTGCAATGGTATACTTGTCGCCAGCTAGCCAGTCCGCCTTCGAGAGGCGGATTTCCAGAACACTGTAGAGGCGCTTGGTTTCGTCGAGGTAGCGCTTGATACCGTAGGCTGAATATACCGGAGCAAAGGCGCGGAAGTGGTTTGCTTGTCCTGTTATACCTCGTCAGAAAGATATGAGCTGGAAGAGTGGTGGCTTTATCTAACCTTGCATCGGACCAAGGCCGCCCATCTGGAACATCAACCAGCTCATCATCTCGTAGTAGAGCGCAGTTCCATACTCATATGTGAACTTCTTCTCTTTGTCATACAAATCGGTCAAGTATAGCATAATGGCCCCACTCTCAAAGACTCGCAAATCGCCATCCTTGAGCGCCGGAATACGACCGTTGGGGTTGATCTCCAGAAACCAGTCCTGTTTCTGCTCATTGGTCCCGATGTTAATGGCTTTGACATCGTACTTCAGACCAAGTTCTTCCAGAACTATGGCTGGTTTTAGCCCATTTGGCGTGCCGGCCGTGTAAAGGGTCAAGGCGTTGTACGGAGGAGACGACATGGTGTTGGATCCGCGTTTAGACTTCCTTGCCGATCCTGCGTCTGGTGAAGGATCGAGTCGAAGATGCTGCCTCCGGCAAGTTTGAAATGGTCGATGCTGCGATGGTAAGGGCTTTCCTTGAATTCCGGTAGTCGGTGTTCGTATAGATCTGACAGGTGAGATGCTTCCCGAGCTTCTTATACCTCGCGTTGCATGCTTGGCTGGAAGAGTTTGGGAAAGAGTCAACCCAATGACATCCCCCACGGCGCGTGTTCTCCTCATAGATCTGGATTGCTCCCCCCCTCAATATCTAGGCGTGCAGCAGTGCGGAATCCCTCGTATCACGGTAGTGGTACGCGGCTGCTGGGGCCTAAAACCACGCACAAGCGACCTTGATAGGTGTTCTTGACAGCACCGAGTTGGGAAGCTTCGTCCTGTGTTCTCCAAGCAGAGTTATTGGGCAGCTCAGTCCAGCAGACCTCGGAAGTCGAGCTCGAGTGGGCCACCGACTAAGGTTGATATGGAGATAAGAGACGACATTCCGGGGTGCTTTTGGGCAGGGGGGAGGCCCGAGCTTACCAATCCATGTCGACTTCAAGCTCTTTTTTCGTGCGGCTTCCAGTTGCCTACAAAATTAACACCCTCCACGAGCAAGGGTTATTGGTAATTCTCCTCCCTAATTGACACCTGCATGAATCGACACTCGCAATTCTTGCCTGCATTACCTGGCTGACGCTGACAGCCAGTCGGCCGAGACTTCACCAGACCGGATGCTGCTCTGAGTTTTTTGGTAGAAGGCATTCGTGTCTCGTCACCAATGTTAAGTCCACTCGCTGCTCATAAGAAGCTACTAATACCAAAAAAGTTCGATTTTCTGGTTGTCTCGTTCCTGCAGTCATCCCATCGGCTACCAGCCGCACCCTCCATTAAAGCCGCCGTCAAGTCGCTTGTCCTGCGCTTTGGTTCGTTGTGACGCGGCTCAATGGCGCTGAAGAACCATCTGGGTTTTCACCTAAAGCCAATAAGCCTTCCTTCGGGTGGAAAGGCTTGCTTGCCTTTGCAGCCTTCTGTTCATCATACCTCCAGACGCCAGCCGTCTTGTCTGGAGCGACGCCTTCCCAGCTATTGATGCCGAAGCTTCCAGCAACCTTGACTAGGCTTTCGAACACCTGCTCGAGCTTGTCATTCGGGTCTGCTTGTGAAAAGAATATTCTCTCCCACTCCCGCTTCTCTTCCTGCTCCTTCTTGCGCAACGATCGCTGAGCGTTCTCAATTCTGGACTTGTAATGTGCGACGGCATCCATATCGCCCTTCTCAATGCTCTGCGCTACCTTTGACCAGGCTCTCCGGCTTTCCAAAACATCTTGCTCTTCAACTGGCGCTACATTGAGCTTGGAGAGCTTGGTGTCCGAAGGCTTAAAGGTAAGGATCTCCTTGCCTCGCTTCGCGTCGCCTTCTTTTATCGTGAACGAGTCGGACCATTGGCCAGCCGCAGTGTACAACGGGTTTTTTTCCGACCCTTCGCCCTCCTTCCATAGAGATGCTGTGAAGCTGTTCTTTGTGCCGGAGAGCCAACCCTTGCCACTGAAGTCGATCTTGGCTACGTAGCCGGAGCTGGAGATGATATGGATAAATTTGCCTAGCTCGACAAAAGGCGCGCCATAGATCAGGCTCTCGATATGCAGGGCAGGTAGGGTGATGAGGTAGGTTTCGGCTTGGTCGCTATCGGGAGGATGCAAGGTCAAGAGGGCATGTCCGATCTGCTTAACGTGGATAGTTCTACTAAAACTAGCCTTCTGGCCGTTGTAGCCTTGGAGTCGGATCCGATGCTTCTCGTTGGTGATGCAATAGGCTGTTACAGGAGGGTGGTGGCTGACTTGCTCCGATACCAGGGTTGTCTCGCCGCATTCATCGTCCCATTTTCCCAGAAAAAGCTCACCAAGGAACGGATTCAGCGGTTTCTTCTCGGACCCGAGCTTTTCGGATCGCGAACAGTACTGTTGCTTGAGGGTGTTAAGCAGCCACTGGAGCACCAACAGTGCGCGCCTTGCAGGGTGCTTCTCTAGGGCAGGTGCTATGAACAGCGACTGGTTTTCGGCCCAGTAAGCGGAGAATTCGACGAGCGACTGTGTCGAGAGAATAAAGGCGGGGGCGGTAAGCGAAGCCAGGTCGCCATTAAATGAGGCTATCGACTACGCGCATTCTGTCAGTTTCTGCTGCACGCTGTTCACCTGCAGACTCACTTTCAAAAACGAAGACCATGAGCCTTTGCTCACGCTGGGCACCGCTCCACCTTCAACTTCAGGCATGATATTTAACCGTGGTGGGGGAAAGAGTACCGTAGGTAGATCTGAGGTAGGCGTGAATCAATGAATGACGTTGCGGCTGAAAATAAATCAGAACAATCGTGTAGGGGAGATCTTTGAATGTTAAGCGAGCGAAGGGTCAACATGTAAGGGAACGAGGGTGGCACAAGTGATTGTAGAGCGTGTTTGTTCAACTGCGCTCAACATCCTCCGCAATCTCGGTGACGTATTGTTGTCAAATTCCGAATCGTACGAACCACTCGAAAACGCCACAGCTGAGGTGGCTGAGCCTCCTCCATCGCCGTCGGCTATTGCCTAACCGACGCTAGGATTTTCCTGGAAAGAGGCGAGCAAGAAAGTTCGACAGGGATTCAATTTGATTGTTTTCATTGTTGTGGTAGTTATGTAGGCGTGACGACTAACACATCATGGCCTCTTCTTGACTTATGAAGTTTCTGTTCCCGACAGGAACAGCGGCCCGCGAGACGACAAAAGCTCATCTCTCCGAAAGGCGCACAAAAGAGCACCAGGGGCATATCCTCATATTCGACGTTTAAAGCTGATTAGCGGTGTTGAAGTCCTTCAATCCCTCGGCCACGCGAGCACTCATCGTCTTCTCGCCCTCACGTACCCACACGCGCGGGTCGAAGTATTTCTTGTTGGGCTTGTCTTCGCCTTCAGGGTTGCCAACTTGCTTCATCAGGTAGTCCTTCTTGTTGAGAACATAATCACGGATACCAGTCAGGTAGGCATATTGCAGGTCAGTATCGAGATTGACCTTGACCACACCGTAACCAATGGCGTCCGTATATTCCTTCTTGCTCGAGCCGGAGCCACCGTGGAAGACGAGGAAGACAGGCTTGTCACTCTTGGTCGACTCCTTCTCCTTGACGTATTTCTGATGTTTGTCGAGCAGTTCGGGGTGGAGACGGACGTTGCCAGGCTTATACACACCATGAACGTTGCCAAACCCAGCCGCGATGGAGAAGTAAGGAGAGATCTTCTTCAGGGTGGTGTAGATCAAGTGGATATCTTCGGGCTGGGTGTACAGAGAGTTGTTGTCAACGTCCTCATTGTTGACCCCGTCTTCCTCGCCACCCGTGATCCCGATTTCCTGCGAGTAATGTAAGTGCCCGCACACCTTGCTCAGTCACAACACGGCTTACCATTTCAAGCCATTGCTTCATGGGGGCGGCCCGTTTCAGGTATTTGGCGGTTGTCTCAATGTTCCAGTCAACGGCCTCCTCAGACAAGTCAATCATGTGCGAGGAGAACAGAGGCTCGCCATGCTCTTTGAAGTAGGCCTCATCTGCATCCATCATGCCATCGAGCCAGGGGAGGAGCTTCTTCGCGCAGTGATCGGTGTGCAGAACGACGGGGATTCCATAAGCGGGGGCAACAACACGGATATAGTGAGCTGCAGCAATCGCACCGGCGATGGACGCTTGTTGCTTGTCATTCTTGACGCCCTGCGATCTGGCTCAGCTTGTGGTCACGTTTACACCGATCTTGACAGACGCACCTTGCCAGCAAAATAAGCAGCACCTCCTTGAGAGGCCTGGAGAATGATTGGGGCATTGGCGTCGCGAGCAGCTTCCAGGGCTGCGACGACAGTCGAAGATGAGGTCACGTTCTGCGCAATACTGGGTCAGATCGCCGGTGATTGAGCAGGAACCACCAGACTTACAATGGCAGGGATAGCAAAGTTGTGCTCTTGAGCGTACTTGAAGAGGTTGAGCACGTCGTCACCAACAATGACGCCCTCCTTGCGCGACAAGATATCCTTGACACCCATGTTGACGACTGTTGAGTGGGGCTATCGGAACCTGTTTGAAGGGTGATGGGAGACGATATGAGCGTGTCTCTGAAAGGTTCAAGCTATGGATAAGGGTAAAAAACGTATAACTCGACGGTGTACGAGTATGCCGCAGGCCAGAAGAGTTTTGAAAAGAAAAGAATCTCAGATAGTTGAGAAAAACGAACTTGATCGCTGGTACGGAACTGTTGGCTGGATGAGGGGTAGCAAAAAGCAAATGAAATCACCGGCCGAGCAATTCGATGTCATTTTTCCCACCAATCTCCGCATACAACCCCTCCGGTTCTTCCCTTATGATTGCTCTCTCATCGAGACTTCACTTACCGTTAACTGTGTTTCCCGGCGGAAATTTTCGGGACACAGCCCACTCGGCCCCCCAGAGAAAGGGGCGACTCCGAGTGTGTGGAGGATGGCATTGAACGGCAGATGAAAGACAAGTGTCATGGAATCAAGCCGAATATTCAGGCCTCATTTTCGTTTGTATCTACAGTATGATGCTGTCCCGAATCTACTCAAAATCGACAGCCATGCAGGATCTGTCGTATGTACTGCCTTCCCAAATCCTACAGGTCCTCAATCCAAATGCATTCGCGTCACACGCCAGTGTCATCGCCAGGGCGCTCGAGCTCATAGAACAGCAGATAAACCTCCCGTTGCATTGAGAGCACATCAGACAGCCTCGCCTCCTTGATTTTGTCGTCTGAGATGCGCCACCACCTGTCATTGGACTTTTTCCGCCGTCTGAATTTGCCCGGCACCGGATCCGTGGTCCTTATCTGCTTGGATAGCTGCGTGTCAGTTCTCTGCACCACTGACATAGCGGGGCCGTCTTCCGCAGGGGCCCCGGTTGCATCCACACCGTTAGAGGTTGGCCTGCTATTTCCGGTCGACAACGAGGCTGACGACAGTGATGTCCGTGATTGCCCATCAGGAGGCGGGCTGGACCCGTGGGGAACACCATTCTGAGCGGCCTCTATGGTCGGGCTAGGCGTCACTGAAGGGACAGAGCTGGGATAGCGGCTTGCGGCTGCGTATGCGCTGAATGGATCCGGAGTTGCATATGGAGCGTACACATGGTTCCTCCGGAACGACTCGTAATGTCCGCTGTGGTGGCTGCCCTTGTGACAAACAACTCCAAGCAGTTTATACCAATGCTCGTTCAGCAATCCTCCAAGGCGAAGTCGTTGGGTATACGACACCTTGGCCATGTTCTTGGTCGAGTAGTTCCCTGGATCGAAAACTGAGCGCGAGAGATGGATGGCAATCACTTTGGGAAACACGGTGATGCGGGTCGATTTTTTGATCTTGCTCTTCGGTGCAAGGCTTGAGTCAGGTAGTATCACTCCCTCCGGCGCCTTTTCAGGGTCGTTTTGGATTGCCTGTTCAATCAAGGACATTTCCTTTTCCAGTTCCGTCCGGTCCTCATCGGTCTTTGCAGACGTAAGTTTTTTATTCTTCCAGTCTAATGCATGCTGGAGCCGGCATTTGTCGCATTTGAAATCGTCAATCTCTTCGCTTTTCAGTAGAATATCAAAACAATTGTCTAGAGAAGTTGAACTTTTCTGCGGGACATTCAAAGTCAGAGATACAAATGTCGTGGCAGTGGGCTTCGTTCTGAAGCCGCAACGCTGGCACTGAATCTGAGACTCAATCCGTCCTTCGAAGGGAAACCCCTCGCTCGTCCCCACCGTGACCTCGGTCAATGCACGAGTTGCGCCTGGGCGCTTTGAGTCGGCTGCGTCCGTGTCATTGGCGTGATCTGGATTCTCCGATCTGAGGCGTGCTCGTTGCGCGGCGTGATATTCGTCGCAAAGCCGTTCGAGGACAATTTGTAGAAACTCCTGCGCGTCTTGCTGATTCCGGCTAATACGGGTATTGAAAGCTCTTTCCAGCGCCTCTATAATAGGCCGTGCGCTGATGGTCTTCTTGTATATGGGTCTCTCGTTCAGCGCATCCAGCATGTCCTTCAGCGCCTTTGTTACGGGGCCCTTTTGCAAGCCCACGATCTTGTCTGCTCTTTCGCCCTTGCGCAGCACCGGAGGAACGGAATCGTATATTTCAGGCCCATCGAGCCGTTTCCTATGCAACTCTTTAATCAGATAGAGTCTGAGGTCACCCAGGCCAGCCAAGGCCTGGAGGACAGAGTTAATGAAGCAGTCGTTTGCCGGATTCGAGAGGCCAATGATTGTGCGTTTCCGGCCGTCGTTGGTGTTGTAGGAGTTCTCGCCATCTATGAAAAACGTCGGCCCAAATACGTAGAAGGCGGCAATGGCAGCTAGAGATGCACCAGCCGCATAGGCGACCACGGTCGTGGGCTTGTCAGGCATTCGGGTTGTAGTGCGGTACCAGGGTCAAACCCATGGCGGACGTGCGGGTCGAACGGTCACGACATTGAGTCAAGGGAGGATGCTGCTATCGGCTGTACTCGTCGTTAAAACACCACTGGAGGTCGAACGGAAGAGGGCAAATCCGGGGTAAATTAATGATACTGCCTAACCACGAGACAGTGCCTGGAGGAAAACGAGGCCGGAGGTGACAGAAAGCTTCTTTCAAGCATTGGCACGATCTCGCCCGGTCTTTCGGCGCCGCACCGCACCGCACTTGATACGGAGTACGGCAAGGGTAACCGGCCTCAAGTTCACTAACACCTGAGTACATACTCCTCACTCGGCTAACGCAGCATATTTCCTACGTGACCTGGTGGCCTTATCATCATAGTACCCGTGCAAGTCAGCTCGTAATGAGACGTCAAGTCTGGCATTTCATTCGCCTTGGGAGATGGCTTGAGTATCCTCCCCTTTCAGGTGCGCCCGTGCCAGGTTTGAGTGTATACCGTTTTGCTGACCACCAACGCCTCCAAGCTCCCTCTTGAGATGCAAGGCTGTGATTTCGGGCTTAGACCGCAGACATGTCTGTCTACGTTCCACTCCCACACACCGGCGAGTTCATCAGGCTCCTAGAGCTCGCTCCGGGCAATCAGCAGGACGACTTGGTTGCGAAGTTCCTGATTCACAATCTCAAAGATGCCAAACCTGAATATACGGCTACTTCATACGTCTGTGGTAATGACAACCGCTCGCTTCATCATATCCTCATCTCAGGTACCAAACTCGGCATCTACAAGAATGCAGACGAGGTCTTGAGGAGATTCCGATCCGAGGCCAATGTCGTCTACTTGTGGATAGATGTCTGTTGCATCAACCAGGACGACGCCATCGAGAAAGCGAGAGAAGTGAGTTTGGTAAGTCGTGTTTCGCGATGGCATGGGCTGGGTGTCTTCTCAAGCCAGGCACATCTAGTTGAGGACATCATGGGTCAGCACGGGTATGTATCTACGTGCTAACCTGCCGACTTAGATGTACAAAGTTTACGAGAATGCTAAGCGAACGATGGTGTGGATGGGCCCAATGGACAAGGATGCCAAAGCGGCAATCCAGTACGCCGGGACCCTTAACTTCTCGAGGTATCTCGAGGAGTACAGACCCACTGCAATGTATGGAGGGACCATGGCAGGTGTGAAGGCCCTGCAGAGCAAATCTCACATACTCGATGTCTTGGACAACCATCCACAGAAAGAGTCATTGGTCAACTCTTGTGGCGAGTTCCTCCTCAGACCATACTTTACCCGTGTATGGTGTCAACAAGAGGGCTCTTTAAGCGCAGATCCAGTCGTGGCCTGTGGCGGAGAAGAAATGCCATGGAATCAGATCTTTGCACTTGCATGGCTCTTCTTGCCCGGATATACCATGTCATGGCCAGACTGGTTCCTTTCAAACTATCCAGGGCAGAGGTATGCCAAACTGGAGCCTAACCTCATATTTATCCGCAGCGTTCAGCAATATCGCCTCCGGCAAATGATGATTGCCAATAATGAGCATGACCTTCGAGTCTTTTCCTTGATCGACGCCATGCATGAGGCATCGCGATTAAGTTGTTATGACCCTCGAGACAAGATTTTCGCGGTACGGAACATCGCCACAGACCTGGTTTTGGACGATTGGGCTCCTCAGCCCGACTACACCACTCCTTGGGTGGAAGTCTACACGAATTTCGCAGTACGAATGGCGGAAAGAGGCAACCCCCAGCTATTGGGATGGTCAGGTGTGTGCGGGCAGGGTGTAAACTCGGGTTTGCCATCGTGGGTGATTGACTGGAGGTCGCTGTCTTGGAGTCAGTATCTAGAACAATCAATGTGGTGCTCTGGGGGCAAAACCTTTCGGCCCAAAGTGGAGGTGATACCAAAGAAAAAGCGAAATCATCTCATGAAGGCCCTACCAGCAACGGGGCAGCCCAGGCAGTCGCTTCGATATCTCTTGCAGATCACCGTCATGATGCAAGATTCCATTGCCTACCTCAGCGGCGTTCTGGAGCATTGGAAGACTTTCGAGGACATTGCGACGCTGTATTCTGATGTGCTAGCTCTAGATCAGAAATCGCAAGCCTTCATCAAAACGCTACCACCGTCGTTGTACATTACCTCGGAGACAATGCTCGACGCCTATAACACAACACTGATAGCCAACACCGACGACAAGGACAGCCTGGCGTCATCTGCATACATCTCACGGGGTGCAGAGGAGTGGCGCTCCTGGCTTTCCTCTGGGGCCAACGTCAAAGACGGAACCATGCCGAGATACCACGATGCAATCGACAGTATGGATATCTTTCAGTACAAGCAATTCTGCGTCTCTGCAAAGGGGTACTTTTGTTTGGTTCCCGACATCACCAAACCCACGGACAGTATAGCCATCGTGAAGGGATTGGACATGCCCATCGTGCTTCGTCCAGTTGGCGAATGCTATGTCTACTTGGGACAGTGCTACGTCCACGGTATGATGCAACCGATCGCGGGGGAGTTGATTGACGAGTTTCGTATCAAGTACGACATTAGGGAGAACCGAGTTGTTGTAAACAGGCCTGAAGGAGACGTTAGGAGGAATGGATTGAAAATGGATGCCGGTGAGTATATCAGAATCTTAGAGACTTTGGGCGAGCGGAAGGTTGAGCTTGTATAATGTATTGAGACGGAGGGAATGGTAGACGTTGGACCAATCTCGGTTTCGCAGAGCTGAGAGACCGACATCTTTTTCTGATCAACAGTGAGAGAGGCAGGGACTTCAGAATACATTTACCAGCACCGGCTCACCGGGTGACCGGGCACGCCGTTGTCCCCGGCGATCGGATTATGTTCTTCTCCGATAGACTAGCTTCTCTTGGCAGTCCGGAGCTTCATCCGAAGACTCAAAGTACAATCATACATCTCCCCTGTTTAAACATTAGGGACGCTTCCAGCTTTACTCGCATGATGCCATCTTTCACACAGCAAACAACAGTGCGGTAGTTGCCGGGCGCCATGCATGGTGTCCCGATTGTCAAATAAGCCCTAATACCCCTTCATGACAAAATCTTTAGGACAAATAATGGTACGGATTCCACCTCCGAACTGGTCCCTCACATCCACCCATGGATGGACCAGGATCTTGATATCCTGTTTCCATTGAGTGCTTGCATGTCCGGGACCCGGATGCATGTCTCAACGCCGGGGGGCCCCGAAGCGAATCGAAACCGACTGTCAGTTCGAGTCAAGACGATAGTCTTGACGTCTTCGACTCCGTGCTGAGTTTGCCTGTGACGTATCATTGGTCACCATACTCAGCCTTGCACCCTACTATCCCTTTCCTCCCCCCTGCCGCAGCATGTTTTGAGAGATTGTACCTGAACTGGACGATCGGTTCGAGTCCAAGCCAGAACCTCGTCGAAGTACTACATCGGCCTGCTTCAAAGCTCAGGCCCATGCATCGGAGTGCCCCAGCCCCGCTTTTTGTCACCACCTTTCCAGCATCAGCACGGTTATGATTTGGATTGTGATGACCTCAGGCCCTGTGTCGAGCGGCCCGCTTCATTGCCAATTGAAGCACTCGACACGGGTATCATGACGACAGAACGGTGACGAAATCGAGGCGGTAAGGTCAGTTGGACAAGGAGGGGCCGACGAGGCATATATATCTGGTCGGTGTTTGTGCAGGGGATCATCTCTCCTCCACCCAAACAGCTTACCTCAAGTCTTCAAACATTGTCTAATTGTTCTATCACCGTTGAGCACTTTTTGCCTCATCCACAATGTCTGCACCGAACAACGAATACCAGCCCAGCGGTGAAGGGGTTGAAGGCGCACATACCGCCGACACTACTCAAAACGACTATAAGTCTCGAACTGGCCAAAGCCAGATCCCGGTCGTGGGTGATGAGGCTCGCATTGAGGACCCTATCGACGAGAGGACAGCCGACTCAGACGCACAATTAGGTCTGTGGCCCAGGAGTAACGATACGCAAGGGGACGGTATGCAATACTGACAGTTGTGGATAGCTCGCGATGACAACGAAGCGATCGATGAGAGCAACATTATCGGCGAGCGCACGCGAGGAGCGGGCAAGTCTGGCATGTATCGCGAGCCAGGTGACGAGGAAGGGCTGCCAGGACCAGAGGATGGTACTAGCGCTATTCGTGGGTGATAGGAACTCGACCTACATCTGATGGAAAGATGGCTTTTGGGCCTGTATACCATACACACAGTATTTCTAGTCAAAGTCATTTCAAATGCTCACTGCCACCAGTGTTACGCTTTTAGTGATACATTATAGAACGATGTGTGAAATCGCTTCCAACGTTTCAGTATCCGTAGCCTAGACATTCCATGGATGTTCTTTTTGAACGAGCGAGTACTCACCGTGACATGCCCGTAGTCGGGGTTAAGTATCCACCATGTGTGCCTTGCGGCAAATCGCTAAGGACATTTTAATTGGGGAAGTTGCATCCATCCAGAAGGGACGTACAAACTTCACTCTCCACAGCTTGGCACATAATGTACACAGTACTCTTTCCTGGAGACCAGGTCATTGCTCCATCGCTGATGGTTTTCGCAGCTCGTCGTTGTGAAACCGGACGTTGTGCGATACGACGAGATTGTTGCAGAGGCATTCCTTTGCACCGCGAAAGGATGTGGCGTGACTCCTGGCCCGTTTCCTACAGATCCAGAATCACGAGAAAGTTCAAAGGTCAAAGCGATGGGCAGATTATGCCCTTGCACTAAAATCAAGCCACTACGAGTGAACACCCCCTACGGATGCCGCTTCGTCGAACCGACATGGGCTCCTGCGTCGTGCAACGCGTGTTTGTTTGGACACGCTGTTGGCTGGGGAGATTCTGAAACCAGAACAACTTTTCATCGTGTCTCCCGCTCGTGGCGTCCCTGTGGGCACTCATGCAACTGGGTTTTATGGGGGGCTGGGGCTGATCGCTTAGGGGAAGCCACCAGCCCCGGGCCCGCATGCTCGCAAAGCTCACCCACAGCAACCGCTGGCGCGGGCGCTGATGGGCCGCGATCGCGACGTGCGTCCTGCCTGTCTCCCCCCAGAGCTGACCTGACTACATCTTTGTCTTCGACCGCTCCCCCTTTCTATCATCTCTCTACCGCTGAAATCTATCTCAAGTTATCTGTCACCTTGGTCGCGAAAGCTTTGCGATCGCATTGCCGACTTTTATTCGCATTTGAACTCCCTCCAATTGGAGGTACTCTACCAGCGATCACGCGCTGACGTCACTATGCCTCCCGAAGAGCCTGAGAAGGGAGACAAAGGTACGTCTGCAAGACACTCAGGAGCGCATCGCTGGGGAGCGCCGTAGATGCGAATGCGCGTCGCTCTGCTTCCATCTCCCCCGAGCTGCTGGATTGTGTGATCTGAAACGACGCGCATCTGGTGTACACAAGACAACTGGCCGAACCCGCGCTAACCGATCATCATTGCAGTAACATGGAACTGGGGCAGCGGTCAACCCGGCGGCACCGTCGCCGAGACCAAGAAAGAGGGCGAGCTCGCCATCACGTCCAAGCGCGGTAACAAGGTCAAGAAGAACGCTGACCCGAGCAACCCTGCCGTCCACATCGAGAGATCCGGCAACGACGTCGTGAAGAGGGCCTCCGAGCTTAATATCGAGGAGAAAGCCAATGGCAATGCTGCCGCCGACGACTCCGGTGACAAAGAGGAGGCGCCCAAAGAGACTGAGACTGAGACTCAGAATGGGGAGAAGAGGAAGCACGACGAAGTGGAAGTAGACAAGCAGGACGAGGCTGAAGAGAAGAAAGACGAACCTTTGGAAGAAAATGCTGAGGGCAAGACTGTCAAGGCCAAAGAACCCGCTGCCAAGAAGCAAAAGAAGGAACCGGCAAAGAAGGAGGCCGTCGCTCCCAAGGGTAAGAGGGGGGGTGCCGCAGCAAAGACGGCTGAAGAGAAGGAGGAAGAGACGAAGGAAGAAGCCAAGCCAGCAGAGAAAAAGAAACCCGGGCGACCAAAGGGTGTGGCATCGGCCAAGAAGGAGAAGAAACAGCCTACGCCGCGGGCCACTGATGGAATTGGATCGAGGACAAGAAGTCGGGGCACTGCCTAGTAAATTGACGAGGATGGTATGTGGTTATGAACTGGGCAATGTGGCGATGGTGTCGTCTTGCTGGACGAGGTTAGTATCAGGGAGATTTAGGGGTTGGATGGATTTTGGGGATTTAATGACAGATGGATGTATTTGCGAACAAACAAGGACAGGCTTGAGAGTTCATTATTTGTACATCATTTGCTACTGACTTAAGCTTACACTTGATAGTTAGGAGGCACAAAAGACAGAAACGTATCGCCTCGAGTCAAGAAATTCCGTCTTGAAGCTTTGCTTGATCCACATCTAATATTTTAAGGATTGTGCTTCCGTGCAGTTCGCCAGCTTGTACCACGCCGATACTTTACCATGCCGGCCATGTAGATAGGCAGATACCACGCGGGGCGTCATGTCCTGGATCTTCAGCCGCGGGTTCCGTGGACACAGCCTGCGATATAGCGCCCACGGCGGCAAAGTAAGATCCAGAAGAGCACGCTGTACGCGGCCAAGAGCCAGTATCTCGTGTTGTCGACGCCGTAGAGCGTCATCCCAGTTGTCAAGAACTGAACTCGACGGAGGTGGGAAGTATGCTAAAACGGCGCGCCAGATGACAGCCTCGCGGAGGTACAAAGGGCGAGGCTGAGTTCGGGAAAGGATGGAGACGGCTATGGAGGAAGCGCTCACGGTAATTGCATCCAGAATCAGAGCACGTACCGAGTCCTCTGTAGATGTTACCCTCTTGCTCGAGTGTGCCATATCTTTCTCGGTCGCATCATCTACACCGTACACAGCTGAATGCATGCGCTCATCAGGACGCTGCTATATAAAGTTCCTGACAGGGCCCATGCCGGCGGTGTGCTCCAACGCTGTTGCCCGGTTCTTCCCTCTGGTCAGAAAATGTTCCGTAGCTTTCGCTGAACTGAGAATCCTAGCTAACAACTCGAACATATGCTTCCTTTGCATCCGAGCAATATTTACTCATTACTCAAGATTGATTCATCCCCTCTTGCGGAGACCACTTTTGAGGCACGGGGCACTTGACGAGCAAACATCACTGACATCGCAAAACTCGGAACGAAAACGCCCGATGTGAGAAGTCCATACTTTTGATCGATCCAGGTCCGGCCAATTGAGTCAAAGCATGTCTATCACTCTCGTCAGATGCGAGCCTTTGAAAAGAGCATATCCGGTGGACGATGATCCTTCGGGTTCATCGCCACTCAATTCAACCTACTCCGTACAGCTTCACACTTCCAAGTAATTTGCCTCGCCGAGTCAGCGATATTTCAAAACCGCACTTCGCTTTGCACCACTCACACCGCAAGAAAACCGCCTAAGTCGGCTCTGAGAAATCACCTTCTCTGTGCGAAAAGTCACTTTCAAGTGAATTCAGCATGTGGTTGTCCGGTTTTGCTCAAAAAGTGTTCACAAGCGTGGCCCAGGTGTGTCGTTCTGACGGGTGTAAACTTGACCTAATAGACCTGCGCTCCTGGCGTCTCAGCTTCGAGACGCACTTGTAGTCGTCCTTGTCCCTCCGCTAGCTAGGCGTGTCTATGCTCTGGATCCGCGACAGCAACTACTAAATGGATCCACCCACCATTTGACAGACCGGCGTTGGCTTCTCTCCAGCTGAAGCAACGATCTATACTCACCAAGCTCGAAAACTGAAGAGGTTCTTAAAGCGTCCGCTAGGTATACGGCAAATGCTCCAGATTAAGAAGGCAGTAGGACTGTCGACACCAAACGTCAGTGGCTTCAAGTACTCGGACAATGCCCCTGATCACCGCCAAGAATTGTTTCATCACAGGTCGAAGCAGCACCAACCGACACGCATTGAAACAAGATGGCATTCGACGAAATGCCGTCCCACTGTTTCGGACCATCACTTGTCTCGACTGATGGTCAAATGCTGTCGGGGAAGCGGTTGAGCCATGCATCGTATCACAGGTAAGTGCCAGTCGCAGTTGGAGGCTGTTGCCAGTCGTGCGTGTCTGGCGCGGTCCCTCTCAGCAGTTTCGGCCATGAAAGTCACTCATGCATTGCTTTCTTTTGGGTTTTCTGCCAGAGTTCAGAAGCTTTGCATCTGGCATTGTGCATCACTGATATATATCTCACAAATTCTACGTTGATCAAGGTCCTAGTCGCATGAGCCGACTTGGCATTCGTCGCCTGAGCAAGAATTAGGAATTGAGCAAGTAGACCGCCCCATTGAGCACGTTTCCATCTCAACATGGAACGGCCAAGATCCTTGGGCGAGGGCTTGGCCGCCGGAATCGCAACATCCTTCTTATCGTCACCTGGGTACGATTGTTGTTCGCCTGTCACTCCACGCATATCACGGACACCAAAGACTCCAGGCCCGACGTCGAGCCCTGGGAGGTCGGACACCTCTGCTTCCGCCCGAGAGGAAGGAGGATGCCCCAAAATCTATTCTGGATTGACATTCAAGCTGCCGACGAAGGCCAACCACTCCAGTCGCCATGGTAACAAGAAGGGCAGGTCGACGAGACCAGCAAGCCTCAAACCCGAGTCATTAAACCTATCTTCGTTGTGCCGAGATGGTGTCCGGGACCAGTTCCTTCCGCTCAGTGCTCAGTCGATAACACCAAGCCTGGTAGATCAACCAAAAAATGTTCTGGGACAACATGAACTCACGACTTTCTCCGCTATCAATCTCATACTGGGCAAGACGATTGGGGTCGGGGTATACTCGGTACCGTCTTCTGTATTTACTGAGGTCGGCTCTGTTGGAATGACACTCGTCATCTGGTTTGTGGGCGCCGTGATCTCATTCTGCGGACTGTCGGTATATCTCGACCTTGGAACTGCGTTGCCTCGCTCAGGTGGAGAAAGGGTCTATCTCGAACGTATCTTCCGACGACCGAAGATGCTGGCCACCAGCATGTTCATGGCGTATGTCGTCGTTCTGGGATTCAGTACACCAAATTGTATCATCCTGGGAAATTATGCGGTATCTGCCTTGGGGTTTCAGCCAAGGGTTTGGAACGTACGCGGCATCGCTGTCTTCGTCATATCACTGGCTTGCCTCCTGCATGCCCAAGCGCCGTCTACTGGGCTCCGCATCATCAATGTTCTTGGTGTGGGCAAGATGTTGATTCTTGCCGCTGTTATACTCAGCGGTATTGCCAGCATAGGTCGAGTCCCAGCAACGTCAGGGTCGGGCTCCATTGCGCAGCAGAATTTCACGTCGATATGGGCTGGCACCAGTTCCAAGCCGTACAACTATGCGACTGCATTGCTGCAAGTCCTCTACTGCTTTCGAGGCTACAACACAGCGAATCAGGTCATGTCAGAAGTACGCAACCCGATCTCCACCATCAGAGTCGCAGGTCCGGTCGCTCTCAGCCTCGCATCGCTGGGGTATATTCTGGCCAACGTCGCGTATTTCTGCGCTGTGGAGAAGGATGATTTTCGCTCTTCGGGTGTCGTTGTCGCCAGCCACTACCTCCGCAACATCTTTGGTCCGTTATGGGGTGAGCGGATTCTGCCTTGCTTTATCATCATCTCAGCTTTCGGGAACATTGCCGCCACTTCTTTTGCCCAAGCTCGAGTCAATCAGGAGCTGGGAGCGCAAGGACTTCTTCCGGCGTCTGGTTTCTGGCGCAGAAAGAACGCTGTCGGCGCCCCGGCGCCTGGTCTCTTTCTGCATTGGCTCGTTAGCGTCCTGGTGATCGTACTACCTCCCCCTGGCGAGATCTACACTTTCCTGGTCGAAATTGGCGGCTACCCGGTCTCCGTCCTTTCCGTTGCCATAGCAGGAGGCCTTCTCTACTTGCAAACAGCACCGGGTGAGCGTGGGCACTGGCAGAGTCCGTGCCCTGCACCTCGGTTGCATACGATTGTGTTCCTTGCCAGTAACGCCCTTCTGCTCATCTTCCCGTGGATCAATCCTGAGCAAGACAAGAGCAGCACCAACAAGAAATTCGCGTACTATGCATATCCGGCCACGTCGCTCGGTATTATTGGTTTCGGTGCTGTCTATTGGTTATTCTGGCAGATGACGAACAACGCCGAGTCACACATCGTCGGCACGCCTCTGCTGCGAGATTGGTCATCTGACGCTGCAAGTAGTCAAGAATCCTTGACGGAGGATGGAGGCGGGCAAGGAATTGGGAGTCCGTCAGGGCGGGGATCATGCCTGCCAAATAAGTTAAAGCTCGACGATATGTTTGTAGTTGAGGATTAAGTTGACGAGGAGGAGGAGGAGGAGGAGGAGGAGGAGGAGGAGGAGGAGGAGGAGGATCCGCATGACTCTTACGCGAGCCGTCGCTCTCGCTCCCCCCCTCGCCATCTAGCAGGGTGAGAAGGAAGCTCATAGCCCTAGACGCTTTGCATATTCAGCAACAGCGAAGCATAGAACTCGATAGTCAGCACGCATCACATTGATATTTATTGCACAATAGTATGTCCGTACATACCGTGTTCAGTAGAGCTTGCTGGCAGTCCCAACACTGATACCGTACGGTATACAGTATACAGTATACAGTATACTGCATACACAGTACTTGCATATCACCACCTCCCCGGTCTATTAATTAGTCAGGGGCCGAGTTCGTAGCGCTAACAATCTACTGATTCAAGCTGTCTTCCCCTTCCCCCTTCCACGAGCATCACCAATCCCGACCCCCAACAGGAATCCCGCCCTCAAGATCCCCACGCCCGCTAGGACCGCGAGATTTCCCCACTCCCCCGCCGTGATCAATCCTGGACCAAGTCTCCCCTGGGCATTCAACGACCTCACCACCGCCGCAACGATCCCCACGTCCTGCACGAGCAGACTCCCCTGCAAACACTTCCACACGCCCAGATCGTCGGGTCGGAGCCTCAGCATGATGATCTGCAAAGGCGTCATGGCGAGGAGGTACGCGGCAATGATGTCCAAGAGGGTTGTTGTCTCGAGGGCGGGCGGGAGGGTCGCGGAGGGGTTGTAGAGCGTGAGGATCGTGGGTGGAGAGAGGAGGTGGGTGAGGGAACCGGTGACGGCGATGAGCGGGTCGAGCGTGGGGAAGAAGAGGCGGTAGAAGGGGTGGATATGGGAGGGCATTGCAACAAGTATTGGATTGCGTCGTGTCGTGTTGGGCAGTGTGTGATCCCGTCACGACAAGAGAGAACGAGTGCACTGTGCGGAGCAGAGTTGGCTGACTTTGTCGAATTCTTGTTGTCTAGGTCACGTTTGTGTGTAGGAGAGGACTGGGCGGACCGTCGGCCGTGGCTTGCGTGTCTGATCGAGTTGATCGGACGTCGCGGAGTGTGTTGCCCAATTGGAACGAATCCCACTGTCCGGCGGCTGAGGTTGTCAGCAATTTGATGTCAAGACCACGGACTTTGCGCGAGGTGCATGGGAGACACTTTCACAAGTGCTCATCCCGCATTCATACTCGGTTGATATGTATCTCATCTCTATGGGAAGGGCGTATATCCGTTCTTTCGCGGCTCCGAGCGCCTTTCCCCCCAGCCGTCAGTGCATACAACAGCTCCTCCGCGTCACTGAACGGCCGAACAGCGCTTTCGAGGCATTTATGTACCTGTGTTGCATTATTAACAAAGCGGAAGGTTATTCATATGACACTGCAACCAAAACTTAACAACCTGATACCAAGGGCGTGCAAGGGTTCCTGGTTGCGTGAGTCTGGCAAGACCGTTTAGGTGAGAAATGGTCAAACCGCGAGCGACGCGTGTTGTGCGCGTCAGCATGTGATCGGAGGATCCACAGAGCTTTTCTCTTTCACAGTCCGTCTTGCTATTTCTCTCTTAACCACAGTGCCACACATTCGATTCTCGAAACTTCCCCTCCCTTCAGAGTCTTTGGTCGTACCTAGGGCCGCAGCCATCCGGACTATGTTTACTAAGACATAAAGTGAAGAGGTTGGTTGATGGCTCGGACAGTGTCGTGCACGAGCAAAAGGACTTCGCATCATCATTGACGTCCCCTCGGTCTGCGCACTGCTCATCATGCCCCCCCTGCTGGAGAACGACAGTCGATCTCCCAGCCCAGGAAAACAGATCAGAGTGCCGAACTGAATTCAAGATCGGAATTACTACTACTCAATAGGGCGACTGACTCCTGACCTCGATCAAACACCTTGCCCTTTGCGACAATGCGGCCCTACTCACTGCTTCAGCTAACAATAAACACATAGTATGAGGATGGCGATATTGATCCGACCATTCTTGCTGGCCAGCCTTTGGGATACATACGGCCTCCCGGTGAGTTCATCCACTTCCGCAGGTATCGTCTGAAATTCAACACTTACTGTCCTACCGACCACAAAGCTCATCATGTTGTGGGTATGAAATCAATCCACAGAACTTGGACACGATCAGAACCCACGTCACCAGGACCGGGAGCAGACTAGCTGCAACTTTGTAGGGGGCCCCGTACCGGCTGCTGCCTTGCAATCGAGTGGCAAGTGCACTGTTCCGAACGAGCAAAACCCGCCATACTGGGAAACGCCGGGCCATACGTGGTTAGTTTTCGAAAATGTGATCCCTCTCCTATAACCAATGGAAGATATTGCCTACGCCACTTTTGCTATCCAAGGCTTCGCATATAAGTCAATCGGAACTCTATCTCGATTCGCCCTGTGAGCCTAGTACCGAGGCAGCCTCAACGTCAGTGGAAGCGACACAATATTCAAGTCCATAATATCGTTATTCGCAGAAGACCGGTTCCTGAAGATGTGGTTTTCGCCGCACCGACCACTTCGCTTTTGGAGTGGACTATCACTGGGAGACAGAGACTCCCATGGCCTAGTAAAGCGGCGCCCCCTTGAGAACGGGAACTTGGCCACTCAATCTCCCTCACTACCACTACTTCCCCGATCATTTGGAATGACCTCCACTACCTGCGACGCCGCCGCCCAAACAATCGCCTCCACCTCGACTCCTTCGGTTTCCTCTTGGGCAGCTTCTCCTTCAGCCCACTCAGCGAACCATCATCGCTCAACGCCGAAGTGTCCGGCTCTGGCCAGCGCACTTCCTTCTGTCGTTTCCCTTGCTTGGTCAACATGTTGTACTCGCCACGCTTTGGCCGGGGCTGCGTCTCTCCGGTTCCGGGCTGCGCCACCCCCGCGTCACGCTGTGTGGGTTTGTTTCTCTGGTAGAATGAAGGTGCCCAGCTCATGGCCGATGACGTGGCCACTTGGAGTGTTCGATATGGATTGTTCTCTTTGGTGATGAGTCTTGAGTTTTGAGTCCTGATTTCCCACCAAGGCGTTCCGAGTTCTGGGCTTGAAGCCTGGGAAATCTGGCTTTGAGGAAGAAATGACGTGATCGTCGGAAGAGACGTTGGTTCGACGAGACGCTCAGATCTCCTCAATCTGCATTATATATCTCCCCCGGTCTATCCTTGCTGACTGGCACCAGTGTAAGCCTTGTGAGATCCCATTCGCGGGGATGACGGCTTGGCGGCCTAATGCCTGAGAATACGGGCACGAGATGACGCAGATTGCGCTATGCGGAGAGTGAGGACCACTGAAACGACAGCCTGCTTACAGCATGTGACTCTTATACGACTCAGGGCTCATTACACTATGACTACGCTTTACACGGTATCAAGCAGATTCTCATCATGTCCTACAGGACCTCATCTCAAATGGCATTCTTACACTGCGGCAGGTCTGTGGGCTGGATCGTTATTATTGCTTGTTCCGGAAATGCTTTCCCTACTCGGTACAGCTCCGGCTCACTGCAAGCAGGAATACTTGAACAGCACGATCTATATGCAATCCTTGGCTTCATCGATACATATTCCAACCATCGCCCTGTCTTCCCTCCCCACGACTCGCTGTAGATCAATCACCCTGTCGTACCAACACCACTCTTCTCCACCGCCGCCTTCGCAACATCCATGTCCTGGTCGACCAGTCCTCCACTAACGCCAACGGCTCCAATAAAGCTGTGATCAGTTAGGTTGAACCGGGAACGAAGAGTCTCAAACACCCGTTCCAACACGGACGAGGAACTCACAATCCTTCTTTATCATAAATCGGCAATCCGCCACCAAACACAACGGTCCCGCCATTCGTCTCCTGGATTGCAAAGACATCCCCTCCCGGTTCGCTGCGCTGTTGCATCGCGTCGGACGGGACGCCATTGTACAAGACCACGGTCTTGGCTTTCTTTTGGGATATTTCCTGTCCATCTAGGCGTGAGTATTGCGGCGTGACGGCATGACGAGATGTCTCAGATCAGATCCCCGTGATCCACGTGCTCGATAACACGTCAGCTCAGCCGATCGGAGAGACTTACAATGCTGCCTAAGAAGGCGTTGTCCATGCGGACGAATCCAACCAGCCAGGCGGAGGGGTCGAGCACGGCGATGTTTTGCGGGACACTTGATCGTCATTAGTCCAGCGGTTGTCTGCGCAGGGGCCGTCTGAGTTCTTGCTCGAAACCCCGGCTCTTTGAAGGAAAAAAGAGGATGGAATAACTCGGAAGCTAGACGTAGATGAGCAGACGTACTTGATCTCCTTCGCGCGCTTGATGCCCGCCTCAAGCACCTTCATTGCCTGCTCGTGACTTATGTAGTGGCGCTGGGAGGGCGTCGAGCCCCATCCGTGTGTCGCCTTTCTGTCGACTTTTTGAGACATCTTTCGCTCCGGCCTGCTTGGGATGGATGAATAGCACAAATAATCGGGTTTCACTGCGGATGGATGAATAGTACGGACGGATCGGGATCGTAGCAGAAAAAGGTCCTATACAGGAAGAGGAACGGACAGACAAACAGACAGACCAGGTGAGTCTTGCAATCCGCATGGCTACTTTCCCCGCGTTCTTATGAAGCGTTCTGGCGCGCCATGATTAGCATACGTACGTCCATCCATCCATGAATGCTCCTCGAACTGGGAGGGGGGTGCAGACGCTGACGGATGGCATGCCATGGGGAGCGGGGAAACTCCTGGCGTTCGAGCTGGAGATGGAATATACCGACATGCATATCCCGTGTACGAGGACAGTCTTTCGCTCCATTGTGGCTTTTCACATCACCGAAAACAACAGTTGCGGGGTGCAGACGAGCTGGTGTTCGTAGGCTGATCGGACTGATCTGCCCGAACGTCCCCGTGTAAGCCGCTTCAACCCCAGATGTTGGCGGGGTGGTGGGAGGATCTTGGCCAGAATGATTAGACCTGCTGAAGAAACCCTCCTTTGTCCCGATCTATATATACAAGTAATTGGATGTACAATATGGTGCAAGGAACAGGACGCAGCTAGCCCTAAACGCCGAACGCTATGCTCAAATCAAGATCTATGCGTGACCGACGTGCCAAACTTCCGAACCTTGAACTTGTGTCCGAGAGGTACGTCATGCTCCATCTTCTGATCGTGAAACTTATCAGGTTCCTTCCCAGCATCGCTCTCGTGGAATGCGCCAAATATCTGGGCCGCATGCGCTTCCGCACGTGGAGTGCCGGGTAACCGGGTGTTGAATGCTCCCCTCGAGAATTGGCTGGACACATCAGGTCTGGATTTTTCTCGTGCTGGTGTCACGTATCCGCCCCGGCTCCTTCGATGCTTTGTGGCAACTCTCAACGCGCGCGGCATGTTTGATGACACATGAAATTCCGTCCTGATATCTTCGGGCGCCAGATTGAACGCTCTGTAGAATTGTCCTGCCCACTGAATGACCTCTTCCAGGTCGGCATGGGGTTTTCTGCGCTCTCTCCTCGCCGCGATTTCGCTTAGGGCCTGTCTCACAAGAATCTGTAAAGTACGGCTGTTTGGAACAACAACTTGAGTGGGATCTGGTGCCACTTTATTGGACTCGAGGTCGGCTCCCACGATAGGGATGTCCTGGCCGTCGCTTTCTGTGATGGCTGTCTCCATAGTTTGACTGCCAGGAAAACCGAATCCACCTTGTGGTAATCCCGGATCGATATTGAGTGAGGATGGGTAGGCAAGTGGAGTTGGCGCAGTGGAGGCAGTCTCGATGGAGCTCTGGAGAGATTCAACCGATTTCATATCCCCAGTAGTGGTCGACGTATGGTTATCAGGCCTGGAAGGGAATGCAGTCTCCCCCTCCACTGGCTCTTCAGTTTGTGATTCCAGGAACTCCTCCTCACCGTCATCTTCGATATGTTCGTCAAACATAGTTTCGTCGTTGTCGCGCAATTGTCCATCGCGCGGTGCGTCACATTCCCTCGGATCCTTACAAAACAAGTGCCAGATATTGCGGCCCTCCAGTGCGCCCTTGGTCTCGACTATGGCAGTGTAGACCACGTTGAATGTGTCCGGGACGAGATGAGGTTCGTTGCTAACAGGAAACCTTGATTTGAAGTTACTCAACATGTCCGGTACCCTGCTGTCTGCCACGTTTTCCAGGAGACGTAACAAATAGCCCACCTGCTGCTTGAAAATCCTCTTTTGATCGATTCTGAAGCTTGCTGCTGAGGAGTCATAGAGTCCATCTAAGACTGTTGAGAACAGTAGAAGGGCCTGTGTGAGGTCAGAGTCCGATTCATCTTGTACCAAGACCTCGGGGTCGACCTCCAAGCGTAAGATTGTAGCTGCGAGACAGGCAACGATCCGGGGGCTGTAACCCCCGCCGTCCGCCTGCTTCAGGTCTTGGAGCAATTGTGCAGCCCTGTCCCATTCCCGCATACTGATGTAGCTCATAACAAAAGACCTCAGCAGATTGACCGTCATTTTCCTGTTAGAGGCCGCGCAGATTGAGAAAACTCTCTCTAACAGGGGAAGGTCACCCTTGGCTGCGGCATACCGAGCCAGCGCGGCTGCAATAGAAGGCTGTCCCCAGATTGAAACCGGCAGTGCAGCTCCATCAATATCATCTGAAAAGACAAGCCAGTCCCCAAGTCCAAATAGCTTCGCACTGCCGACCAGATCAAGGAAACCTGCCAGCTTGTAGGCAGGAAGCTGTCCATAGGATTTCAGGAACTCGTCCTGTCCTCTACCAAGTCTCGAAGTGAAGAAGCCGTCTTCCGGACGAAGAGACAGAGCAAGGAACTCTCCAATAGCCTGCAGCTTATTCCCATCAACAGTCTTCTGAATATCTGTAAAGGTGTCGACTGCTTTGCTGACGAGATTGTTTTCGATGCAAGCTTGAAGAGCTTGATGGAGAATGCCGGCTTGCAGCTCTGAACGATCCAATATAAAATCAAACGTAAGCCCGGGTTCGTGACGGGATTGTTCCTCATCGAGCTGCAGATTGCGGAGATGGCTCAGAGTTGATGTCCAGGCATGCAAGGCGTTGACCTGGCCCGTCTCATACAAAAGCTCGGTCTGAAGCAGCCGAACAGCAAGATAGTCAAGGTACGTCGGTGCAACACTGGCAGGCCCCAAGAAAGACACAAGAACTCGGAGGTCGTTCTGAACTTCATGGACGGACAGCGCATCACCCGCAGCCTGCGAGTTGAAACAGTTAATCACACTGTCGGCAACGGCAAGAACGACTTCAGCACTGATGAACTTGTACTGAGTGCCTGCCGGAGTGTATAACTCTCCGCGAGTAGCTGTCTCGCTAGGAGCCTGTCCCTCTGGACGAGCCATCTGATTGTGCGCATTCCGATGCACTCCCCCATCCGTCCAGGGAACAGCCCGCCAGGGATTTTCCACATCTTCGCGCAACGCCTTGAGAATCCGGACGCCGGTCGATGCAAAACCTGCCTCGACACAGCACCAGAGGATGAATTCAACCCAAACTTCAGGCCCCAGCTCTCTTCCCTTAGATCTTAGAGGACTGCCTGGTGGTTCTGGGAAGAAATTCCAAGGACTCCTTTGACCCTTTTCGGATCGAGCAGACACTTCGTCCTGGTAAGCATGCCAAACAGCATCCGAGAGTGTTGACAGAATTTTCGAGTTTAAGAGATGCAGAACTGGCGGTCTTTGGACATGTGTGGTATCTTGTGGCGGGAAGTGAGCATAGATATTTGCTGGGACAAGCCCCAACTTGTGAATGAGCGCTAGGATCTGGTGGACGGTACTCATGACCTGCTTGCGCTCATCTGGACTTTGCTTGGAAGACGCAATGACAACATCAGCCAGAAAGGACCAGACGAGCTCCATAGCAGTCGAATTGTCGTCCTCCTGCAAGGCGTTGTCGGAGAGTCCGATTGAATTTCCCAGAGGTCGTCGTCTCACGTGGAAAGTACGTTCGAGCTCAATAGGCGCACTATTTCCCTTCCGAAATGACCCATCGGGCCAATCGATGTTGGAAGGCAGCTCGTCCTTGAAGGGTTCATTGGCGGCGAGCGCAATCTGCTTCAGCAGCACCTCAACGAGGTGGACAACAGCCTTGTGTCGACGCTGATGTAGCACCATAAAGGTCAGAACATTGACACCGTTCTTTCTACGGCCACGCTTGAGTGTGGCGACCACATCGGTAAACAGTGGCTCGCCGCTGATGACGGTTCGGTGTTCGAGAAAATCCAACTGACTTAAGCCTCGAGGAAGGTATTTTTCCAGTTGGGCTATACAGTCCTCAACAGAGCTTCGACGCGGCTTCTTTGTATTCCTTCTATTCTCTCGTGAGATCCCTGTTCTATGTCCATGCTTCGCATCCGCACGATCGCCCGTGTCTCGAGAATGGATTGAGACATCTCGAGATAGGTTATTTAGGCTTGATTTGAAGAACGTTTGCGAACTGCGAGTCGAAAACTTGAGGCAGGTAGTCTTGCGTATGACAGCGACCTTGCTATATCCAGGCCGCAGGGTCGACAGATGCGAAACAAGCAAGGTGTTGCGGGTTCGACTTCTGGAGGGAAATTGCTCAAAGCATCTGCGCATGACCCGGAGGATAGATTGGCTCGGGAGACATGTGAAGAGTCTCTACCGTGAAAAATTGAAACAGAAGGAACGGTGAGAGAGGATCGTGGCCATACGTAGGGAAGGGAGTCTCCTCGAAACTCGTGTAGTCAATGATGTCGTCGATTTTTCCAGGACGCGAGGCTTGCGGCGAAACTTTTCAGCTTGCGGCCAGATGCAAAGATGAGGACGCCAAAGGCCCAATCACAATCTGCGTATATCGCTGTCTGACTGACACCTGTGCTGGCTGTTCGCGCTGCGCAATTGCAAATACCCTGCGTCAGACAAAATACTTTTTGTTCAAACAATCTCACCTCTCTCACCAGCCTCTCAGTCCCCAAGAGCTCTCTCACCTCTAGAATTGACATGCCCTTGTCTCAAGGTCATGAAGCGGGGAGGACGAAGCCATCTCCAGAAAAATGGCGGGAGCTTCCAATTTATTAATGTTTCCCACCCTGAAGAGTCCAAGCAGAAAACCAACCAAAAGGCAATCCGGCGTCATGTCATGACAAGAGTTGCCGAGTCGCGCAGAAAGCGTCCGCAATCTTGGACCTTTGTGCTGAAGACACCTGAACCCCATCTCGGGGATGTCTCAAACACAGAAAGCCTCCCCAGGGACCTGGTAATGCATCACAATCCAGGATCGCAATGGAGCGATGAAGTCCCCCGAGCCTTGCATCCCTACGGCATATTTCCTGTGGACACGGACTCAAGGGCTCGGCAGCTGATACAATTTAGTATGTTTCCTCGTGGCCTGGCTGTAACTGCTTCCAGGCTCATTTTCCCCCAGTGCATGTCGAGGGCGACTATCTTTACCGACCGTTTCGAAACGAGTGGTGGGCAATGGCAGTTGTAGACTGCACCGCGTTCTACCTCTCATTAGCAAATGCTGCGCTGTTCTTCCACCAGAGGACTCTCCACAAGGACAGCGAGTACAGTGACTTTGAGGAGTCCTCCAAATATTTGAGTCTGTGTCTGCACCAAGTCGCAGAGAGGCTTAACCAAGGACCCGACAACGTCAGCGAAGGTGTCATTACCACCGTGCTTGGTTTTCTGTGCCACGATGTCCGTTGACCCGAGCTCAATCTTAGAAATCTCTGATAACAATATGGCAGTCTACTATTGGCAGATGGGACCGATATGCCATGCACATGGACGGTCTGCAGAACATCCTTCGGCTTCGCGGCGACTTCCAGCGTCTTACGAGTACAATCGCGATGTTCGTGTCTTGGTATGTATCACCAGGCATAGAAAGCTCTATACCTACTAGACAGGAGTTTGACTGGTGGAAGGTTCGATGTGCTCGGGTCCTCGATGTTTGACAAGAAGCCGCGTTTCCCACCACCTCCTAGCTCCGCCACATCGAACCTACACCAAGGCGTGCTATCTACGTCTCTGCAGGGTCTTGTACTACAACTCTCGCGCGGCTCCGACGAAGATGCCAATCTAGCAACTGCTCTCCAAACCGGTGAACAGATGGCTATATTTGTGAACCAGAATGCGCATTTCCCAGGTTTCTGGAAAGACGGTGCAGCAGCAGCGCGACACATCACGCCCATCATGCATCTTCTACTATCGCTGCCTCGATCAGCCGATTTTGATGCTGCAGGCAATGTATCACCGAAGACCACACTCCTTGAGCTGGTACGGCTTGCCCTACTCATCATGTTGACAAGGTTGAAGAGGGCGTTTTCGCTTGTTTCGGACGAGCTTCACATCCTCCTGGAACGATTTTCGATATTGGTACGTGCTGCACCATGGGTTGACAACCGACTTCCGGAGCTTTCTCTGTGGGCCTCCATCATTGTTACAACAATGGAGCCATCTGAGCGGTGGAGGAATGTTCACGTCAGTGCCATTTCCACTCTTATGCGATCCATGGGCATTCAATCCGGAGAAGACGCCGTCGCATGCGCAAAGCAGCTCATCTGGATTGATGCATTGATGGATACTGGCTCTATAAACCTCCAGTCCGAGATCAACTGCGCTGCATCCTCCCTCCCGGCCTCTCCAAAAGCTCCCTACTTCATTGAGCCCGTTGCATCACTTCATGCAGCCTGAGCGACCATTGTTGTGGCGACTCTTCCACGCATAGTTATTGATCTTGCTGCAGTTTCAAGCTCCGGTAATACCTCCTGAAACAGAGATGAACTGGCCAGTGATCCATCGACTCTTCTCCGATGCCAGAAGTAGGACAGCGTCAGCGATATCTTCTACCGTTCCCATTCGCTCTTCTGCCCTCGTCATTGGAAGAAGGAAGTTGTGCGCAGCATCGGCCACTGGACCCTTGGGCAACCCGTCTGTGGTTATACCAACTCAGCTTCGTTGCGAAGTCTACGGGAGTCTCTTACCTGTCGGTACCGGGCCTGGGGCAATAGTGTTTACTGTAATCCCGTAACCACGTCCGAGCTATTGGCACCGAGATTAGAAATCGTCCCAAAATCTGAGGAGGACACAGTATCGGGGGAGTTGTGAAAGTCCTTCAGCGAAAGATACACACCTCCATGGCCGTCGCGTATGCCAACGTGTCCATCGCAGCCTTGGAAGCACTGTACAATGGAATCGGCGCCATCCCCAACTTGGACGCGATCGAGCCGATGTTGACAATGCGGCCACCGCGAGGCATGACTGGAACGACCGCTTGCGTCATATAAATCGACGCAAAAACGTTCACTCCGAATGTCCGTAGCACATCATCCTCTGTTGATTGCATTAACGGGCCTGTGGCGCCCCCACCTGCGTTGTTCACTTTTTGAACCCGTATCAGCCTGGGGGAAACGGACACACAAGGTGCAGCTTGGAGCATAAGGGAACTACACACCGAGAATGTCAATCTTCTCCACTTGAAAAGCCTTCAATGACTTTTGAACAAGGCTGGTAGCACCTCCAGGAGTGGTCACGTCGGCCTGGAACACAGCGGCTTTACCGCCATCTGCCTCGATCTTCTTGACCACCTCTGCTGCTCGAGGACCCGTCGCCTCAGATACATAGTTGATCACGACTGAGGCACCGTTGCGGGCAAGAGCAAAAGCAATACCGGCACCAATGCCGTTCTCTTTGCCGGAACCCGTAACGATGGCGACTTTGCCGGCGAGGGAAAGGGTGTCTGGCGCCATGGGTGACTGGTCAACCGAAGAAGGAGAAGTGGTCAGAAAAGAAGAGAAGTAGCGTCTGCTTGGGAGAAAGCTGGGAAAGGGAATGAGGTCCTCAACATCGTCCCTTTTATATCCTTAAGCAATACTCTGTACGGCGATCGACAGAACATAATCGGCCGAACGCAAGTCAAAAGTCTATAGACGACGAAGATGCAACCTCGTCCAGTTGCTCTCGACAAGCGATTTCGTCCACCGCTTTCCCGACGTTCAAGTACAATGATTCGATTGTTTGAGTGACCCCGTCCCGCAGGACCCCCAAAGCGACCCCGAATTTCGAACCATGCCAGAAACGGAAAGAAGAACCCCCTGTCCTGCATGAAGTGGCTGATTTCTCCACGCCCTATTGGATAAGCTGTCCTGATCCGCGTTGAACGCCGATGCACCTACCGCCAGGCACATTTCCGTGGGTGCGTCCAGAGAGAGACCATGGCATGAAAACCACAGACACTTTCGGGCCGGAAAGAGAGGACCTTCGTCCGACGACTCAACGGACGATGCACCGCACTGAGTCTGAGACCACATGAAATGCAAGCCAGCGTGAGAGAGTGAGATTGAGGTAGGCAGAACTCGAGGCGTCAGGGAGGGCGGACAGGACGGACGAAATATGCTTATGCTCCGAGAAATCGATAGCAATAGCAACAAAGCCCTGCGAGTGTCCCGATTCAAGTATCGAGCCACGATCGTTGCTGGAAGATTAGTTTAAGATGTGGAAGGCATTGCCTCACTCTTCCAAGGCCTGGTTCTGAGATCCCATACATGTATATACTGTACATTACCGACCGGCCCAGCGAGACCAGCTCGATTAGATGTATTATACCCCATGCCTTAACTTTTCAGGACCACTCGGTACGAGAGTCTGGATTCTCGTCTACGTCCTCATATTAGTGGTAGTATTGTCACTTCGAATGACGCGCGAAATTGGTGCTTCCCCGTCGAAATATCATCGACCGATAGATCATACATCATAGATCACAGGTCGTACAGTGATGTACTTGGCAGCACCTGTCCTACCTCGTATCATTTCGTCCCAAACTCCTGCATCGATGACACTTCCTCCACAGGATGTTTGTTCAGACTCTCGTATAACTGCAGGTAACTCCCGATCAAGAATGCCCAGGATCCCCTGCATCGAGCAACAGGTTAGCACCATGTTCTCACAAATGTCCTGTGCGTCCAGGTCAAAAGGAACGCACAATACAACACAGCACAACATAACATAGCGCAAGAGGTTTACGGAGTTCAGGGATCCAAGGAACTGTGGAAGATGTCTTACCAAAATGTAGCCAACCCGGCCTGGTACTGGGCCCCCGAATTCTTATACGCCATTCCAAGGGCGCCGCACAGCGTGAAGCCCAGAGCGCCCACCAGATTCCAAAATGCGATATGCCAGCCGAGGAGGTGCGGGGCCGGCTTCCACCACTTCTGCTGCGTCTCGAGCATGTACAATGTGCTGCTGACGATGAAGCCGCTCCCGCCTATCACTTGAGGGATCCAGTACGCGGCGTTCAGCCTCCACTCGGGCTCGAGATGGTTGATGATGCCCGGGAGGGCGGTGAATCCCGACACACCGAAGACGGTGGCGCCGAAGAGCTGCGCACAGCCGGCAAGGAAGCCAAGTTCGTGAAAATAATGAGTCCGCAGGTCGTTCCAGGAGGGGAACCAGCGCCATTGCTTCTTTGCGTCCTCTGGTGGTGATCCCCGTCTTGGTTTGGGTATTGCTTCTGGGACGGTCAGCTGGGAGGGCTTGCCCACAAAGTTGTGTCGGTTCTGGTGGTGGTGGTGGCAGTGGTCGCGGTTCGCGATGACGCGGAGTCGTTGTGGGCTGCCGCGTTCATCGTCCACGAGTTGTTCGATGGCCCAGCCGAAGCAGCCGGTGTTGTTGGCGTTGACGGCCTCGAATATCAGTAGGATAGAACCTACTTCGAAGAAGACGATCGCGCCGATGAAAGCCGTGATGCCGCCGCCGTAGTAGATTTCGCCGTCGAATTCGGTCGAGGGGGCCACGTCGGGGAGCCAGACGAAGAAGCCCTATTGACATTTTGGTCAGCTAGTCACTTCTCATTCACAGCGATTCTCGCAAACCGTACATTCATGACCCAGACGACGCTGCCCCATGTGAAAATAAAGGCCACGAGCCAGGAAATGTCCCACACGGGGTAGTAGGTGAATGTTCGGATGATGTTCTTCAGAACCTCCCTTGGATGCGACGTCCGCCGTGGTGCCAGGAACAGAGCCTCCTCTCCAGGTTGCGGTCGCCTGACAAGTAATAGATGGCGCCCCTTCCGGTTATCGCGCGACCGCCATAGAAAGCCGATGTCCTTGGCGGGAACATCGGACCCCTCGAATTGCTTGGGAATTCTGTGCTCGTTGACGCTCTCGTGCGATGCGGTGGTATCGTCGGATGGTGTTGGCTTCGACGACGCCAGACCTGAGTGGTTGAAGTGTCCCCTCGTGGGGTTGAGAAAGGCAAAGGGGCCTTCAGCACGCAGGAGCGTCAATCTGTCGTCACTCTCAAAAGGCTCGTGCCGGTGGAAGTGCGTGTTTCTAGGCGGCATCTTCGCGACGGATCACTGAGGCAGACGCAAATGCCGTAGTGCAGCCAGCCGTGCTGTTATAAATCGAACTCTCTCTGGTCCATCGTCCGATGACAGTATGGCAGCCGAGAGACTTGAGAAGTCTGGAAGCGGAGCTCGCGGTTTAAATTGAAGATGACGACGTCGACGTATGAAATTTTTAGCCTGTCAAGCGTGTTTGTTCCCTGTTTCCCTATTCGGTCAAGGGCGCCTAACCTGTCCGGGCTCGACTCAGCTGCCGGCGTCCTGGGGGATGCAGAACTTTAGTTAAGCGAATGCCCGTTAACTCGCTGTTGGGGAGCCAAGATGTGGCTGTCTAGGCTTGTTCAATGGGGCCTAAAACTCTGCTTGCACGCACTCTCTTCTTTCTACATTCGAACATTGGTTACTCCGCGTGGTCATCGAGTTGCTGACTGAGCGGGCTTCGCATGCTTACTATGTAGGCTGCTTCGATTGTCCGTGCTCAGGATGGGCACCTGAACCCATTGTTCCGGCATGTAGCGCTTGTTTCCAGGGGCAGAATGCATTGGAAGACCACCTTGTCAGTTCTAGACCGGCCTCTTCACCACACTGGTTTGCCTTGCCATGGTCTTTACTTTTCTCCATCGGATGCCTGCAAGACGCACCAGATTACCTCGGTATCGCCTAGACAACAGCGGTATGACGAACTGGCAGCTTAGTGCAGAGGGACTGCCGTTCCATTCAGTGTGACTTTGGTTTGAGATAGGCTTCGATACAATGCAGATGGAGTTGAAACAGCGAAAGGATACTCCTGGGTTTCTGGTATGCTAATGAATTCTTAGAGTTACTATCATTCTTCAGCGCACCAGTCCATCTGAGAAGCCTGGAACTCCCGCAAACCCTTCTCATGCAACCTCCTTCAACTCGACGACCTCCTTCACCTTTGTCGTCGCTTGTTCCACTTCGTCTTTCCTAACCAGACTGGCTTGTACAGGGTTCTTCGCTCTGAAAATAGCATTCATCTCCTCCAGTGTATGACCCTTTGTCTCCACCATTAGAAAGAAATAGTACACGGCCTCGAGGCCACACGTCGCCATGAACACAAAGTAGGTCTTCCAGCTGATTTTCTGCAGAGCCACGGGGATTGCAAACATGTTGACCAAGCCTGCTGCATTTCCTGCAATGTTCTGCAGCGCCATTCCCTTTGCGCGTTGCTCATAAGACAGGGTTTCGACGGGGTACAAGGCCTGCAAGGGGGTGTAGGCAAAGCTGAAGACCATGCCGATCAAGAAGATGAAGGCCACCGATGCCTTTGCCGCCGCGGCGTTGTTGTCCTGGTAGTATACGCCTGTACAGGCCGCCATGATGGCCCAGATACCCGTGAGTGTTGCGCAGCAAGGGATGAGGACCTTTCTTCTCCCGAACCGGTCCATGAGACTGGCTCCGGACACGGCAGCAATGCCGGAACTCAAAGTCGTACCGAGATTGATGTCAAGAATGGTCGTCGTGTCCGTGATGCCACTTGTCGAGAGCATTCCAGGCAGGAAGTAGGACACGCCCGCCTGGCCTGTCCACTGAGAGAAAGCAGAGATGGCGACCGCGCACAATAGCACTCTGTACAACGAGGCTCGAGAGTTGAACAACGAGCGGTAATCCCACCAGCGTTTGTCCGCGCCATCGAGCTCCAGCTCCTCCTCGAACTCCCTCATCTGCAACTTCACCCACAGGGACTCCGGGTTGTCGTTGCCGTGGTATTTGACCAGCGAGGCCTTGCAGGCGTCGAACTTGCCGTGAGAATATTGCCAGCGCGGCGATTCGGGGAAGAATAGACACCCCAGCAGAAGAATGGTCGGGAACGCCATCTGCAGCCACGTCGGGATCAGCCACGACTTGTCCGAGGTGTAGTGCACACAGCCTCGCAGGACGGCCGCCGCAAGGATGGCCCCCAGGTAGTAGCAGGTATTGTACAAGCCGGTGATGACGCCGCGCATGGTGGGATGCGCAAACTCGACAACATACGACGGACAGATGGCGTTGGCAATCGTGCTCCCGAACCCGATGAAGAACCGTCCGGCCATGTACTGATTCACGTGCTGGGACGTGCCCTGGAGGATCGTGCCCATGACGACAAAGCCACATCCGACCGCGATGCCGATGCGACGGCCGAACAGGTCAGCGCAGGGGCCAACCCACGGTAACGCCGACACGGACCCGATCTGCAGCATGCTGGAGATGATGCCGGTCTTGATCCCCAGGATCGTGGCGCCGAACTGGTCCTGGAAGGACGGCAAGGCCAGCAGACTGCCCATCAGCGCGCCGTCGTACCCGTTCATGGTCGACCCGAGGAACATGAAGCCGCAGATGAAATAGAGCTGGAGCATGCGCTTGCTTGACTTGACAGGAGGTTCCAGCCGTGCTGCAACCTCCACGGCAGCAACGCCCCGGAGAGTCCGCAGCACCTCGACCTCTTGCGAGACCGCGACATCGTCGATGTGGCCGACATGGCTGACGTGACTGGTCTTTTCTGCGACCAGACCCGACATGGTGAACGTATGAGAGTGTCAATAAAGGAGAGAGGGAGGCAGGGAGGGAGGGGTGAGCAAGCGAGGAACTGCATCCGACATGATGGTAGCATCCCCAGATATATATGTCTCTCTGTCTACGGATTATCCATACGGGAGAGGAAAAAAGCTCGCCACTTCCCACGACCTGGTTACTTGGATCCTCGCTAGTGGTAGGTACGAAGCAGAAACCCGACGTTTTTTCCGACGCCCAAGATGGTCCTCCCCACGATTATCACCGCGTGAAATCTCAGGGCTGGAATCCTGTAATTATGCGGGACATGCGGAGAGGCGAGAGACCAAACCCCCTCTGGTGCCTCCGACGTCGCATCCACCATCAGCGGCGTTACATTAACCGAGTCTGTCGGTTTCCTGTGTCATAGTGCCCGTCGATCCATCTGGCGTTTGTACGGAGTACCTAGTCACGCCAGTACACTCCCTGTGAAAGCTTATTCGCAGTGCTTTGCGGTCTCGAAATCCCACCCCGGCGGCGGCATCCCGTGTGAGAGCGAGTGTGAGCCTAGGATCCACGTGTCCAGGCACGGACTGTGGGAAGATTAGCGTGCTGGCCTTTGGCGCGGCCATGACCTTGCGCAGAAATTGTAGATTCCCGACGTTTTATCCGACGTTCGCCAGAAGAAGTCGAGCCGCGTCAAATTTGCAACGTCCCGTCGCAGCACCACACAGGACGATGAGATATTACTTGGTACGACATGACACGCAGCAGTGGGCTACAAAATAAAACAACTGGGTACACATGGAGATCTTAACTGTGATTGTTTTTGCCTCGTTCGTATATAAGACGTGAAGCCCGTGGAAAGGACGTGAAAAGATTGTCTACTTTAATAACCTATCTATCTATTTGTCCCCTTCGGTCTTCGTTCTTCCCTCTTCCTTCTGTGCCCGTACCTACTGTAATTGTCCTCGCGACCATGACCGTGACGGTGACCACGACCATGGCAGGCTCAACATCCTCCTACTCAGCAACAGCACCCTCTATTACGCGGGACTCCGTGGAAGGTGACCCGGCGTACGTTGCGCCTACATTCCCTATAGGCCCGTTTCGCAAACATTCCTCGAATCCGATTATGACGCCGAACCCAAAATACGACTTCGAGTCCTCGTACCTTTATAACGCCGCGGCGATTGTCCTCGACGGGCGAGTCTTTCTCCTCTATCGGGCGCAGAACGCGGCGAAAGTGTCCACAATAGGGCTTGCGTGGTCGGATGACGGCGTCAACTTCACCCGTCTCGACCATCCCGTCCTGACTCCGACAGAGCCGTGGGAGCATGGCGGCGGGGTCGAAGATCCGCGCATCACACGCGTCAACGGCGTCGTATACATGACCTACACGGCATACGATACAGATAAGGCGCGCTTGTGCCTCGCGACCTCAACGGATCTGCTGCATTGGGAGAAGCACCCGCCTATGTTCCCGGACTGGGATGAAGTGGAGGTGACGTTGTCGGGGCGTCATTCCATCCGTCGGGGCTTCACCAAGGCAGGGGCCATATTCCCCGAACGCAACGCTGACGGCAAATACACGATGTTGTGGGGGGAGTCGTCCATATATCGCGCCGAGAGCGAGGATTTGGTCAACTGGAGGACCCGCCCGTTTGAGGAGTGGTTCGCAACCGGCGTGCATGGATGGGAGAATCGTCTCCTGGAGCCAGGCCCATCGCCAATCAAAACAAAAGACGGAAAGTGGGTTTTTGTGTACAACGCGGCGACGACGGGAGGGGGACGATTCAGAAACAACCAGTACTCCATCGGGCAGATGTTGGTCGATTATGCAAATTTGGACAATGGGCCGGTGGCGCGGCTGGAGCAACCATGTGTGGAAGTCGACCAACGGAATGAAGAGGCCGGCCAAGTCGACCAGGTAGTGTTCTGCGAGGGCCTCGTGCAGTTCCAAGGCAAGTGGCTTCTGTACTTTGGGCAAGGGGACAGCGAACTGGGAGTAGCTGTCGCAGACGCGGTATAGATATATATGCATTTAGACACTTTAGGGGCGCAGGTGGACCTCCAGGCTTAGACTTCTTACATCTCGAAACGTCCAAAAGACGGAATAGCCATCAATGACTTCAATAGCCCACGGACCCCTGCCGAGTTGCTTCCTGACTTCCACCTGCAGGGACTCGAACTGACCGGGAGGGGGCTCCCAGAGATTCAGGAGCGCCCTGCAGTTCTCGAACTTAGTCAAATTCCAGAGCCCAAGCATGATCTGAGCGGCGGCGGCTTGTACGTTGCGCAAGAGCGTCCAGTGCTCTACGACCTGCTGTTGACAGACAAAAATAGACCGCGAGCATGCACAGATGAAGTGCAAGACTCCAGGGACGGGACGGAGTCCGAGCCCAAGCCCCAGCTCCGGCTTGTTGCATAGCACATAGCCATAAAAGTGCAGGTAGATTAGGCTCTGGAGCATGTGAGTAATAATGGCCGCAGGACTGGCCGGCATTTCGTCGCGAACGTCCAAGAACTCCGACGGCATCTGCGCGACATTCAAGAGGCACGAGTATTCCAATCTGGCCCACGCTTGAGTGGTATCTCCGGCAATGCCTTCCTGGTCGGTAGTATGTCGGAGGCGGAGAAAGGAAGCGGCAAGGTGAGTGAGTTTGAGGTAGTGTGGAGCGAAAGTCGTTTGATCCAGGCTTGCACTATAGTCGAGCAGCATAGACGGAGACAAGTCCAACAGTGAGAGTGTTTGTCCCGCAAGGCTCAGCCAAGTGTGCGCTGTCAAAGTTGCGACAGCAACGGGCGCGGGTATGTCTGGAGGATTGGCACTTTGACAAACAGCTTGAAAAGCCTACATTAAAGCGTGAGTACGAGTCTCGAACGGACAATCTGTGCTCACCTTCTCACCTATGCTCGGATCCAACTGAGTCCTTGGGAGCAATAGCATAAGGCCTACGGCTTCAGCAATATCCAGACGTGGCTTCTCTACTAATGCAGCCAACGTCTGCATCTCTGTATCCGAAAGGCCAGCGCACTCCTTCTGAAGGGACAGCGAAGCCGCTAATGCAATACAGTAGCTCAGCACCGGTGATCTCAGGATCATGTCGTCTCGGAGCAAATCATCAGGGATAAAGGGAAACTCGCGCTGCACGATTCTTCGGTACTTTTCACCTGGAGACAATCGGTCCAGTTCTTCGGTGTGAGAGTCGGTGATAATGATCTTAGTCGCAGCAGCGACTGTGTCGGGTCGCAGCAGTTGGCAGTCGCCATTGCTCACCCGTTCGACAACCCCATCCGACTCCGCCGTCGATCTAGAATAGAGCTTCGACGCGATCTGCTGCGATTTTCGTTGACGCTTGACACTGGCTTTCCGGATGCCGACTTCGCATGCAACATCCAAATGCTGGCAGGCCAAACACCGCCCGTCAGAAGCTGCCGATGAGGGCGGAGGTCGAACACATTTCTTCTTCCGATGTTGGCAGTAGTGGCATGATTTAAACATGGCAGTGAGAGAAAGGTGAGGTTGGAAGGAGAGTTAGAAGGTCAGAATTGCCTGTCCCACTTTTCCTTGCTTGATTGCTTTGCAACAATTGGAGCGTATATTCGCGTCCTGGAGCTGTACAGCTACTGTATTCAGTGTCAAGAGTCGACCTCATTCCAGCGGATTCCGAATACCGGCGACTGGTTGTCTGCATACGGAGGACTACTCAGCCTTATTCCGAAAAGGCGATGACCAGCCGACAATGACAGGGCGGCTAATCGATTAGAATTAAACCTCGGCATCTTGTCAACTATCCGAAGCAGTGCTCTACAATTACACCATTCACCTCCTCGCTCTTTTTCCCTTACCTTGAAGATACTCCCGCACGTATAAACTCTCGTCTTCGCCTATTGCTTGCTTGGCTGGGTTTATATAACTTCCACATTACTTCCAAATATGGCGCAAAGAGCTCAGCAGATTGCTTCGCACCTCAACTACCCTCGCGGACTCCTCGATGGCCAGGTCGCCATTGTATGCTTTCCTCACTCCCATTGAGCAGGGAGATTGCCCATTAACGAATTTTACAGATTACAGGCTCCGGCCAAGGCATCGGTGCCGAATGTGCCCGCCTCTTCGCAAATGAAGGCGCTAAAGTGGTAATTTGCGACGTCGACGCCTCGAAATCCGAAGCCGTCGCAAAGTCCATCAACGATGCCTCTCCAGGCACTCAGAGGGCAATCTCTGTCCCTGGGGACGTCACCGATCCCGCATACTTTCCCATCCTTGTCCAAAAAGCCGCGCAGTTTGGCAATGGGAAAATCCACATCATAGTGAACAACGCGGGGTATACCTGGGACGGTGTCATCCACAAGATCACCGATAAACAGTGGGATACCATCCTCGCTGTACACAACACGGCGCCGTTCAGGTTGGTTCGGGAAGCGAGCAAGTACTTTAGAGTGAAGGACGGAGACAAGAGAGTCATCATCAATATCTCAAGTACGAGCGGGACACATGGAAATGCGGGACAGGCGAATTATAGTCTGGCGAAGGCGGGAGTGTTGGGATTGACCAAGACGATCGCTAAGGAATGGGGTCCTCAGGTACGTCTTTCCTTCCGTTCGGGACGATATATAGTTGACCAGATGGCCGAACTAACATGCGGAATAGTTCGGTGTCCGTGCCAACACAATTGCCTTTGGTCACATAGACACCCGCCTGACCCGCGCCAAGGAGGCGGGGGCATTCATCACGACGGCTGACGGCCAGCGTGTTGCACTGGGAATCCCAGGGAAGCAGATTGCCGAGCGAAAAGGGGAGGACACTGGTGCTGCGTACAAAGATATCCCCCTTGGACGACCCGGTACCGCCACGGAAGCTGCAAGTTCCATCCTCGCTGTCGTATCGCCGCTGTTTAGCTATGTCAATGGGCAGACAATTGAGGTCACAGGAGGGAGAAATATGTAAGCTGGATCCAGCCGACAGCAAGTTCTTCGACGTCGTAGGCCGAGCTAAGACGAGCTTGGGAAGCGGGCCGAACTTGACAAAGTCTCTATGCAAGACTTCGACAGCGGCCGAGGAGAAGAGTCGAGAGCTGAGTTAGCACTTTCGTGCAGGACAGCACCAACAAGGTTGAAGGATAAGACAAAAGCAAAAGGGATAGCTAGCTCGACCGTGCATATACAATGTTTTAGCCCCGGCATATCCTAAATATCAGCGATAGATGTCTCAATCGTTCCGTGGAGCTCCAATGGTCTCTGATGGTCGATTGTGAATATAGTTTGCTGAATTGTCACGCCTTGCCAGACTCGCGTCGAAATGATCAGGTTGCCGGCACCGGCGACCATTGAAGGCGGAAGCAGGTCCGCGATCGTCCCTGGCGCTTAGTCAAATGCTGCAGGGGATGCTCCCATCGGCATCAAACCGGCTACCCCAGCTTCCATGCTAGGTATTTTAGCCGGTGTCGTCGACCGCAATTTGCAGAACTCCATGTTGGCTACCCTCCTTTTTCGTCTTCTGCATTGAATGTATTAACACGATAGAATCTCGATCATCACCTGTGGTTGCACGACTTTTTCTGTCGTCCCAGTCTTTCTGAATTGAATGTCTTGACCAAAATTTGCTGGGAGAGCGTGGTGCTGTGGCGATGGAGAAGCAACAAGTCCACACCGAGACGCCTCACAATGTTGATGTGGAAGCCAGCAGGCCAGCTGCCGACTTTGAGAAAGTTGAGCCAACAACTTCCATTGGAACCGCTCTGGCACAAGTCGAATCCGACCCTTACGGCAGTCGACCTGCTTGTTTTAACAGCCTCTTTCAAGAGTGTCTTTTCGTCCTCACCACAACCATCGCCGTCGGACAGAGTTCGATCTTCACAGGCGCGATATTGTGCATGACCAATGCAATTGGCGAGGACTTGGGCATGACTGCCGCTGAAGTGACCTGGATCAATGCCGCCCAGACACTCGCAGCAGGGACATTTTTGCTCTTCTTCGGCCGAGTGGCAGATTTGTTTGGGAGAAGGCTATTGTTCCTGTTGAGTCTGGCTTTCTTCAGCATTTGCTTGTTGATCACCGGATTCGCCACGAATGCGTACTTCCTGGATATTTTCTGCGGCCTGCTTGGTCTCAGCTCAGCTGCCTCCGTGCCACCAGCAATCGGAAAGCTAGGGGCCGTGTACGACAAGCCGAGCCGACGAAAAAACCGAGCATTTGCCTGCTTTTCTGGAGGCAATCCGGTTGGCTTCGTGTTGGGTGCATTCATATCTGGAGTGACAATGCAGATCTCGTCCTGGCGAGCAGCTTTCTGGGTCATGGCTGTGATCTACGCCTTCTTCTTTTTCGCTGCATGGTGGACCACCCCGCCGGACGTCGAGCAGACCCTAGGAGGACTCAACATGGACACGTTTGTTAAATTCGACCTACTCGGAGCACTCCTTGCCGTTGGAGGGATCGCAATGTTCACGGCTTCGTTGACATTGGCTGGGGATGCACCCAAGGGATGGGCAACGCCGTATGTGATCGCTCTTCTGGTGGTCGGGACTGTGCTTGTCGTGGGTTTCATCTATTGGCAGAGTGTCTTTCGGTACCCTCTCATGCCATTAAGGGTTTGGAAAGATCGAAACTTCACTATTGTCGTTGCAGTGCTGTGTCTTGGCTTCTATGGCTTTGCCGGCAATCTATTCTGGTTGACTTTGCTGTGGCAGAGGATCAATCAGCTTTCGCCTCTGATGGTGGCGGTGCACCTTCTGCCGGCAGGTATTGGGGGAATTCTCGTCAACGTGCTGGCAGCCATGATCATGCATCGCATCTCGAATCGACTGATCATGATTATTGGCGCAATCAGTGCGGTGATTGCTTCTGCTCTCTTCAGTGCGATATACACGTCCATATCGTTCTGGGCGCTGGCATTTCCGGCACTACTATTCAGCGTACTGTCGCAGGACTTGGAATTCACTGTCACCAACATGTATGTCATGTCCTCACTACCAAGTGAGCAGCAGTCAGTTGCAGGAGGGTTGTTCAACACGGTCACCAGACTCGTGGCCACTGTGGGACTAGGGATACAAACCAGCATCTATAACACCGCTGGGGGGTCTGCGGCAGGAGCAGGAGCCATAAGGTATCGGCCATATCAGGCGACATTCTGGGTGTCTTTGGGAGGAGCAGTCGTGGCATTGTTTCTAGTGCCGTTCCTAACTATTGGCCGTCAAGGCGGACGAAAGAAGCCTGCTAATGCTGGCCATCAGGACTGAGGGAGAGAGTGTGCGATACAAACGAGGTCACAAAGGGAACAGGTACAAGGGAAACTGGTGAGACGAACGAAAGATAATACTGTCAGCAAAGGCCCAAGTCCGTCGGAGGACCGGAGGACCGTCGTGGACTCCATTGTGTATCAGGACAAGTGAGGAAAGAGTGAGGTGAGCAACTGTGAGACGGAAATGATTGCCGACGCACCACGCAAGCCAAAGCCCAAACAAGGGCATGTCTCTTGATTCTCACGCCTAATTGGGCTCTTATCGGACGGGGCAATCCCCGCCTACCCCTTTCCGCACCGTGCAGGCGCCGAACCCACAGTTAAGGCACCGGCGATAAAGTTTGAAGAACGCGTGAACAGACACCACGTGTATGTAGCGAGTATTGTACGGAGTAGCTCAAAGACATCTGGTCGCTATTATTGCCATTGTTGTAAAGGACAGCTGACAGCCAGAGACTCTGAGGCTGTGTCTGTCGTGAGATGCTCCTTCAATATAAAACCGAGTCGAGGTGTTTCAGGTTTATTGCCAGTCCGGTTAGTGATTGACGCCTCGTCCGCCAATCGGCCGCGCCTTGGGCTGCCATTCTGAGTCCCGAACAACAATAAGACCAACCCCTGTCGCCGTCAATATCACTGCAAGCAAACACCTTGTTCAGGTTGACACTGGAATCACACACAAATAAGACGGGCATAATTACTTACTCTGACAGGTTCCTCACGCAGTCACCCTTGATATGACGAACTGTCTGTCTGAGCGGCGCAGAGCTTCTACCACCTTCGTCACCCATTCCTGAGTCCAAGCGTAAACATGTGGCGACGAAACAACATTCCGGACTACCAGATGAGCTACCAGGCGTACCCATATCCGGATGAGCCAACAATGGATGAAAGATATTTGGAGACAATTCACGAAGTCGAGTCTTTGTACAGTCGCCGCAGTAGTGTTGCGGCCACTGCCCTTCCAGAACTCCCTTTGTATGCTGTTCTCTGTCTGCTACTGCCAAATGTATCACTGACCACTATTGCTCAGCCGCATGGTGCCTCCCATGGATCCGCGCGGATCGGTCTATTCACAGGTATCCATCGACGAAAAGCCTTCTGGCCAGCTGGGCCACGGCCACGGCCACGAAGTCAGTCAAGCGAGTGTCTCCCCCTTGAGCAGCCAGACCTCATTCCACCCCAACGGCTCCGATGCCTCCCTGGTTTCCCCTGTCGAACCCGCATTTCCCACCCCCACTCAGCCCGACAAGATCTCCAGAAGCCAGATACCTCGGAAATTATCGCAGAAACCCCCCGAAGAAGGCGTAAAGAAACGATGGAACCTACAAAAAGAAGGAAATGAAGAAACCCGGTGGGATGAGTACTCAGGCGAGCCGAACCAAGCAGGGAAACCGCCCTCTGCTCGCCCCGGCGTTGTTCCGGCGGTTGATTCCCAACAACAATACCCCCAGCTAAAGGAGCGGACGCGGCAGATATTAGCAGGCTTGAAGGACAGAGAGGCAGTCAAAAAGTCAGCCTGGACCAAAATCCCTCCACCGGTCGCAGCGGACCCTTTGGACGACCCACCTCAGCGGCCTCCATGGAGAGGAGCTAGTGGCCGACACGCCATAGTAGAGCCTGTTAAGAATACTCCCGAAGCTAGGACAAGACCTCTGATGCCGCTAGAGCGTCATAAGCAGCCCGAAAGAGAGGTAGGAAGCCCAAACCCGGAAGAGCCAATACCACCAAGCAAGACACCCAGATCTCCTATCAATTCACTGTCTGTGGCCGCCTCGCAACTACCGACGGTAAGGAGTGTCGGGTCAGAAGAAAGTCTCAAGCCAGTAGCACCACTCAAGACCCGAAAGATACCGCAACCCGTGTCGCCGCCGGCATTGTCCCCCAAACAACTGGAATATACTCAATTACACCTCGATAGCCCGTTCCAAAGTCCTGGTCCACCTCCACCTATTGCCGAACCAATCCACAGCCCAGCACCCAGCACGATCCCAGACTATGGAGGAGACAGTCCCACCCTTGGCTCCAATGCCCCGTCATTTGTTGAGCCAGGAAGACGTTCAAGCGAGGATTCGGTAGAAACTACTCTGAAACCGAAACCGTTACAGCGTGAAGCCGACACCAGCTCAAGTTGGAACACTTACGCGACCGGTACGGTCGACGATGATAGTCGGCACATCCCATCAAGTCCTATTGCACGAGACGTATTCACCAGCAGCCCTCCTCCAATGGCACAACACTCATACACAGGCGATCCGATGCCAATAATTCTCCGAAAACGAGTCGCTGCTAACAACAGTGGCCACAGAAGCTACGATAACCATGGCGGCATCTCTCCCTTCTCCAACATCTCTGGCCGGAAGTCCTCGGCAAACATCCTTCGCAAAGCTGTTGGTAGCGATAACTCTAGTATTGACCGGAATGGCAAACCTCGCGCCGTTTCGCTGATGTCTCATCTCTCGACGACGAAATCCCTTCCACCGACGCCCGTCGAACTACAAGCCTCCGAAGCCGCCGACAAACTTGGATCGCTCCAAGCGCGCCTCGACGACCTAGAGCGCCGTAAGCGCAACCTGAACAAAATCATTCAAGAACTGCAAGACTCACTGAAGAAGAATGCGATCATATATGACGCGAGAAAACGCAAAGAAGTCGATAAGATGATCACAAACTTGCACCTGGAAATGCAAGATATCAAGAACGAGGAGCACGAAGTGCAGTTGAAGTTGCACCGGGTGCAGAAGCGGAGGGATAAGGATGATTTCTATGAGCAGCCGACTGGGTTGTGGATTAAGCGTGTCACGACTTGAAGTGGAACGGACCGACTTTCGATCGCCTGCGACATCTGGGGCTGTGGGAGGTAATAGATCTGAAGACTGTCTGAATCGAGCTAGGATCTGAGAGCACTTGCGCTGGATCAAACCACGCCAGCTTGGCTGCAATTCTGGAGACTCTGGCCTTGAGACCGACTGAAATAAGTTTTACAACGAGGCGCTGGCCAAGTCGCACTCGCTGCATAGGCCACTGGGACTGACTACTGAGATTGGAATGAACAACCTGGACACCTGGAATAATGAGATCTCCAAGGTTCAAAATAACAACAGCGGGCAAACCTTCCATCGCTAGACCTAGGATCCAGATGCTCGAGTCGTGCAACAAGGCCGGGCAGGAATATTTTCCGCTGCAACTCCATCCTTCGACACTCCAGACCAGGGTTCATTTGCTCTACTTGAGTAGAGGCTTCTCTCCTGTTCCGTGTGCCTCACTTACCTCCAACCTTCCACCCCAATCGTTCGCAGCAACGTCTACGGCCCATTCTCCTGGCAGATATAACGACCCTTGTGTACCAAAACGACGACATTCAACGTCTGGAGTTTTTTTTTCAGCCATTCAGCCATTCACAAGCCATTGTATACATACATGCAAATATACCCGACATCTCTTTCTTGTTGACTCTGCGCGCCCTTCGATCCATGTCCCATATCAGCAACATGTACATTGGCCTTGGGCGGGCTTTTTTCAAAGTTACACTTTTTTTTTTCGCTTGCGAGGGCGCGATTTCCTCGTTGTACACAGTGCACAGTACGCGGGACTCGGGACAGCACGCGGTGGACAGGACCGGGGGTGAGGGAATAGGGGAGGCGGGAGGCGGATTGGACATGGCGGGACTTTGGGAGCATGACAACAGAGCATAGGCGGAAACACACGTCTCGAGAGATCCAGAACCAAGTAATGCACAACACTCTTGAACCTGTGAAATCGAGCTCCGGCTCAGGCATCCGTCGTGGACAGCGCTGACCGGGGGCGACCCGTGAAGATAACAGGTTGTGCCCCGTGCAAACAAGAACACATACACACAGGACAGTGAGACAGCTTGCGGCGAGAGAAGGGCAGTCTCTCCCAAACTACAGAGTTCAGAGTACAGAGTATGGAGTACAGAATCCACCTTCTACAAACATCCCTTGCTATGTATGTACCTGGGGATCTGCGAATCTTACCCTACACACAATATCCCACCATGCCAATCTGTATAGATTCATGTACTCATGTATTCATGCTCACATCCTTCATGAAGCGAGGCAACTTCTGAAACGGCTACAAAGTCGATATAATTTTCAAGACTTAACCCGTGTAAAGCATTGTTGTACAGCTAGCCTGCTTCCGTTACTGATACTGATGTCGATTCTGATGTCCGTTCTATTGCTTTTGGACCATTTCGCCCGGCGTCATGTTTGCTGCCCATAGTTCTAAGTCGTATCATGCATTAAAACAGTCAAGTTCCCACGCTCAAGTAATGCTCCAACCATGACAGTGCCAGCGACAACAAACCTGAAGTGGTGTTTATCACAGACAGACCTCCTCCGTCTCCAGTAATTTCCCGGTTCAAACGAGCAACTTGACCAAATCTTTGAACTTGACCGGCTTGCTCAAAAACTGATCAAATCCTGCGTGCCGAGCTTCGTTCTGCGCAATGTCACTCCCCATACCCGTCAGGGCAATGATCTTGGTTGGCGTCTTGATGCCTCGGTCCTTTTCAAACTTGCGGATCTCTTTCGTGGCAGACATACCGTCCATCACGGGCATCGATATGTCCATGAGGATGTACTTGAAGGCGCGTTTGCCTCCGTCTTCTTGGACGGATTTCTTATACGCCTCCACTGCTTCGAGCCCGTTGGTGGCAGAGTCGTGTGGATGTCTGGATCTACGCACGAAAGTGACCAGGAGGTGAAGGTTGATGTGATTATCGTCCACGACCAGCACAGGTGGTCGGTAAGATTCGTGCGCAGATTCGAGCGTAGATTCGAGCGTGGGGGACATGGCTTCGTCATCAGCCACATCTGCCGAATCCGTCGACACTGGCTCGTCTAAGGTGCCTGTGTTCGTCGGGGACGTTTGCCCTGACTGGGACTTGTTCTCGGAAGAGACGCTAGACGGATCACAGCGTATTTCAGCCAGGCCGGGACTGCCCATAGGAGGGTCCGGCGCCGGCTGGCTGAGGTCTGCTGTGCCTCCAAGTTCGTCTGGACCAGTATTGAACTTTTCGGGTGAGACATCCTTCCCTGGTTGGTCCTTTTTGAATGTCAGGGCCACGTTCTGCGACGGTCTCTTTTTTTGCCCCTTTTCGTCTCTCAGTATCTTCAACCGCTGCAAGCAGCGATGAAGTACTTTCGCCAGTTTTTGAGGACCGCATGGTTGAGCAATCACTTCGATGACTCTCCCGATGTCTGTCAGGTAATGTACCCCATTGGATCTCAGCGATGCTGCTTCGAAGGCATTGGTACACAGGATAATTACTGGAATCTCAAAATCCGCATTGGGCTTCCCATGGAAGTCCATCAGATAGTCGATAGGCGGCGGTTCGGGGTAAATGAAAAAGTCGGGTGACATGCCTTCCATCGTCTTGGTAGTGGTGACTTTCATTCTGAACCACTGGTCAATTAAATTCCGCAATGACGATTCGATTGTCGGCATAGGGATAAGCGATCGGAAGCTGTTGTCCGTGGTCTTCTCGTCGTATGGAAGGAGCATACATATTTCAAGGCCTGCGGTTCGCTCCCTCATCTCCGGGAGGATATGGGAGTCCGAATCTGCGTTCGCATCATCCCGACTCTTTGGAAAGCTGAGCCAAATGCGTACGTCGGTGCCAAGGCCCTTCTCGCTGGACAGGTCTATCTTCCCTCCAAGCGAGTCAACTATTTGCCGCACAATGCTGAGTCCAAGTCCAGTGCCACTGGCCAGCGAATCCTCTTGAGAAAAGGCTGTAAAAGCATGATTCTTGATGAAGTCGTCTGACATGCCGTGGCCCGTATCGGAAATGTGAAGCAGCATATGTAAATTCGACGAACTCTTGCTGCGGGAGCGGTCGACTTCAAGCGACACATCGATGCTACCCTCGCTTGTGTATTTCAGGGCGTTGCCCAGGATATTCATGACAATCCGTCTGACGGCGCCAGGCTGGGATCTAACCCTCCAGTTGACACGGTCATCAATGTTCAGGGTGAGGCGGACGGGGCTCTTCCGAAGAGCGGAGTCTTTGCTGATCTTGTCTCTCCTGTCCTGTCGCTGTTGCATAGCGCGGCTCGCCGCTGTCTGGATAGGTGACTTGCCCTCCAACGCATCAGCATTGGCAGTGCGGAAGACCTGACCAGCGTATACTGCTTCGACAGCCTCCTCGACCACAGTAGCAGCATCAAAATCTTCAACGAGACTGGTTTCAGGTCTGTCGGGATGTTCAGACCCCTGCACGGATCCTTTGGCACGGCGGTGAGTCCTCGAGAGGTTGTTGATCTTGGCATAATCAAGCACATGGTTGACCGTATCCAGCAGCGTCTTTCCGCAAGTCTCCACGCTTATCACCATGGATGACTGGAAATCATCCATGGCAGTATCGTGAAGGAATTCAATGCTTCCCAGAATACCATGTAGTGGCGAACGAAGCTCATGCGAAATGTTTGCCAGGAAGGTGGATTTGGCCGTATCGGATAGGGCGAGATCAATGCGATTAACCTCATTCATAACCGTACTGCTGAATGCTTTCAGATAAATCATATTGTCCTCGACATTTGCCAGGCTAGCGCCGTCATTGCTCCACACTAGCAGTCCCGAGTGCCATCGCTGCTTGGCGATATCCCAGAGCGGTAGGAAGATAATGGTCCTCGCCCCTGGAAGCGCTTTTAGAAGAGTACTGGTTGTATAAAAGCGTTTGCCAGTGTTGGTTCCATCGCTTGCTTCCTTGGCGATATCATTCGCAGACACCGACCCAGAACTCTCATCGCTGGATGCAGGTTTCCCAGCCTGATCGAATGAAAAGCATTTGCCCTTTGGATGGCGGCGTACCAAACGCCGCAATGCCTTCTCGGGGAGACTGACTTTCTTGGTGGGATCGAGTACAGAAAGGCCCAAGATTTCACCCTTCTGCCGCCCCTGCTTCTGCGAAGAAGATGAATCGCTTTGGCCTCGTGTTGACGTGGAGTCGTCACTGGACACTGAATGGTAATTCGTCGGCCTGTCCATTTGCGACTCATGAGCTTCTGCACCGTCTTGCCTGGCTGATAGTCGATTTTCCTTTGATCTGGAATGATGCACGCTCGCCACAGAACCAGAAGTCTCGATTCGGGAACCTGAACTCAGATTTGCGGAACTTGCATTGAAGAAAATCACTCCATCTGAACCCAGACAATGCCTGAGAATATTTGCCGCACGGTCGAACACGTGCCGCGAATCCCTTATCACCTTGTCTTTGCGTGCTACTGCTCCTTGGGCGTGCGATGGTGGAATGGACTCCTGACCGGGGTAGCTTCCTGGCATTGGGCCTGGAGAATTCTGTCGTAATGGCTCACTCGGGGAATTCGAAGGGCGAGTGTTTGTGCGCCCAGAGTCTTCAGACGGCGCATTTGCGTCCTTGATGACCATGCCCAGAAAGTTAGGTGATTTATTATTTCGCGCAAGGTCGGGTCGCTCGAGAGTGGCACTGTTCTTATCGTCCTTATGGTCGCCGTTCGGGTTTGGATTGTTGCTTTCTTGAACCAGGTCGCCCTCGATAAAACTCCCTATACCGTGGATGAGGCGTTCACCTCTCTTTCTGGTACGGTCGTTTCTCACGGTCTCCAAGTGCTGCATGACTATAGTCGACATGTCGACGAGGAAACGCAGTTCGGTGGCTGAGAGACCGTCACGCGGCTTGTCGTCGGTGGCAGTGTAGACTCCAATAACATGACCATGATTCGTGGTGATGGGTACGCCACAATAGAAGTTCACGCCATGACCGGCGTAGCCTCTGGTTTTGTAGCTGTTGTGCACAGATATATCGCTGACAACCAACGCCGGCGCAGTGAAAGTGCAGCCGTCTGGGTCGTGGGCGGTATAGTGGTCAGGATTCATGGCGTCTGCTGAGATTCCACCTTCTCGTTCGATAAAAGAGTTCCCGAACCATAGTTCGTCGCCTTCGCCATGCTGTGCATCGTTCAACAGAGACAGTGTCTTTGTGGCCTCGGCGACAATGTATTGCCTGGTGGTGCCGAGTAGAGTGACTACGCATCTTTTGACATTCAAGCGCAGGCAGCCCAATTGCGCAAAAGCGGTCAGCGCCTTGTCCCGCGACGAGCGCGGATAATGACCATCTGCTTGCCCCGCAGGAGGTGGCAGTGGCCTGGCCGGTTCAAGGTCGGTGGATATAAACGTCTCGAGCCATGGCTGGTAATACCTAGTGTATGCGATGAGTATGCTCATGTAGTGAACCTGGTGTGTTGATGTGATGCGTACCTGTGCATTTCGCGCTCTCGCGCGGCTTCTTTGGCCATGTTTAGTCGCAACTCTCGACGCCCGTCAGCAAATCCTTGCTAGTACTACTGGAGACGATAGGGAATTCCACAGGACTACGGGCCGAACTTGGTTCATGATCGTGGTCGTCGGAAGGAGACACGCAGCATTTCAGCCGAGTACGGTTACACCTCCTCAGTAGAGACGCCAATAACTAAGGTTCCAGAGGCGAGAACAAGAACAACACGAGTCGAAAGGGATCTCAAAAGATATGCAAGCACGATGGTTCGAGAAAGCGTGGCACGTGGAAACTGAGGCGAATATTGGGGGTGCATGTTGGCTTTTAACCGTCAATTGGGGAAAGAATGCGTCATCAACGATCTTCCACCTGTTCGCTTTCAACTGTGCGACAAGCATTGAGCATTCATCGAGGAATCCAGGCCGCTCCAGGAGAAATGCACCAGCGCCTAGAACGTCCCAAGTCAATGACGCAATGATGCAGAGTGGCACCGGCACCCAGCCGGTCAGACCAATTAGGTGCCAGCTGGTTCGGACGGTGGCTTGACAGCACGTGACTGGTGGAATGATCTCACTGGCTTGCACATTCGTCAGCATCGCACCGTCCTCCACGCACCTGTCAGGACCATGGCTTTCCGTGCCGCGATACTATCGACATTGGCATCCTGAGAACCTGTATACCTCTAGTGCCTCAGCATGGCGCCCGACAGGGGCCCGCGTCCCCCGTCGCCCTCCTCATCTCCCTCCCCGTCCGACCTCGAAGACCACGAACTGCTCCCGCAGCCCAGCCAGCACCCCGATGTCTCTCGCGTCCGTTCCGACCATGCCTGCTATGCTACCCCTGGTGCAAATAACTCGGCTCTGGATGGGACCAATTTCACCTTTCGAGGTGTGGCAGTGGGATGCGGGATTGGAATAATAATATGCTTCTCGAACACATATTTCGGCCTACAGACCGGATGGGTGTCTGGCATGGCTATGCCGGCTTCCTTGATTGGCTTCGCCATCTTCAAGAGCCTCTCTCGATATTTGGTGCTTCCGTTCACGCCTGTCGAGAATGTGCTTGTTCAGACGGTCGCTGGAGCGGTGGGCACGATGCCATTGGGCTTGGGCTTTGTTGGAGTCATGCCCAGTCTGCAGTTTCTGCTGAAGAAGAGTGAAGGCGCACCCATGGACTTGAGCCTATGGCGATTGATCGTTTGGGGGTTTGGCCTGTGCCTGTTTGGTGTCGTCTTTGGTGTCCCGCTTCGCAAGCAAGTCATCATTCGTGAACGGCTTAAGTTCCCCAGCGGCACCGCTACCGCCCTGATGATCAGCGTGCTGCACGGCGGTGCCCAGAACAACGAAGGTAAAGACAGAGAAATTGAGACTCAGGGCACGGAAGAGCGTGAAGAACTCTTGAGGGACAGCGACCGAGATAACCAACCAGTTCAAGCTGGGGAGCAGGACCTTCGGGCTGACTGGAAAAGGCAGATCCGCTTTCTTCTCATCGCGTTCCTCGGATCCGGTGCATACACGCTCGTCCAGTATTTCCTTCCGATCCTGCACAAATTGCCTGTATTCGGCACCTATCTTGCGAATACCTGGGAGTGGACTCTCAATCCGTCACCGGCATATGTCGGCCAGGGCATTATCATGGGCCCTGCCACTACCTTTCATATGCTTCTAGGTGCCATTGTGGGGTGGGCGGTTTTGAGTCCTCTGGCCAAACACAGGGGTTGGGCCGCCGGACCAGTTGATGACTGGGAGTCCGGCAGCAAAGGCTGGATTGTGTGGGTTAGTCTGGCAATCATGCTAGCGGATGCGATAGTCAACCTAGGCTGGCTGATCCTGCGTCCGACTATTCGGTATGGGCCAGACTGGGTCCAGGCTGCCAAGGAGCACTACGGCAACAGCTCCTCGTGGTACGAACTCCTGCTGGGTAAGCAAGTAACAGGCTATATTGCACTCGCCACCAGTCCAGGTGCTGGTCAGTCACCGTCTACCACCAAAGCCCCACCGACGCCTTCCGACGAGCCTCCAGACGACGCACCACCGCACCACCTGGTCTCGAACCGCACGGTTGCCATCCTCCTACCTCTGACGCTCGTCATATGTGTGGTATGCATCCATATCACCTTCGGTACTTACATTCCCATCAGCCTGAACATCCTTGCCATCATCCTTGCTCTGCTGCTCTCCGTAATGGGCGTTCGCGCCCTGGGCGAAACAGACCTGAACCCGGTCAGCGGCATCTCTAAACTCACGCAGCTAGTCTTTGCTCTCATCACACCGACAGGGCGTCATCAAAACCACGCCATAATCATCAATCTCTTGGCGGGGGCTGTCAGTGAAGCTGGTGCTCTCCAGGCCGGCGACATTTTACAAGACCTGAAAGCGGGGCATCTCATCGGCGCGTCACCCAAGGCACAATTCTATGGCCAACTCATTGGCAGCGTGGTGGGCGCCTTCGTCTCTGCAGCCGTCTACAAGCTCTACGTCCACGTCTACCCCATCCCGGGTGATTTGTTCCAGATCCCAACCGCGTATGTTTGGATATTTACCGCAAGGCTCGTCACAGGCAAGGGCTTGCCGCCAATGGCATGGCAGTTTGCACTTCTCTTCGGCGCGGTCTTTATCGTCACCACCACTTTGAGGATCGTCCTACTCGCCTACAAGGACTCGAAACCGTGGTGTAGGAGGCTCCATCCTTTCATACCTGGTGGCATTGCCGTCGCAGTGGGGATGTACAATACTCCCAGCTTCACATTGGCCAGGACTGTCGGCGGCATTATATCTCTGTGGTGGATGCAATGGTTAGGAAGAGGGGAGACAAAAGTCATCGTCCTTGCAAGTGGATTGATTCTCGGGGAGGGTGTGGTGAGTATCTTAAACTTGATACTAGCGAGCCTGGCCGTGCCGCATCTATGAGTTGAGAGCGAAATATGGAGAAGTTCACGACGCTTGAATATAAACTAAGGAAAGGCATGTCAAGGCGCATGAGAACGGGACGGACGTATGATATGACGGAGGCACGCCGACGTACTTTCGCAGTTATCGGCACGGGCACAGTATATTTATATAAGCTGTGTTCCCAAACACGAGAACCCAACTCGCGCGTTTATCATTTATGCGGATGGGTATGACCTGACGTTGAACCAGGAGAGTCGTGATGAATCTATCATGAGGCGTCGCGGGACGCAAGACATCCCATTCAGCAGCTGAGAATGGACTCATATGGGCGACAAGATGGGGGTATAGGATATTGGATTTATGTACAGACCCAGGCAGCCCACGAATTAGGATGAGATTGGCAGCGTCAGCAAAATAGATACGTAGAGACTGGAACCATAACAAGTCACGGGCTCGTCACTCACACCTCCATGTCGCATAGACATGTCCTTCGCAGTATCATTCACGCTGATACTAGTTGCAAGGAGCTACGCGTCCATGTGGATATGGATGTGGATGCGAATATCATGAGATGTAGAAGCAGGCACAACGAGGGTATACATTCAAGATGACCGTCTGTTCTATTATGCAATCTTTTCTATACAATGTATAAATTCCAAAGCACAACCAATCAACCATTCGGTCGACGGACCTTGACCATTACACGAGTTGAGCTCCAGTATTCGAACTGACCCTCGCGATTGCCGGCTGCGGCTGCGGCTGCATCTGCACTTGGGCCTGGGCCTGTACCTGGACTTGTCTCTTCTCGACCATGGCCTCCTTCATGAATGGACTCCTCTGGCGAAGCGTAGGGCCCCAGACCAGGATCGCGACGGGGGCCAGACTGAGCACCAAAGCGAGGAAGCCCAGCAGACTGCTCGCCCACCGGGGGCCCAGGTTCCCATACATGGCCTGCGCGGCCAGGGGGAGGAAGGCGGAGAAGAGATTCTCGCCCAGCACGACCGCGGCGACCGCACTGCCGGCGTACATGGCGTACGCATCGACGACGTAGTCTGCGATGGCCAGCACGACGACCTCGACGCCATACCCGACCATGGCGAGCCCGATGGCCGGCGCGATCCAGGGCACCGACGGCCACGCGGTCCAGCCGTAGACGAACATGCCGCCGGCGACGCCGACGAAGCTGCCCACCACGCTGACGTACAGGCGCGCCTCGGGGACGGGCGTGCCGGGGACTTCGACGTTGCGGGACGCCGAGTTGAAGTACAGGCGCGCCGAGACCAGGACGCCCGTCCAGCCCACGCATTCGCCCAGCACGATGGCCGCCTGCACGTAGCCGGCTTGGCTGGCCGTCCAGCCGTACAGGGCCGCGAAGACCTGCTCGACGGATTGGGTGAACAGGTAGACGGTGCCGACCATGAAGGCCGACCAGAGCGTGAAGGTGAAGAGGACGGGTTCGGTGAAGAGCATGCGCAGGGGCCGTCGCGTGCTGCGCGCCAGTTTGCGGGCCAGTGTTGTTTTAATGTCCCGGCCCTGTACCGTGCGATGGTGGCCGCCGCCCTCGCGCCGAAGCTTCACGGCCCGTCGGTGCAGGATGATGGTGCCGCGGCTCTCCTGGAAGAAGAAGACGTAAACCGGGAACAGGGCCGAGTACCAGATGATTTGCATATATGAAATCCAGCGCCAGCCGAGGGTCTGGAAGATTACGCCTGCGATCACTGGACCCATGCTACTCCCGGCGAGATAGAGCGTCACGAACAGGGACATGGGGATCGTCCTGGCGCGGTCTCCTTCCCAGATATTCCCGATCAGGGCGGCGGCGGTGTTGCTCAGCACCGAGACGCAGCCGCCGCTGAAGAACCGCGAGACGATGAGCGTGGCAAAGTTGGTGGCCACGGCCTGTGGGATGATGAACAGGATGAACACCACATATGTTGTCAGGAAGGCCGGGCGGACGCCGAAATCTTCCATCAGAGGGAGAATGACCAGGCCGGAGAGCCCGCCGCCCAGGGCCCAGCTCGTCACCGGCCAGTAGGAATTGGGGAATGTGGCGTCGCTTACGTGGAACTCATCGTTGATGGCCTCGTGCGCGACCGTGATCATCGTGCCGTTCAGGATGGTGGTGAACGTGGCCATGATGCCCACGGCGGTGATGGTCCATTTCTTGGAAGCCGACCAGTTGTACGGGTTTTCCGGGTCGTCGGGCAGCCAGTCTATGGCGTCTGTGTCTGTGTCTGCGAATGTGCTGGGCTCGTCCGACGAGGCGGATGTTGTGCTGGTTGTCGGAGCTCCATCTTGGATTGGAATGCCTTCCTTCGGTTCGTAGTCGAAGGCTGTCATCAGCCAATTAATTACGGCGGCGTAGCAGACGGGTGCTGATGAGTTGAGGTGAGGTGAAGTGAGGTGAGGTGAAGAGACGGACAGAGCGACTTTCCCATCGAAGGAGAAGATTCAAACAACCTGCACGAATGATGGTTTCCCTTCGGAATGAAGGCGTGGCGTCCAAACCTTTACGATACAAGTGCGTACGAGAAGAATCCCCAGCCCATCCCCCGAGGGACCGTTTTCATTACCAATGTTGTCACCCTCACCGTCCGGAGAAGGCAGGACTTGGTCGGACATGGACGAGACGGAAAATTGGTCGCTTCGAATGACGAAAGGAAAGCGAAAAAATTGGTCAAAAATTGATCAAAATTCACCAAAATCTTACCTAATTGATTCGCTGTTTTCCACCCTCCTGACGCCGAGATGAGATCTGACCGTGGGTGACGCCTGTTTCTGCCGGTGCCAATAACATGGAAGAGGTTCCCAAGGCTTAATTGCCACGTGGCTCTCCCGTGCCAGCCTGAAAGTTTCTACGAGTAGTTCTTTCATACAAACTGCTACAACGATGGCCGATCTGGATAGACCTCGCAGATAATACGACCGCCTGAGCTTGAGTGCTTCCTCAAATGCCAGGAAGAGGATGATTCAAAGTTGAGCCTGGCGACAGACGCTATATCGATGCCTGATTTCATGTTTGTTGAGCCATGAGAGGTCGTTCAGGGAACCTGACAATTCTTCCAAGGGATAAATGGTGAGATTCGCGTCTCGACGTTTACTGCGTTCGCCAGAAACCGAAGCCTTAAGCACGCTCATCAACTGCTCCGATTACCACGGACTTGGAGGATCCTATATCTGCTAGGCCATGAAGATATCGCTACCTTGTCAACACCATTGGTTCTGATCAGACAGTCTGACTATTCCGTCGACGCTGGGAACCCTGCCTGAGACGTCGTGCCGTCTTGCCTTCAATTATTCAGGGTTGGTGACAAAGCAAACGCTCCCCCGCGATGGATCTGTAGCTCCCAGCTGACAGCATTGCTTGTCCCAAAGTGAGCTCGGCTCTCCGATAAAGGCCGATGATACATTGCCTACAGTGACTAAGTGCCGTGATGAGGATGTGGTTGCAAAATCAACTGGGCGCAATGATGATCTGCCTCACCGATAATCACGACGAGCAGACGTTAAAGCCAACCATAACGTTTCGTATCATCAGCTCGCACGATGCTGCTCCATGAAGAATAATTTGGCGTCATAGCATCATCGACAATTAGCTACCGTCCAGGTGAAGTTGGAAGCCGAGTCCACATTTCATGGACCATTGCCTTTACGTCTAATTGCCTGAATGCTGGGCGCTTGTCACAAGCGAGGCTAGGGTCCAGAAGTCCGCGTGTGCCTATCCAGCAGACATGTGAAATCTCTGCGCAGCCAACAATGGTCTCTCCACGGCTCGACCAGAGAGGCTTTGGATCGACCCGAAGAACGTTTCCGGCGATAGATGATGTAAGCCAGCTCACTCCAGGACGCCGCCATTCTCGACTTGAAACGTAAGCTGCCCAAGCATCCCCTGCAGCCAACCCTAAGCGTCGCCGCCCAATCACAGCTCTGGTGGTGGACGTAAGGCTCGTTCTATCGTGATGGGGTCGACCAGTCTCCGCCTTTGGCCATCTCCTGTTCAAGCAACAGGTCGTGCAAGATCTCGGTGAGGATGCAATGAGATAGCGCGAGATATCCCGGCCGAGCCCGGCGAGCTTCGTGACAGCGCACCGTTATTTGACATTCACTCGATCCATCGGTCTGTGTTGGCGGACCCCCATTCACCTGTCTTGGGGGGGAACGGTATGGGAGGGCGAAAGAAATTTGTGGCCGAATCAAGCTCCGTGTGCAGCCGCTCGTGCAATCATCTGCTGGGCCAGATCCTGGCGGCAAATTCCAGCACGACTTCTCGCTGTGAATGCAGATCGTAGAGAAACGCCGTCAACAAGTCTTCCAGCTCCCTTGCATTTCCCACCCCGATCTCGGTAGCTGCGGTCCTTGCAAGGTGCACGAACCAGTCGAGTTCCTCCTCTTCCACACAACAGATACCCCCGAAGACGGAAATCCAAAGCAGGCAATCAGTGCGGGGTTGCCACAATGTTCCGAGATCTGTGTTTTCGAGCTTGGCATGTAAGGAAGAGACAGACCTCGATGCTGCCCGGCGACCTACAAGGGGTGAGCGAAGGATGGCGGTCCAGAAGGCTGCGACAATCCTGACGCTGTCGGCCTTATCGTCCATCTCGGAGTGAAGGGGCATCGAGAGCAACTTGTGCAGAATGATCAGAGTCTGCCAGCTGAACCACTGGTAGTATTCCTCCACGTAATGAGGGGTGCTGCTCAAGTAGACTGATACTCTGGCCACTTCCATCAAGTCCGCAATGCTCTCTGAAAGCACAATGCACTGGGGCGAGGTCTCCAATAATGCCTCCAGCATCGAGCCAGGTGGGAAGTGGTGTGGACTTTGCGACACAACTTCTGACAAGGTTTCCTCTGGTATTGGGCCTGGATCCAGGGTCATAATAAGACGAGGTACACCGAGGCGTTTCAGCGCTGCAGTACAATCCAGGATGAACAACATCTCCAGGTGATAGGCGTCAAACGTGCTCAGACCGCCAAGGGCTTCCACCATAGAGAGCAAGACTTGAAAATGGGGCTCGGCCGCATCGTCATTATCGGAATGTATCCCTGCGGCATAGAGCCGGTGAATGTCCACGGCAGTGTGATGGTCGAGTTGCCCGCTAGCGAGTTTGGCGCGGAGCGCTTGGATAGCTTTCGTCTTGAAGAATGTAGTCACCCTGTGTGTGTCTCCCTCCGGCACATTCGGTAGCAGTAGCCTGCCTTCTCGAGCAATCATTTGAGCCGCCGCGGTGGCTAGAAGTGCGTACATATGCGCCGGTTCTGCCATGCAGCCTTGCATGTCGGCATGTATTAGAGCAGCATGGCGGAAACGAGCTAGAGGCACTTTCTGCGTATCTTTCCAGAACTTCTCCGGAAGCATGACCGTGTTGTAGTGCTTTATCAGAGGCGGTGCCCATTGTTCGAGTGCTCGATGATTACTGGTGGGTGGGCTCGAGACTCTCGTCAATGGCATCGGTGGGCTGGTGACCGCTCCTGGGGTTCTCGTGGGTTGAGCAATGTTATAGCCGGACGGCGGTACATCGAAGTAATGGCCCGAACGATATGGCTGCGAGGTTCCATAGCCACTGCCTGTCTGTGAGGTGGCGGGAGGTGATGTTGGCGTGACTGCGAAAGGGTCAGAGAGGAGAGCCGAGAGACGAGGATCCAGAGGACTCTGCGAGACAGACGGGGAACTTGTTGACTGGAACAACGGATCCCCCAGATCAATGCTCTGCAGGATGTCGAAGTAGCTTGCAGCACCCGATAGCCCTTCTGGAGGTAACGAACTGGCTGGCCCAGCGACTATAGGGCTGGGAGGAATGGAGCTCTGGCTGCTTGTCTGCGGGGCGGGATCGGATTGCTCTCGCAGACGACGCTTGCGAGCGAAATTCTGACGTTGTACATGGCTCTGTTTCGTTCTGTCCAGTTCGGCATCCTTGGTGGTTCGGGTCACCGTTGAAGCGTCTTCATTGACGAACAAGAACTGGGAGTCGGGGGAATTTGATCGTTTCGCTTTCGGTGGCATGACCCGCTGTTGGCTATCTCGAGTCCCTGGGCAGTTACTGACGAGGTGTGTGCGGCAAAGTCGCACTCAGATTAGGTAAAACCTAAGGCTGAGCTGACAGACTTTTCCGCGCGGCAGATCCCTGCGCGCAAATGCTTCGAAACGACGACGCCGATCGAAATCGGACAGTAGGCGGATGATAGCGTCAGTCGATAAACGATGCAGGTGCCTGACATCCAGGAATCGCAGGAGCTGGGGTTGGGTGGACTTGTGGCTTTCTCCTGATTGAGTTTAGGTTGCTGCTGATACATCGATTGTCGACGTTATTGGCATCTGTGACCCCGGAGAGCTGCAGTGTATCGCCGCGCTTCGGCAAGGGACTCGCTTGCAGGTCGCTGGTGTTAGCGGATTGGCGCCGTCTTGCGGCTATGTCTCCCTCGAACGAGACCTTGGTATGCTTATAAGCTTGCAGGCCTTGCTGCAGGTCGCGGCCTCGCAGAGCGCATATGCCAAAGGAGCTGATGCACCGATCCAAGTTTTTCTCTCATACAAACTTGGAGCTTGGAGGGCCAGTGAACGCTGTGCATAAATGTGAATTCGCCGCTGGACGGGACCGAGGCGAGTTGTATATCACGTTAGCTATCCGGAAGACAGGATCAGAGGAGTGACCTGGTCGCGATACTCCGACACGGTGCCATGTCTAGCCGATCAAGAGGTATTTGAAAAAGCGAGCGCCACTAGTACGTGCGTCTGGATGTTTAAGCTCTCTTCGATGTCTGCGATCCAGACCCTTCTTCCCGACTTACCTCACAGAGGGGACAAGGTTGAGTCGTCTTCGCTCGGGCGGAGACTCACCTGGTGACACACGGCCTGAGGAAGCATAGCGTGCCAGGAGGCCGCCTCGACTAAGGTGGCATTGCATAATGGACGATCGCCGGAATGCAGATGATATGGCGCATGGCGAAGTCTGTTCCGAGCGGCTGAAGGAGGGAGACAAGCCCCATGCTTCCAGCCGGGTGGTAAGATGAGGTAAGGTAACGTCGCGAGGGAGCACGAGCGAGCAAGCGTAAAGGAGAAAGTTCGCTGATCAGAGCTTCGGAAGCAAAGCGGGAGGCCGTCATCGCAGGTCGTGGGTGAGATAGAAAGCGAAGGATGTGAGGTGTAAGGCGGTAGGCGGTGGAAGCGCTAGAATCTAGGAAGCTTCGAAATCGTTTACCACGGCTATCGATCCCTGTACTCTGCTAGCCGAGCCAAGGCATGGCGTACTGAGGTACCTCGAAGCTCGTACTTACTGGAAACTCCATTTTCGGTCAACGACTACTGCTTGTTGTGCGTCTCCATGATCGTCCGAGTCGCAGCGGCCGTTCACAATGGTCCGCGATTCGGATGAGCGAACGAACGACCGACGGCCTCGACACTCGTACGCACAACGTACCAATAGGCATGAGTTGTCGGGGGCTGCATGATCACTAAAAGGTCTCGGGGCCTTTACGGCGATGGACATGCCGAGCTACATGGCAAGTCGCGCTTAGCACACACGTCATTAGGCATGCCTTACCTAAGGGGGCGTCCACCTGCAGGATTATGGCCGACGATACCCAAGGCTCGCGCAGTTCCTATTGAGGCTTTCGAATGGTCTGAGCCCCTCGACCGAGGCCAATCAGCAGTCAACCGAGCCTTCGACAGGTTGACGGAGCCTACAACACCCTCCGCATAATGCAGGTGGCCACGCTTGGGTTCTCTCGTAGTCAACGTGCGGCTTGGACATCTTTCGGAAATCATCCCCAGCCCGGTGAAGCTAGCCCGAAGATGGACTTTCCTGATCGCTAGCTGCAGTGAACGGGAATTCTAGGACCCGCTTCTAGAAAGTGTTTGTACGTTAAGCCCGTATTATCGGAATAGCAGGGATAAGCCCGGCACGGAAGAGCCTTCGACAAGCGCCTTTTTTGGTCTTGTCCAAGTCGTTTCGTACGGGATCTCAATGGGGCTTCGCTGGTGTCTATGCGGGTGTGAGGGCAGAACACTAGCGGGCAGTTATGACACGGCTCCGGATCCGACATCTGCGAACCGCAGAAGAGGGTTGCGTGAGTAGAAGGAAATTCGTAGTAAGAAGACTCATTCAGATACCGGTCCACATCGCCGAGAGATTCGCAGAGCCTTTGAAGTCGCGAAGGGCACCTTCCGCATATCAGAATATTATCGTTGGCATACTGGAAGCCCAGACTGTAATCGGGCAGTCCTGATGGCCCGGCATAAATCTGATCGCTGGATATTCACGGTTGGATGTCCTTGGGGTTATGAAATGATACAATCCGAAGAAGGGAGTTACATCCTCTGCATGGCAAGCTCTTGCGAACTGCACCATGGTCAAGCCAAATGTATCTAGCCATTCCAAGTAGTAGTACTTGGAAGTTGGACACTCGCCACGTACGAGAACAAGAATGGGCGGGCATTGTTGGACCAGGGTACCCGGTGGTCTCGCCCGCTTCAGACAAAGATCACTTGTCTTCTGCAAAGCTCCCAATCGATGGGTCCTACTGGCATAGTGAATGGCGACAGCGGACAGTCTGATGCTTATCATCAGCATGTCCTATGAAATAGACAGCATCTCGTCACTCCTAAGCAATTTGATGTTGTTGTGATTGCGAGAGAATTCTCGATGAGTGGCGCTAATTTGAGCCTTACGCGACCCGCTCGACAGCCTTGCCAACGGGTCAACTTCCATCAAAGTTGGCCGCAAAGTGCGCTGCGCTGTCCATCACCTCTACAGGTCCACCATCTTCCTCGCTTCTCGGTGTTCCACAGGCCCTCGCTGTCATCCTTTACCCGACCCGCTAGTTGGTACCCACCAGGGTTCGGCCGGACCTCGAATTCAGATCCAAATGTTGCCGTCGCGGTTTGAGGCATAGACCAAGTTCGGTCGCGCGGCGCTCACTTTCATCCGGACCGTTTTCGCTTCACACTCATATGAGTCCTTCGAAATACCCACGATGCCCTCCTTTCAAGAAGCGAGGCGCAACGATGCGTCGCCGTCGTTCTCGAAAAATGTCGTTCTGGAAAGAACACAGTCGCAGTGGCTGTTCACTTCGCAAGAGCTTCTGCTATCGCCCAGCATTCTTGACGGGATGCCTGTGGCACAAGAGTTGGCCAATAGACAGAAGGGGGTCAACTTCATTACCCAGGTGGGCATTATGTTGAAGCTGCCTCAATTGACCTTGGCCACGGCGTCGGTCTATCTGCATCGCTTCTTCATGCGTCACGCGATGGTGCAGAACAACAAACCAGGCCTCCACCACTACTCTGTCGCCGCAACCGCCCTCTTTCTGGCTACCAAGGTGGAAGAGAACTACCGCAAGATGAAAGAGCTGGTTGTTGCATGTTGCCGCGTCGCGCAGAAGTCACCAAACCTGGTGATAGACGACCAGAGCAAGGAATACTGGAAGTGGCGAGACACCATCTTGCACAATGAAGACCTCCTGCTCGAAGCCCTGTGCTTTGATTTGCAGCTCGAACAGCCGTACCGCCTCCTTCTTGACTTCCTCCGCTACTACGATGTTCAAGCAAACAAGCAGTTGCGCAACACGTCCTGGGCGTTCTTGAACGATTCTCTTGTCACCACTATGTGCCTACAATTGACGCCTTCCATGATTGCCGGGAGTGCATTGTACATGGGGGTCAAATTTGCAGGCGTTACGCTTCCTGATGATGAGACAGGAAGACCGTGGTGGGAGCAATTGGGCCTTGACATGCATGAAATTCAGCGCGGCTGTAACCTGATGGCCGAAGTCTACGAGAATCCGGCCTTGCCACGTCAAGGTCAGAAAGATGCATACACCAAAGACGACGATCTCGCCATGTTCGACAGAACACGGCACACCGTCACCCCCCAACCTGATCAGTCGCCTACCATGAGCGCGAGAAGTGGCAGTCAAGGGCTCAAGCGCGACAGAGATGTAGCCGATGACCAACAGTCTGGAGAATGGGGCGCGAGCATGCCATCCGAGCGACCCGGTGGAGATCATCACTCGGCTCCGTCCCCCAAAAGGACCCGGCTAGATTCGACAGAGGACATCATTGACCTCTCTCAACGACCCCAACAACGAGCGCCCCCCAATCCGGCGGACGGCCAGCTGCGCAATGAGTCGGCAGTTCTGGGCGACGACGTGCAAAAACGGATCGACGAGATTGTGAACGCGTCGTCCACCCGCGTACCTCAACCCAACCTAGTTCGCCGACCTTCCGCGCAACCTTCACAACCCTCATACCAAAGTAATTCCTCGAAGAGACATTCCTCGGGAGGCTCTAATTGGAACAATGCCCCTTCGACGTATAGCAATGGTCACTCCGACAAAGTGCAACCTCTTAGTCGTCCAGAAAGTCGAGACAATGGGATGTATGGTCAGAGTGATGGCAATGAGCACGCAGCGCCGCCCTCCCGTGTCCCTCTTGCTCCACCTGTCAATGAAGGCGCAGCTGAATCAATGAGACAGCAGGGACCGGAGTCGAATGTCATCAGTGACATTGATGATGCAGAAAAGGTCGATTATGGCAGTGAAGAGGGTGAGTTGTGAAGCCGGATGTCAAAGCGGCGGGATCCAGCCCTCGTCTGCTCTCATTTTCGACGAACCAGCCGGCCTATGGGACAACAGCACGCGCAATGATTAGATGTGTCGAAAGGCGCATACCCCACCAAAGATTATTATTCCTCACACTGAACGTAGCTGTCCAGGTGAGTGACACGGCCACACTCGGCCTGAAGGGCAATGCGGGGAAAAAGCCTCGCGATGATTCATGGGGTAAAGCGGCGATTCCTCGGTTCGGCAATGACGTTGACTTCAATTGGATTTCTAATACTAAACGACATTGCGTGCTCACTGCGCCGCGCATATATAAGGGCAGCGACCTGCAGACCAGAACTGCATACCTTGCCTGATCATCCACTGCCTTTTCGCACATACTCAGTGTCGTCTCTATCTCTACCATGTCTGCCACCACGACTCAGACGTCCGTCTCGACCACCCTTTCGGGTTCGCAAGACTCGTCATATGTTCCTCGCGGACCGGTGAACACCAAACTGAACTTCTTCAGAGACCCAGAAGATGGCTCCAAGCCACACAATTATGTCGAGAAGCAGCCCGAAGGTCAACCGCAACGGAACTTCGGCGAGACGGTGGTCGAGGTACAGATGAACGATATCCGCGACCGAGAAAACGAATTCTGGCTTGACAAAGATGCTTTTCAAGCCATCAAGGGCGTTCCTTCAGAAGAGACGGAATTCCTCGATGACGAGCACATCAAGAAGGTCTATTACCCCGAGGTGGAGAAACTGTTGCTGGAGCAAGTCCCCGGCGCACACAAAGTGACACTCTTTGACCACACCATTCGACGATCAAACCCTGACGCTCCTCGCGCCCCGGTCACACGAGTACATGTTGATCAGACAGCCCGCTCAACAGAGTGGCGCGTCCGGCTACATAATCCTGAAGAGGCGGACGAGCTCCTCAAGGGCAGGTACCGGATCATCAACGTGTGGCGACCTATCAACGGCACCGTCCAAGCACATCCTTTAGGTTTTGCTTCAGCCGATACTGTCGACGACCATGATTTGGTGCCCGTCGAACACCGATATCCTCATCGAACCGGCGAAACTGCTGCTGTACGTTACAACCCAAAGCAAACCTTCTACTACTGGTCCGGCATGGACAATGACGAGAGGTTGTTCTTGAAGTGTTACGACAGCAAGGACGGTGTTGGCCAGCGCGTGCCTCACACCGCCTTTATTGATCCGAGGACTCCGGAAGGGGCCAAGGGTCGGGAGAGTATTGAGGTCCGAGCTTTGGTTTACGGGTAGAAATAGGCGCTTATGAGGCATATATCATCCTTGCATTTTCAAAGTGTGTATACGTACCATGAAGTTTGACTAAAATTGAAAATGGAAGAAACGAAGAATCGAAGAACCGATGCATCCATGACCTCGGCCAATAGTCCGAGTTTCCTCTCATTGGGTCATATGCCAGAGTACGGAATCCAGTCCTGATCCCCGGACAAATCCAAGCGCCCAGCCTCGCGCATCCCGAATACGAGCCTTTCCCCCAACCTCACTGCTGGGTACGGTAGTTTCATCCCCTTGATTCCCTAGAGCCTCTTCCCCACTGTGTGCTGTGTATCGAGGTTTCGAGTCTTGCGAGATTCGAGCAACTCAAAAAGAATCATGTTGCCTAATAGCTCACCAGTAACTGTTCTGTACTGTGCAAGCTCCTGTTGGCGTACGGTCTCTAGACCCTGGACATCAGTCGATTCGAATACGAGATAACAATCTTTCTTCCTCATCGAGTAGGCATCGCGAGTGCGAGTGCGAGTTTCAATGCGAAATGGTAAGCCCAAGCTCCAAGTCTAAAAGCGAGTGCTGTAGCTCGATGGACTTGAGTTCTCTAGCTCTGCCGTCATCGCCTCGTCCAGGGACGTGTCGTTGGTTCAGGAATGAGTATTGCCTGGCCTTGGCGGTGTGGCGGTGACCAATTCTCCTATCTTAGTGGTAGTATGGTATGTATGGCCTGGGTCTGGGTCTGGGTCTGGGTCTTGGTCTTGGTCAGGACCCGCACCGCATCGCACGAACACATTGCATCTAAGCATACACAAACGTCCGCGCAAGGCACACTGGATCCAAGCACACGCACACGCACACATGCAATCCAGGCACTGAACAAAGACCCATTCTGTTCTTTTCAATGGAAACGAACACGCTTGTGTCCCTGGTCCCAGCCTTGCGCCATGAGGCGCATTCTTCATTCTGCGTTGCTCGTTCTGATTCGGCCGCAATCCGAATACGAACACAATGTATGTAGACGGGCCCCCCAATCTATGCTGCCCCGGTAGGGTCGATCTGAGAATACGACATCCACCCGGGAGGAAGATCCACTTTGTTCCAGGATAGGTTATATCCTGGGTACGAGAGTCAACGACCGTGAAAGCAATCGCGATGGAAAGGACAGGACAGGACAGAGTAGGAAGCGATGGTGGAGGAGATCATGTCCTTGGCCATGGAGACTGTATTCTTGTGGAGCTGGGTCCGGGAGACGAGACGCGCGAGGTATATATATGTCTACGGTGTTGGCTGTTGGCTCTTCGTATCCTGTTGGAGTGGTTTCATCTTTGTTGTTTCTCTCTCTGTGTGTATGTTGATCTGTTCATTTCATCTCATCTCCTATCATATCAATTCAGTTGAAGAGGGGTGTCTGTCTCGTTGGTCATAGCACACAGCAACGACCGGATACACCGACTCTACCACCAACCATATAGCAGCAGCAATACCCTCCGCGGCCACAGCTCCATCCCACGCAATGTCCAACTCGACCACAAACTCCAATGACTCCTCCACCGACGACCTGAACCTCTACTTCTACTCGCCCTCGACGGCCGCGGCCGTGGTCTTCTCGGTCCTCTACGCCAGTCTGGCCCTCTGGCACGGCTACATCAACTTCCTCTGCACGCGCCACGTCGGGCAAAAGCACAAGTACACCATCCCTCTGTTCGTGGCGTGTGTGATCTCCACGGCGGGCTGGGCCGTGCGCATCGCCAGCATCCACAACGTGGATTCCATACCCTTGTACGCCGTCAGCGCGAGTTACATTGTCATCTCGCCTATCTTTGTCTGCGCGACGCTCTACCTCCTGATCACGCACTTGATCCGCATGAACCTCCCCCCGAACGGTGGTGACGGGCAAGTATTTTTCGGCATCTCGCCGCGTTGGATCGGCCGCATCTTCATCACGTCCGACATCTTCTCCTTCTTGACGCAATGTTCTGGCTCCGGCATCGCGAGTTCAGGCAATTGGGAAGGTGATTTGAAGACGGTGGGCACGAATGTCCTGCTGGTGGGGCTGTGTCTGCAACTCGCCACGTTTAGTGTCTTCCTGGTTGTGCTTTGGATGTTTGGCCAGAGGGCCATGAGGAATAAAGAGGTCGGACTGGATCCCTGTGTCAAGAAGGTCGTGTTTGGAGTATGGGTCGCAGGGGCTTTCGTGCAGGTCAGTGTCGCGTCATGTCGTCTCTGCCCTTCGCCGTCTTTGCTAACGACGCGCGTTGTAGGTTCGCTCCGTCTACAGGGTCGTCGAGTTCGCCTTGGGCGTTGACGGATATCTGTTCAAGCATGAGTGGTGTCTGTATGTCTTCGAGGGAGGCCCCATGTTTGTCGCCTTGAGTGTCTTGGCTTGGTATCATCCTGTGAAGTGGTTGCAGCAGACGTCAAGGGCGGAGTTTGCCATGCAAGATGGCCCCGCGCACGCCACATGGCCGAGCAGGATCAGAGGATTGAAATAGGGGGGCAGTGGCATAAATGACAATCGAAGGACTCAGGAATAGGGATACCAAAAGAGAGAGAGCTTGTGGAAGGCGCTGCTTGTGGCGACTGGCCGGTCGAGGATTCAACGGGGAGAGCAAGGTGGACTGCTTTTGAGAATGAAAAGGATGGGGAAATTTGGACGCTGCGTTCGTGGAATCACAACCAACAAGGACGTGCCACTCGAGTGCAACACCTAAAGAAGCTGATCATTGGCGTTTGGTGCAGAAGGTAATATGAGTATATCTCAATGCAACAGAAGTGATATCGCAAAAACCCCCGCACCAGCCAATGTGCTCACTTAACTGCTGTCTTCGAGAGTTACCCTGTCGCCTCTCACAAAGTTAAGAGCATAGACGTGCAAAACTCAGACTTTGCCAGAATACTCTTTTGGGCCCATCGCCCATTCGCCGTCGCACCACTCAATCCATCTTGAATTTAGGATGAAGAGGACAACGCTGTTCCTTTCACGAAACCCGAACCGCTGCTCCGGACTCGAGGTGTATACCCTGGGTTGCTGATTCGAGCCCGAGGCCGTGAAGTTACCATCGTCTGTCAGGTTTCCTCCCTGGATCCGCTTGATGCAGCTTTATGGGACAGAAAGTCACATGTCGGTGGGAGCAGCTTCTCGTTGCTCGACTAATCTCCTGAAGTCGTAGACATCGCGGGATGTTGGGACATCACGCCATAGTCCGTCGGTCATTCGTAGACCCCAATCTCATATTGTGGGTCCATTGGCTTCGAGCCAAATGTGACGGTATGAAGCCTCGTCATGCTGTTCGACCGCAGTCGAATTACGCCTTGGATCCATCAATATCCTCATCGGTCTCATATGGGCTCCAACTCTAGCATAGTCGTCTCGGGAGAGATGTCCTGCGCCGCTAAGTGAAGCTGTAACACTGGTGGCAGATGAAGTACTTCGCCATTAATCTCGGCGATGACCGCGGCTATTACTGTTCGGGGCCAATCGAGATGGCTTGACCATTCCGAATCTTCAAGTCTTTCAAATATTCCCTGTGCCCACTCGACTGAACCTTGCAGGACACGGACTCGACTAACGTCCGCGCGGTGAGGCCATTCATGAGCCGCAAGTGGGACCATCAATAACTGTACGCCCACGAAATATGCGAGAAGGAGCTGCGCGACGAGGTTGTTCGGGTCAAGGAAAGTCTTGAATGAGTCGTGGCACAGTTCGTACCAAACCCCATACACACCGATAAACTGTAGGTAGCCCGAGGCTGGCGAGGTCTGGAGGGAGGTAATCACATCGACCAGCGCGGCATGGAAATCGATCTCTGTAGTGCCATTCAGGAAGGGCCGGATATTCTCCAGGCCATCATACGCATCCTCGAGGAGACGAGGGTCGACAGAGGGCAAGTTCTGCAGTCGCGGCGCCATGTACTTGAAGTGCCAATCCGGTTGCAGGTTGAACGCAGTCGGGGCCTGTTCTTGTTTGATCTTTTCGGTCGTCAAGGCGCAGCCTCGTACCATGGTAATAAAGTCAGCCAGGCCATCACCCATGTATGACGCTTGAAAGGTAAGCGCATAACAAGAGGCGAGCATGGCGTCGGATTCACCGAACGTGCGCGCGGTTTGGCTGAGTGCTTGATTGAGGCCTGAGATGGCATGGCCGCGGTGGATGAGAGACTCTCGTCGATAATCCACGCCTGTGAGGCGGCTGAGGTGCGACGCTCCCAGCGAGAGCAAGGCGTGCATAAGATATTCGTGCTGTTCGGCGAACTGGGGAATGTCGTGCACCCAAACAGAATCGTTGTCTACTGGCAAATGTGGATACGCGATCGTGAGGAAGTGATGGAAGAATCGCATGTCCAGAATGGAGAAGGTCGCAGCTGGAAAGGACGGTGAACTGTTGGGATTGCGCTTCATCAACGGCAGATTGCTCGATTTCCGGGGCGCTGGTTCGGTCGGGTAGACACAAGTGAGTCCCTTCATCAAACAGCTTCCACACGCCGGCTTTGTTTCGCTACATTTGATCTTCCTCTGCTTACATGAGAAGCAGCCACCGCGGCTCTTTTTGTGCGACCGTCGCGTAAGATTCGGTGCCAGCGTCCGCGTTTTGTGTTTGCTGTCGCGTCGTGCGCCATGGCTTCCTGGAGTAGTGGGGTCGGATGAGAAGTCCCATGAAGCAATTGAGGTGAGGTCGGGAGAGGCAGTGTCGCTTGTATTGCTCTGGTCCAAGGTCATATTGGTGTACAAGTATACATTAAGTGGACAAATTCAGGATTGCTGAAGGGCCAGCACATTTGGACGTTGTCAATTATTTTCTGGAGCCCCCAAGCGTCAATTTAGTGCTGTTGACAGGGGTTGCAGCATGAGCGTGCCACGAGACGGGGAGGACGGGTGCGGGTATGGTCGGCCAAGCGCAAGGCATACTCGGGCATTCTTGGGGTTTGCGGGCATCTCCCTTGTCGCGCGCCGGCTGGTCTGGCTGTGGGGTGGCCTGGACACCCTGGTGTGCAGAATCTCGGTAAGCAAGTCGCAAGTCACCGACAAACTGAACCTGGAAGGAGGGATTCTGTAGTCGATCAGTGTGCAAACGAAACGTTTCAGCCTGGAGTCAGAGCCGTCCAAGCTCTGGTGAACACGAGAGATGTGACGCAGAGGCGCCCGCCAGCTCCAATGGGAAAATTTGACGAGGATATCTGGCGTCCGAGAGTACGCCCTTCCCATCTTGTCATAAGAGACATCCAATAAGAGTGGTGAGTGTTATGGAGGGTAGAGTACCCGCCGAGACTTCTGCTACAACACTACGAGGTGTGAGGGAAAAAGCAAGCAGGGACTGGGAGTATCAAAGGAAATCCACTGGCTCTGGTTGGGGAACTGCGTAACAATCCGATGCACATTTCGAAAGCGCTGTCCTTTTTTGGCGATAGGGCATAACGTGAGAGCCTGGGGCTGCTGCCAAAAATAACGGGCCTGTTGTATGCGATATCGTATTGCCAGCCCTGCCGGAAACAGCTTAAAGCCATCGTCAATCTTCCGTCAACTGGGATAGAAGCCAGGCAGAAGCGGAAGGCATCAGGGAAGGTCCACCCGTGCCACGAGTATTTCCAGGGAGCTGGATACCCCTTTTTCTCGAGGATGACTCTTCCGGAGTGACGATCGACGACTTCAGAGAAAAAATGTCGGAGTAACAAGTACTGAGACGGTTTGTGTGGTGGTTATGTGGTCACGAGGCAGTTCCAAGTGAGGGATGTATGAGGGATAAACAACAGCTCGGAGGAAAAGTCTCGCCGTCTGGCCGTATCTCAGTCGGCCACTCGTACTGTAGGTATACAACAAACACATTGCACGAGACAGCTGGACACTGCCGAGGCAGGAGCCAAATGAGGCATATCCAGCGATCGTGCAGAGAATCGCTATGGGTCAACCGATGGAGAACCTCGATGTCCTGTGGATTGTAAACCCGTACCAGTACCTATTGCAATCAATAATCACATGTTATATCCTGCTTGAACCACTGAGGGGCAAGTGAGAGAATTCCGAACTTAAGTATCAGCCAATACCAAAGAACCTTCGTTAAACCGAGGCAAAATGGAACCACAAAGCCTGATGACGTTGTCATTTCAAGCCAATCTGTTTTCCTTCGTGAGCTGCGCTGCTGGCAAGCTCGCTACCGCGTCCTTCTGTTCGGTAGAAGATTGTCGTGTGTAGACTCTCATTACTGTTCCCTGCTCCTTTACCGGTGCTGCGTTTCGGTATAGAGCTCTAGGCTCAAGGTGGCCTACACTCGTTTACATCATGGATATCTCACCACGAGCCCTCATTAAGCTCCTCGTCCCGCGTCTACCACTGTTGCTCACGACAGCCCTCTTGAACACGCTCTCTCTGTCGCCGAACTCGGCAAAGCAAGATTTACAAACTGAACTTACTGTGGTTATCTTACGATCTGTTCTCAATGTGAGAAAGACTATGAGTTATTTGCAACATGTTTCCCTGCGAGATCCCGGAGTCAAAGGTCCCGTATCGATTGCGAAAGTGACAATACCGCCTCCTACAGATGAGGACGGCCCAAGAGATGCCATTGTCAGGGCCATTAAGGAGTTAGGAGATGGCAACGAAACATACAATCTGCCTGACGTCGTGAGCGTGCAAGCTGAATGGACTGGCTATCGAAAAGGCGTGGCGAAAAACGAGCCTAGACCGGACCTCCCTGAAGAAGATCAGTACAGGATCTTGATGGCAGGCGTGTCGAGTAAGACCACGATTCTGTATTTCCACGGCGGGGCCTACTTTTTGATGGATCCCTGTTCGCATAGACAGTCTGTCGCACATCTTGCAAGACTGACTGGGGGAAGAGGCTATTCGGTGAGGTATCGCCTCGCTCCTCAGAGCCCTTTCCCCGCTCAACTGCTGGACGCGTTGATAGCGTATCTATCCCTTCTATCTCCGCCCGACGGTTCGTTTCATGAACCTGTACCTGCCAAATCCATTGTCTTTGCCGGAGATTCTGCGGGCGGAAATCTCGCTGTTGTCCTACTGCAGTTGCTGTTGACGCTACAAAGGATTGGCCTACGCACCATCAAGTTCCATGGCGTCGATGTTGCTATTGAACTACCCGCCGGGGTAGCGCTCAACTCGTGTTGGGCAGATCTCTCGCGCTCGATGCCTTCGATCCACAAAAATGCACAGTTTGACTATCTGGATCCACCTACTGCTGAGGGCATAGCAAAGTCGGATCCTCTTCCAGATGATGTGTGGCCAACGAGGCCTCCTCGAGCAGAGATTTTCTGCAACGCTTCCATGGTGGCCCATCCACTTGTCTCCCCGCTGGCGGCGCACCCGGATTTGTGGAAAGGAATGCCACCTGCTTGGCTGTGCTTAGGCAATGAAGGGTTAGAGGACGAGATTACCATCCTTGCTCGCAGGATGCACCAGGGAGGTGGAGTGGTGCAATTCGTTGGCTACGAAGGAATGCCGCACTGTTTTGCGATGATATTTCCCACCAGCCCAAAAGGCAAGGATTGTTACCAGCGACAAGCAGATTTCATGACGACCGTCGTTAGTGGCGCAGGCCCGATCTCGAGTGAAGCTGTTTGGGTCAAGGCTTTCTCGAACCCGCCCAACCCAAAGGAACTTGATTTTGAACACCTCAGCAAGATCACAGACCAAGAAGTCTCCAGCGCTATCGGGATGATGCGGGACCATGCACAGAGGAGAGAGCAAGAAGCATTGAAGAAATGGAACGAACAACAATCTCGGGCAAAGCTATAGGGCCGTCTGATGGCTACGCTCATCTTCCAAGGCACCAAGGCACCCTGTTCTCATAGCTTCGCTTTGCCCGACGGATTGGCCCTAGGCCTCGATCCTGTGTCCACCTCAGCAAACCAAGGATACAGTGGAGGTCCGTCCTGCTCGAGTGTAGCTGAGAATTTCGCAGGACGTTTTTCAAGAAAACTCTGCACGCCTTCCTTGCAATCCGGGTTGGCGAACATGTGGTAAAGAACTGCGCTGTCAAGCAAATGTGTTTCTTCCGCCGAAGGTTTGCCTCTCCACATTAGTTCTCGATTCATGAAGCCTGCAAGCACGCTTGTCTTTTCTGCAATCGTGGTTGCGAGCTCCAAGGCTCGCTTCAACACTCCCGCCTGATCCTCAATGACCTCTTGGAATAAGCTTCCGAAATGTTTCGAGTCGCCCCTGTATGTATCGCCCGTTGTGAGGAGATACAGGGCGTTGCTGTGGCCAATAAGTTTCGGCAGGAAGAACGAGGAATTGGATTCCATGGTGATTCCACGTCTGGCGAAGACAAATCCGTATTTCGACGATGCGTGAGCGATCCGAATAGCCGCCGACAGACTTAAGGTCATCCCCAGACCAACGGCTGAACCGTTGAATGCGACAATAGTCGGTTTGCGGCAGCGATAAATGCAGAGATTCAGCCGACCGCCACTGCGAGTGTCAGAAAAAGCTGATGGAGATCCATATAGCTACACGTACGAATCCCGGTGGTCCACCAATCTCTCCCTATCTCCTCCACTTGGGAAGCCAATATCGAGATCCGCTCCCGCACAGAAGAACTTGCCTGCACCAGTGATGACAACGCATTTGACCCTTTCATCAAGGTCGAACATTGGGTACACCAGCTCAAAATCGCGCATCATCTGTACCGTGAATGCATTTCCTTGCTTGGGACGATTTAGAGTGACTAAAACAACCGGCGTCGCTTCGGCAGCACCTTCCGGGTAATGAGAGACCTTGATATCCTTGACTGGCAGGGTTTCGTATGAGTTGGGAATCTTCACCGTAACGGGGTCTGGCAACATCTTGATGGCTCAAGGAGTGTGGTGGAGAGCTGAGAGTACGTGCGGGAATAGAATAGAGATAGAGCCGGAGAGACTGGAATGGTCAGGTTCAAGTAATGTTTACATCGCATTTAAGAGCTCCTTTGTACATGAGCTCTACAAATTCCAGGGGGTGTTGTCTGTGTCTGGCTCGTGAACCTCGGGAATCACGTCGAACTGATTTGTGAACAAGCAGCCGACAACTCTCTAGGTCATTAGCTTGGCTCCGCAGCTGCAATTTGGGACAGCCCGTGAACTGTCCAGGGACAAGGCCTCGGGTAGCTCAACTGCTGCTGATTTAACAGCTAAAAGACAGCATTATGAATCTCTCGCGACCGAGTCATGAACGTAGAGCAAGATTGAAGGCGAGAAGCATTTACGTGAGTTGCGCCGGAAGTATATTACCCCGCACTCCGGGACCGAATGATTTATTTGACTTGCTTGGTCTTGACGGTTGCGGTGCAACTGTACTTGTCATTCAGAGTGACTCAATAATAGCTCTTCTTTTCCGAGTCACAACAGCAACAATCATGGCACAATTATCTTTGTTGCGAGGAGACATGCCGTTGTATTTAATATGCTCCAGGCTTGTGCATCTTCTCGCGCCTTGACACGCCACCACACTGGAGAGATAACCCTTGCCAGCATGTATTCCTCGCTACTCGTTCCATGGTCCGCTGAACCGCCGGAGCGCGAGAAAGCCTACCGTGCCGCTGGCTTGGTGAGGACAAAAGGAACTCTATTTCTCTTGCCTCCACCAGATTCAGTTCTGCGCGAGACATTCAACGCCCCTCCCCGGCCGAAAACACGCATGTCTTCTGGTGCCGTTGCACTATGCAAACACTTCGAACGTGGGGGTTCGTCCTCGGAGCATGGTCGGGCTCATCCCTTCTGGACTTTGCCAAAGGGTAGCAACGAAAATAAAACAGAGGTCGCGAGGCAAATACTTGAGCAGATGCTCGTCGAGGCCGTGTGGAAGAATGTCATGCTTTTGCATCATGGTCTAGCGGTGTACGAGATCAGGAACGCGAAGGGCTTTGGGATGAGATGGACCTTGGACATAAAGGAGAAGCATTACAACAACGGCATCGACAATGCTGACGGTGAAGGTGTCGTGGGGAGTACAAAGGGCGACGCACATCAAGAGGAGGACAAGGACGATTTCGAGAAGGACTGGGAAGTCACCCAGACAACCTTCCGAGGGTTCCTGGAGCCGATCGCTGGGATGGATCATGAGGTGGACGCGCATGGCTGAGGCGGCTTCGATCATGCTGTGAAGCTTGCATTGTCTCAATCTCAACTATGAGAATCAGAACATCTCGCGCGTCAGGTCCCTGTTCCTACATGCTCGCACCCGTTATATTCATTTTGACGTTCTCCAATAAACTCTTCTGGGCTCCAACGCTTACCATGCGTCTTCTGTCAAAGGGACATCCATGCAGTCTGACATTAAGGACCACGTTATATTGGAGTATAGTCCGCCTAGATGTCTACAACCCCGGTATATTAGTGCCTGCCTCCTTTGTGGCGAGTCTGCTGCTCATCCCACATCGGCGGGCGGGGCTCGGAGGTTTTCTCGTCCCCAGCCCCCCAGCTCCACACCCCCGGAGTCGCATCAACAGGAACCCCACGATGGAGGGGCAGAGTCGATGGCGCAAATCCGCGATGAATGACTGCAACCATGCACAGGCGGCTTTATGCGCGTTTCGAGCCCGGATCACAAGGGCTAAATCACAACTGCTCATCAGGTGCCATCGCTTCCTCGGCATTGCCTTCGGTTCCAGTGCGTGTCCCGCTCCCGATGAGTCCTGCATTTCCTGCTTGGTTGCTACTGGCAAATTGACCTCTCAGCCGGCGCGCCTGCCACGTTACCTCTTCTCATCTTGCTCTCCAAATCTCCTGCTTCTCTTGGTGGTACCGTCCACGACACGACGCCCGTTGCCTCCAAAGCATGCAATAGAGCTTGGACCTTCAATCGGGCGCGTCGTATCCTGACATGCAGGTCATCCCGGTTATCTGCAGCTCGAGATCGGACAGTGCAAGGTTCTTATCGAGCTTTGGGCGGTGAGGACACGCCTAGTACAGCCGACAGGATGGCTCACGCCTCCTTAACCACCCGATCTCTGTCGCTTAAACTATCTGCCAACGGCTGTTTCAGCCTCAAAGAGCCAGGTACCTGCTCAATGCTGAGAGACGCAACCAGGCTCGCGGTATCGTGCTTCGTGCTGACGATTCGAGGCAGGTCCCGGTTTAGGCGCCATCTATGGTTGTGTGCGGCAGAGCCGCCATGCGAGAAAACATGTGCGGGCATCTTCGAGCGGCTGGGTTCCGCTCAGCTACACACAGCAACATCAGCACAAAAGTCTCATAAGGCTGCCACCTCGAGCAGTCACGCTATGGTCGAGACACAAGTCCGAACTACCAGCTACTAGTAGTGTTCCTTACTCGGAACTCACAATCGGTGTCCCCGCAGAGACCTTTGAGGGTGAAAGACGCGTCGCAGTAGCGCCTCAGAACATCCCTCTGCTCTTGAAGAAAGGCTTCGCTCGTGTCCTCGTTGAGCGTGGTGCTGGCAATGAAGCCGAGTTTACGGATGAGGTCTATGAGCATGTCGGCGCCACCGTGGTCGACCGCCAAACCGTCTGGTCGGAGAGCAATATTCTCCTCAAAGTCCGAGCCCCCAACATTGAGACCGAAGTTCCCAACATCAAGGAGGGGACCACCTTGATCTCGTTCATTCAGCCAATGCAAAACAGACCGCTCGTCGAGGCCCTTGCTTCGCGCCGTGTGACTGCTTTTGCAATGGACATGATTCCCAGAATATCCCGCGCGCAGGCGTTTGACGCGTTGAGTTCCATGGCAAACATTGCTGGTTACAAAGCTGTGCTGGAGGCATCTAACCACTACGGTCGTTTCCTGACTGGTCAGGTCACCGCTGCAGGCAAGATTCCCCCATCGAAGGTACTGGTTATTGGAGCTGGTGTTGCCGGCTTGAGTGCTATCACAACCGCGCGCCGACTTGGTGCTATTGTGCGCGGCTTCGATACCCGCTCTGCTGCTCGTGAACAGGTACAATCTCTAGGTGCCGATTTTCTCGAAGTCAATGTCAAGGAAGAGGGTGGCGCCGCCGGTGGCTACAGCAAGGAAATGTCCAAAGAGTTCATCGAAGCCGAGATGAAATTGTTCATGGAGCAATGTCAGGAAGTGGACATCGTGATCACGACTGCTGCCATTCCAGGGAGACCTTCGCCAAAGCTCATCACGGAGAAGATGGTGAGCGCCATGAAACCTGGCTCTGTGATCGTCGACCTGGCAGCAGAGGGCGGTGGAAATTGCGAAGTCACCCAGCCGGGGAAACTCATTGTGCACAACCATGTCACCATCATTGGATACAGGGATTTCCCGTCTCGCCTGCCCACACAATCTGCCAGTCTATACTCGAACAACATCACCAAGTTTCTCCTATCTATGGCTCCCAAGGACAACTCGTTCGGTGTGGACCTGGAAGATGAAGTCGTCCGAGGCTCTATTGTCACACACAAGGGCGAAATCCTTCCTCCTGCTCCACGTCCCGCTCCGCCCCCGACTCCTCAACAGCAACATCACGAGGAGCCTAAACCCGTAGAGTTGACTCCGTGGCAGGCTCAAACTCGGCAAGCCGCAGCTGTGACCGCTGGTATGGGCGGCGCTCTTGCACTCGGCAAACTCACTTCGCCCTTGTTCATGGGAAGCGCATTCACCGCTGGGCTTGCGGGTTTAATCGGGTACCGATCAGTTTGGGGCGTCATCCCGGCGCTTCACTCACCCCTCATGAGCGTCACGAACGCCATTTCTGGCATCGTGGGTGTCGGCGGCTTCTTCATCATGGGTGGGGGATATGTGCCCGAAACTCTCCCTCAAGCCATGGGTGCATTGTCAGTATTGCTCGCCTTTGTCAATGTGTCCGGCGGGTTTGTCATCACCAAGCGCATGTTGGACATGTTCAAGCGTCCGACAGATCCGCCTGAGTATCCGTGGCTGTATGCCATTCCCGGTGCGCTTTTTGGAGGCGGCTTTATTGTGGCGGCTAGCACAGGCATGGCTGGGCTTGTGCAGGCTGGGTACCTGGTCAGCAGTCTTCTGTGTATCGGTGAGTTTGGGGAATATGCCTGCTCGTGCCACCTCTTGCATAGTAATATGCTGACACCTGATCTACAGGATCCATCCAAGGTCTCGCTTCTCAAGCAACAGCTCGCACAGGTAACCTACTTGGAATCCTGGGCGTTACTGCCGGCATCGTTGCTTCCCTAGGCGCAGTAGGGTTCTCTCCCGAGGTCTTGACTCAATTTGGTGTAATCGCAACTATCGGTGGTGTCATTGGTGCTCTGATCGGTCGACGTATCACGCCAACGGACCTCCCACAGACGGTAGCGGCTCTGCATTCGGTCGTCGGTCTGGCTGCTGTTCTCACCAGCATTGGCAGTGTGCTGGCTAACGTCTCGCATATTTCGACCCTACATATGGTCACGGCGTACCTAGGCGTCTTAATCGGTGAGTGCTGCCCGCCGGGCTGATAGTGAGACCGCCATCTAACCAGTCGCAGGAGGCGTCACATTCACAGGCTCGTTGGTCGCCTTCATGAAACTTGCAGGCCGAATGTCGTCTAGACCCACAATACTTCCAGGTCGTCATATCATCAACTCAAGTCTGTTAGCCGCCAACGCGGGCACGATGGGAGCGTTCTTGACCATGGCTCCCGGCGCCCCCGCCGTAGCTGCAGTGTGTCTCTCTGCGAACGCCGCTCTCAGTTTCACACAGGGCTATACCACCACAGCTGCTATCGGAGGCGCGGACATGCCTGTGGTCATCACGGTTTTGAACGCTTACTCAGGCTTTGCGCTTGTCGCTGAAGGATTCATGCTAGATAACCCTTTATTACTGACGGTGGGCTCTCTGATCGGCGTGAGCGGTTCCATCCTTTCGTACATTATGTGCGTGGCGATGAACCGCTCCCTCCCGAACGTCCTCTTCGGCGGCATCGCGCCCATCACGCAGGACGCGGGTAAGGAAATCACCGGCACTGTCACAAAGACCACGGTGGAAGAGACGGTCGACGCCTTGGCGTCAGCGGAATCCGTCATCATTGTCGTTGGATACGGTATGGCCGTGGCGAAAGCGCAATATGCCATTGCAGAGATGGTGGCCCTGTTGCGCTCCAAGGGCGTCAAGGTTCGGTTTGCAATCCATCCTGTTGCTGGAAGAATGCCGGGCCAGTGCAATGTGCTCTTGGCCGAGGCAAGCGTACCGTACGATATTGTGCTTGAGATGGACGAGATCAACGATGATTTCCCCGACACGGATCTGACATTGGTGATTGGGGCGAACGACACCGTCAACCCGATTGCTTTGGAACCCGGAAGCCCCATTGCGGGAATGCCCGTGCTGCATGCCTGGAAGAGTAAAACCGTGGTGGTCATGAAGAGAGGAATGAGCAGTGGATATGGTGAGTACTAGAATCACTGCCAAGCCTGCGTGGAAACGAAGAATTTGTTACTGACCGGTTGGGTGTTACAGCCGACGTCCCCAACCCCATGTTCTACATGCCAGGCACGAGAATGCTGTTCGGCGACGCCAAGCAGACGTGCGATGCTCTCAAGGCGGCGCTTGAGACGCGGTACAAGGCCCAATTCCACGTGTAAAAGCACGCGCAAACATGGCCATCATGTCATGCGCGACGAGACATGCGACATGCCAACCGACAGCTCTCATCAAATGCATGACTTGGCAGTTCAGACGTCTCTGGACGACTGCCCGAGCAAAGCGAGCGACCGAGGGAGCACCGTCCAGTCCAGCGTAGCCAGCTCAACAACACGACCCAAGCGGTCTGGTCGAAACGAGGTCGGGTGATCTGGCAGAATAGAACAAGACAGAAATGGACAAGACAATGAAGCTGACGATTACGTGTTGAGAAATGGGTTGAAGGAGCAAAATTGGTTGTCGGTGTTGGAGTTGATATTGGTGATGATATTGGCATTGGCATTTGGCGTTGTGCGAAGCCCAAGAAAGCCAGTCACTGAGTTGAATTTTGCGACATGGTCAATGCTTTTTCAGAACGTCTAGACGGTGTAGTTCGGTGTAGTTCGGGGTAGTACCGTACATATAAAGTCTTCATCATCAAGCAAGGGAGTCGACTATTGAGCAACTGCCCTCTCTCTGTCTACCTGTCACGCACCACCGCATTCACTCGTTTACTATGTATTGACTCACCTCCATCCACACCAGCCTCCCCCGTCCTAACATCGACAACCACGCCATCCAACGACGTCCCCATCCCAGGCTGGACAAAAGCCCTCCCCTCCCTCACCACGCCATCATCAGCCACCACGACCCTGAGCGTCCCGCCGTCCACTAGGCCGATCTTCCTTGCGACCCTCTGACTCGCATAGTTCGTATCCATCGTGCCCGCCCAGATATCCCGCACGCCCATCTCCTCGGTCCACCACCTCAGCGCGGCCTTGCCCGCCTCCGTCGCGTACCCTTTGCCCGTGTATCCTTCGCGGATGAAGTATCCGAGATCCGGGCTGGGGAGGGGATGTCGATGGAAGAGGGACGTCAGGCCGATGATGGCCTCACTATTCTCGGGCCCGGGGTGGTCGCGGTCGCGGAGGTAGATGAGGTGCCAGGGGTGGGTGGGGAAGAAGGGGGCGCGCGCGTTCGAATTCGAGGAAGGTCGCGGATCGAACTTGCGGCATCGGTTGTCAACGTCTTCGCGCGTGGAGAGGCCGAGGTTGCCGACGGTGCGGTGGGCGTAGGGGCTGTCGTAGATGGAGATGACGGCCGCGTAGTCGGACGGTTGGGAGGGGTCGAAGAGCCGCAGCGTCAGGCGCTCGGTCTGGAGGGTTGAGAAGGTAGGTTGCGTCGGTCGCGTCGGTCGCGTTTCTGTGTCGGCGGGCATGTTGGGGTTGAGCTTTGTCTGCGGGTCAATGTCCATGTCCGTGTCCGTGTCCGTGTCTGTCCATATGTTTGATGGGTTGGGTTTTGATCAAATCGAGATGCGGCCTTGATATTTGAGATTTGACATCGACGACGGAGGTCACTCTGTCACAGGCACGCTCAGCAGCGTGTGTCTTATTGCGCATAAGAAACCCACCTCCGCTATCTATCCCACATCCAAAATACTCCACTACATCAGGAAGAAGTAACAAGTAAGTATGCGTGTTGCGTATCTTTGTGGGAACCATCCCAGGATTTCAAGGTCGCATTCGCTTTGGCCACTTGCATGGTCTCCATGTATTCTTTACGCATGAAGTACTCCCCTCCGTATTTAGTGCTCATCCTGCGTGCCGAGGGTATCACCCCATAATGGTCCTGTACTATGCCGCACACAGCAGCCAATGTGCTGAATTTGCTGAAGGAAGTAGCCGGTCTTCGAGCAGGCGAGGCTGCATGTCTTCCGTGTCTGCAGGCCCGGGTGCCTGAAGAAAGGACCCCGCGGCTTTGCAGGAAAGTGCAAGAAATTGTCCAGGGCGGGTTAGGGGGTAAGCATCTGCTGCTGCTTGAGGTAGGATGAGGATGTCAGATGAACGACCGGTTGGTTGCATTGACCTTGAATGTTGAGCCGGACGGAATGAGATGGAGGCGCGTTGCGATAAGTCAGACTGGTTGATTGCACGTGCTGATAAGAGCAGTACGAAGGGGGTTTAGGCGGTTAGGTAAGCCTAGTTCTACATTTGGGCGGTTGGGCTCGCCGCTTGGGGTTACTCCGTAGGGATTCCCGGCCTTGAGATTCGCCGGGATCGATTTCTGTTGTGCTGACACACTGCACCGTGTGTTTCGGGGATCATCTTGCGATATCGTCCCCTTCTCGTTACTTGCATGTCGAGGGCCGAAGGCGTGGGTCCCGACTGTCGGATAGCTTCGGCGTGTGGTGGCAATAATGCCAAGCGCAATTGCGTGGGATGTGGTCATTACTCTCGTTGGATGTGTTTTGATTGTTCGAGGTGAGTCACTGCGCGGTAAGTAACCGTGAGATCTGATGATGGGAAGTTGGTGAAGTCCGCGGAGCAAAGGACCGAGATTGAGACAGTCTGAGTGTGCTCGCCGCCGCCGCCGCCGTCGTCGCCTTCCTCTCAAGCCAGATAGATGTCGACGGTAAGGGTCCGTCTGCCTTCCCCATCCTCCTTGGCATGGGTGGCAGGCTGGATCGTCAATGCCCGGCCTTGGTCGTACTTGTTCAGCGTGCCCGTCACGTATCGTCGGGCCCAGCGATGCATCTGGCAGAGGAACCAGTCGTCCTGGCTGTCGCTGCCCCAGCCGACGAACAGATCCACCTTGAGGTGCTTGACCCATTTCCAGTCCCGTTGGTCGAGCGCCTTGAAGAAATTGTCCAAGCAGAGATTGTTGCAGAGCATGAATGTGCGCTCTTCTGCAGCGTGCTGGGCCAGTGGCTCGACTTCGGCAAAGATCTGTCGGCTGACGCGCAGCACGCGCGTGTCGCAATGTTTGTAGGTCGAGTTGTTGAGGCAGCAACCTCCCAGACGGTGAGACTGGCACTGCTGGGCGTTGAGAGCGCACTCACATGGGTATACCTTGGTTGGCTGGACGAGGTACGACCATATCTGGAGGCGGATCTCCAGCGGCAGCGTCTGGAGCGATATCCCGGCCATTGGGGAGGTTGGTGCTGGTAGTACGAGCAGGTGGAATGCGGTGTCAAGATTCACGGGCCGTCGCACAGACGGATCTCACAAGTTTGAGTTGTTGACTGGTGACGAAACTGTGGTCCAGGAAAATCAGAAGCCGTTTTCTCTGGATGGGTGGATGTTCTCTAGAAGTTCAGATAGAGTGTAAGTAGGACCGGGCTGAAACGCCGCGTGTTCAGCTGTTGCGCACACGATAGTAGATACGATGGCGGTGCGAAAATGATAGGAGGGACAAGGCTCCAAGGCTGGGCTGCTGAGGTGGATTGGAGGATGTGTGTTGGGCTGGCACGGAACATTCCAATATATTTGTGTGGGTGGAAACAGGGGTGCACATGCAAGATTAGCCTCTCGATTACACCGCATCATCGTGCGACAGATTCGGATATGCTGACCGCTCTGAACAAGACATGTCAAGCCTCTTCGCCTACTGCAACGGCATTACCTGACGGAAATAGTCGCGCAAGCCACCAACCAAACTGATAAGAAGCCGCGCAGATACCACCCACATACTCCGTCGGGTGAGCGCCATTGGACAGGATGGTTGCTGCAACGCTTCCCGGTTCTGGCCGACGTCCACCAATACATCATCGAAGCAACCGAGGCATCAAGGGAGTAACCCAAGACGGCTGTACATGTTTCCTCATCTGAATGGAGATCGACCTTCATAACGCCGCTTCATGCTCCTGGAACCGTCGAACCTAGCACCTTTCCCTCTTCCTCGTTCACACCCACGCCCAGCCAGCGAGTACTTGACATCAACCTACAGAACAAGGATATCGTGTGTCTCATGCCCGATGTCTCCTGTAAGCTCAACGAAGATGTAACGCCCCAGAAAGCCTGGATACAGATTGTTTCAACTCCGCCAAGGTATCACAGGCCGCAAAGACGAAACGATCCGGTCTGAGGATCACATACTTTTTCCCTCCCACTTCCTTGCGAAGCCGGAGTTCGTCGTAGCCGATTGGAGGTGGTCGGTTCTTGCAGAGAACGGGGTCGGCCGCAAACTCGTCGCCACCTGCGATGCGAGCTAAGTGTTGTGGAAGTGACATGTCTTCGGCGGATATTGAAGCTTTCGTGGATTGGATGATCACCGTGGCTTCCTCGGCGACGAGTAAGCCGTCGGACAAATCGTTGATATGCTCGAGGCCTCTCGTGAGTGGTTCCACTTCTGCGATTTTATCCGGCAAGACCAGGAGTTGAAACAAGCCCGTGTTATCGTTTGAGAATATCAAATCGTCGGTGAACTCGACCCTGTTGGTTCGGAAGTTGAAGGCGTACACTTGCGGCAAGAGCAGGCCGCCTACCGAATCTCCGACGAATGCCAGCCCTGGGCTATACCGATATCTCGTCATGCCTTGTGCTCGGGCTCCCTTCTGCAGTTCTCTCTTCCAACTGGGAACAAGCTGAACCGCCCACATATACCACTCACGAATGAACACTTTGACCGGGTCTGATTCGGTGACATACGCGCCATTCTGGATAGTGGCGGCGAGAGACCGTTCAAGCTGCTGTTTTCGCTCGCTATACCACGCCGTGAGTATCGCCTCATGGTTGAGCGTGGGACGTTGGTGAAGCAAGGCCAGTCGCCAAGCCAAGGCGGACGCATCTCGAAATCCGGAGGCGATTCCTTGGCCGCCTAGTTTCCCAATCAGCTTGGTCCAGTGGGAGGAATATAAATCTTACCAAACGGAGGGAAAACGTGAGCTGCGTCTCCTGCTAAGATCACCCGTCCTATTGACCATTTGTTGCAGCTTCTGGCCACGAACGAGAAAGGCCGCGATCTCAACGTCTTGATGCAGTCTAGGGGAAACCTCACAGGCTGTTCCAGGCCATACCAGCTACCAGGGTGTGTGATGTAGGGGTAGATGATTTTACCCGTCTCTTCTGGTGTCGCCATCTTGTGACCATCCTCTCCTGGTAATATAACAAACTCAAATCTCCACAGTCGATCAGTCTTTAGGCCGAATCGTCCGCAAACCGAAGGTCGCTTGTGGTTGCACAGGAACCGGAATTGCTTGGGGAAGAAGATGTCATAGATTTGTTCGGGCGTGTATCCGAGCCGCCAGAGGGGGAAGTCAGGGTGTGTCTTTGGTGTTGGTAAGGAGATCTCCCAGTTCAGCGCCACCCAAGTTTCGTCGTAGTCAGATCTGTATTCAGTCAGTAAGGCAGACTTCCTGGGGGTCTTTTCCTACACACTCTTTACACTTCTCCATAACGACACCTTTGGGTTCGAGATATCTCTTACGGACGTAGCCCGTTTTTCCATCTGCCCCGACGAGGTAGGGTGCCGATAGCTTGTGGACCTTTCCATGCGAATCTGTATATTCGACCGTCACTCGCTTGTCGTCCTCGGATATTCCTGTCACTGTTGACTCTGTGCGAATCTCAGATGGGGACAGCATCTGAATCCGATCCCGGATCGCTTTCTCCATCGCAGGCTGCTTGTGACAGATAAATCCGACGTGGCCAGTGCCACCTTCGGTTGTCGTGTAGTCCATGGTCAGGAGCGGCTTCTTGTACAGGTTTGTCTCGCTACCTGTGACAAAGTTGAAAATCTCCATACCTTCTCACCATCAGCTTCATTTCTGCCTCAAGCAAGATTGAGACACTTACAGGTCCCAATCTCCGTATAGACCTTGTCATAGATCCCTATTGACTGCAGTATCCGAATGCCATCCTCGTCCAAAGCAATTCCTCGAGGGTCGGTCGTGATGTCTTTCTCTCTCTCCAGCACAACATTGGGTACTTTCATTGCTCCGAGGAGCGCAGAAAGTACAACGCCCGTTGGACCGCCGCCGCATATTATCACGCCAGTCTCTTCAGTAGGGGATGTAGTCTGAGCCATGATGAAAAGGAACGAAAGCTAACGTTGGGTTGAGGTTGGGGTGAAACCGCAGCGAGGATGGAGCCTGTTCCCTACCTATATAGAGACTGTGGAGGGAAAACAAAGCCAAAGGGAACTAGTGATTGTTTTGCTCGCTATTAAAGCCATTTCCTTGGAGGGCCACTCTGCCACGTCCCGACCTCGCGGTCCGGCAGATGCTGAGGAAGGAGATCCAAAAACGGGAGCCATGGCCACTGGCAGGAGGCATCTTGTAATGTGGGACATTGTGGGGGAATCAATAACGTCCCACAATCGAGACGCTCCGCGCAAAGAGCAAGCTCTACTACTCGTAGGCGTACTTCCAGGCCCTCACACAGCTCTCAAATCCCTTGATTATCACTGGGCAGGACGGCAACGGGGCAATGCTTTTGATGTAGTGGGAGCGCTTCGGTTCTCTACGTCCCTGTTCCTGCCACTTTCGTTCGCCACGTATCAGTGTAGATCGACGAGGGAGGATTGACCAGGAGGATTCCTGTCTACATGGCGAGCGATGGGCCAATTTTAAGGGCATGCGGTCACACGTCGAGGCTACGTCTGGAAGGGGACCTTCGTCGATGAGGATGCTGTGAAATTGATGGTTCGTTGTAAAGTGACGAGACAAGAATATGGGGGGCTAGGGCAGGTGGCTAAGCCGAGGCCGATTTGATGCCTCCGTAGTGGCTGCAAGCTCGCCCCCGCTGGACCTGGAGGCCCCCCAAGGCTCAACGTCGGTGACTCGCGGGGGCCGCTTCCCCGGCTTTTGCGGAATCTCTTCTTTCTTCCCCACAAGATGCTTCACCTCCGTACAATCGCAGTCTTGTCCTCGAACAAATGTCGGTGGCATGACTTTCCCGTCCTAATGCAATGGGGGCGTCACTCATCATCCACAGCAACTACTCTCGGCAATGCCTGACCCTCAATCAACGCCGAATTCCAAAGATGGCACAAGGGGACGCCGTGCCTCCAAGGTCCGACAGTGCTCAACGTGTGGTCGCACCTTCGCTAAGACCGATCATCTCGAGAGGCACGTCAGATCCCATACGAAGGAGAAGCCCTTTGTCTGTACGAAATGCGGTAGGAAGTATGGTCGACAGTAAGTATTGCCAGAGTGGTATCTATCATCTTGCTCAGAAGTACTGTCTAGCGATACACTCCTTCGGCATCAGAAGGATCATTTAGACGAACCTTCTGTCGCGGTCGCACAGAAACAACGCCGGCCCAGCGATGAAGTGACCATAGATACCTCGCAAGTCTTCTCAAGCAATACCGCCGCCCTTGATGAGACTGCAATCTTGGCTGGAAGAAGCCCAGCGACCGCCAATGATGCCTCCGTTAATATGTACCCGAACAACTTCACATCCACTCAATTGAGTAGTGGGTTAGACATGTCACTGGACACATTCAACTTCGATCTCGAGGCCCAGTTCCCTTCCTGGCTCGTTGATAGCGACCTCCATAACGGCATTTTGGATACTCCTCTGGTGGCGACTATGGCAGAGCTGCGACCTGGCTGGCCAGAAAGCCCGTATGCCACTTTCGGCGGACCTACCAACTACAAGCCCGTTTCTAATATGAAACGGATCTGGTTCACAGCGAACGACGAAGGTGAGGACGGAATGCCGCAATCAGGACCTGCAACGCCTCCTGGCTCTCGCGACGAAGTAGACGACTTGTACCGGCAGACGCTTACTCAAAGCCTCCAAATCCGACCATTGAAGGAACAGACCGCTCTTCCGTCAGCAGATTTCCTCAATCTTTGTGTCAGGTCATATTTTGCACGATTTCACCCTGTTTTCCCAGTCGTACACGCTCCAACTTTCCGCCCTTCAAAGGCGAATTCGATGGTGCTACTGTCAATCTGTTCCGTTGGCAGCCTTTTTACCGGGTCCGTACATGCGATCCGACAAGGTGTACAAATATATGACAGGCTACACAAAGCCGTGCTTTCCAATTGGGATCGGCTCATTGCGCGAGGAATTGATCAGAAAATTTCGCTCATTCAGACTGCCATTATCGGGCAAACCTTCGGCCTGCTTTCTGGGGAGCCGAGGCATCTCGCAATTGTCGATGCATTCAACGGGACATTGATCTCATGGGCGCGACGTTCTGCGACCTTCAAGACAAAGAAGATGGTCGGCCTTGACCTCAACGTGTCCTCAGCGGAACTGGATAAGAAGTGGCGAGAATGGGCGCGAAACGAAGAGCTCATCCGTATCGCGCTGAGCGTCCATATTCACGACGCAGAGCTTGCTGCCATGTTTCACCATGAGCCTTTCCTTCGACATAATTCCCGTCAGCTACCGGTCGCAGCCTCAAATCAGACATTCATGGCTGTTCGGGCGGACGAGTGGCGCAAGGCATATCTGAGCGACCCAAGCAACCTGGAAACAAGCAACGCTACACCTGCCTCAATAGATGAGCACTTAGATTTCGACCTCCTCGCTATGCCAAACAACAGCTACTTTACGGCCTATACCGTTCTCGAAGGTATCTGCGCTAATATTGTGGAAACTGGGTTGAACGGCTCGACTCGTCCAACGCAATCGAGGCTGGATGAAATCATAAGCACGTTGACGTCGTTTCATCGACATTTTCTACAGGAATCAGCCGCCTGGGAGGCGGATCATATGGACATGAGCATATTGTGGCACCTTGCATTTATGATCATGTTTGCCGATTTTGACCTCCTGGAGCGAGCAATCGGGAGAGACGGCTCTGATCTTTCACCAGAAGACCTGCACGCAGTCACAATGTGGGCGAACTCAGAGCAAGCCCGACGGTGCGTGATCCACGGCTTGGTCATCCAGAAAAAGCTGGAGAATCTCCCGCTCGGCTTTGAGCCCGCAATCCATGTACCCAGAGCAATGTTCCGTGCAGGCATTGCCTGGTTTTGCTATACTCGATTTGGATCTGAGCAGGATGGTGGGCCACGAACAACAGGTCCCACGGAGAGCCCAGAGTACCCCGAGTTCAAGATAATAGGAGTCAATCCCGCTTTACTGCTCTTCCAAGCCAGCGGTTACAAGCATGGGAAGCCCACGACAACCGAGACCAACGCATCACTCAGCGGGCTGACCGACCTCTTGAGGCGGATAGGGCACTGGGAGATTGCGAGAAGATTTGCCGCCATACTAGGAGCCTTATTACACAACGAAGCCGAATGAGGGTCGATCAGCCATGGCGCTGAGCATCTCGGGTCCAGATCAGTTGCGCGGTTATAAGTACGAACGAAGCGGACGGCTGCTTCCTTGGCATATCAGGATATCGTTCCCCGGCTCAGAAGTCTAAAGGAGTGAGTCATCGAACCCGGGGACTTGATCGGGCAACCTCGCGCAGACGAGGCTGTGTTTGTTGAATTTATGTCGCCCGTGACTGCGTCAACCACAATGCCTTCAACTCGCCTTTGTGTCAGTCTCAACAGTATCGAGGTCTCACAGGGACTTCCCTAGTGCGACTATAAGACCGACCTCCTTTCCTGTGGAAGTGCTCTCCGGGGCGAGTCCAATAACAACTCGCCTGGAACGATTCGCATATCTACAAGCTCCCTTTCCGTTCAGCGTTTGACGTTCTGTAATGGAAGAAGTCACCCAACATGTTTCTAGCTGGTAGATGGGGGAAGACACAAAATTGAATGTGGCGGCGCCTCCTGAGTCTGCCGATGACCGTGGTGAAGGAATTGTGCATGCCGGATAAGGAGCATTTCCAACAGGATTCCGCACAGATCGCAAACCGATAGCGAGGGGTAGAGACAGCGCCAGGCGATCCTACACTGAAGTCAACCACCTGATTCAATTCCCAACCGAGCTCCGAGCGGTGTCCAGAGTCGCGATCCGAACCTAGAAAACATTATGTGCAATGCCAGACCTGACGGAACAGGCATAAAGATCATCCGGGTCGATATAGCACAACTGCAACCACTCTCGGCCAGACTTTCCCCTGAACGAAGCTCCGCGTTGTCCTGATGAAGATGTGGCTTGTGTAATTCGCAAGCCAGATTAACGAGGAATTCGAAGAGTAGTTGTATGATAACTTTCCTTCCTGTTTTGCAAAGCCGGGTATTCCAACTTGGTCGTGCATGACCTGAAACTCAGACAGTTCAGGGAATTGGAAGCAAGATTTCAACGACCTTCGCTTGACGCCGTACCATGGAAGCCATCTGCGGCAAAGACTTGCCAGATATCGAAGAGCCCACAAACGTCAGACTCTCAGATTTCTCCCTGCTTATGGCCAGGAGAACCATGGGTCTTGAAAAGGGAAGGCGAGATCCGACTCTGGATAGTGCCAGGATGCAGGAATGGACCTTACCATGCCATGCTCAAGCTATGTTTTCTGCTATGCAGTCCAACATGGGTGGACGTTCGTTTCACGTCAGCTGGGACCGATGGTGTCGAGGAATTCGAGAGCTTAATGACAGAGGCCGGTTATCCAAGGAGTGGGTTTCCAGCTACAGCATTCGTGGCAACCCGTTACCGGTCGACAAGAAGTGCCTGCCTGCTACAGTCGAGGAAGTAGTCAAGGACCTGACAGGCACCAGAATCCTCCCGACGCGCTTCCGGTCGGCAGACTAGTCTTTCGAGGAAAATGAATCTGAGTCGAAGGCACGTTCCGGCAAGTTGATGAAGGTCAGGGGAAGTTGCAAACGTTCTAGCAGGAGTAATAGGGGCTAGTAGTCTACATCTTGGAAACAGTGAATGGGGCTTGCACATAGCCGGTGTCCATGTGCGGCGTCGAAAAAGAGCGACAGCATGACGCGTCTTGTCGGATGTTCCTATCCAGGCAGGAACAGTACAGCGTTTCTGATGTAGGATCTAGGATCGCACCCCAGAAGAACTGGGCAAAGAGTGGGTGCAGCACCTCTGGAAAATTGAGGAAATTGATGACAGTAGCAGCAGAGCTATATCAAGAAGGCTACTCAATCTCGCACGTGTCGCGAGATGCTTGTTATGTATCTGGAAAAATGTAGCATGTGAGAGGGCGGCCGCCGAAAGTCGGCGCTGCGCCGCTCCGGGAAAGGAGCCGATAGAAAGAGGTCGGAGCTTCCCTTCTCAGCAGAGGCTGAGTAAGGCATCCGAGGGCGTTGAGTTTAGCCAAAATGCCGCAGAATGGGTGACGGCATAACCCGGTACGATGTAGACGAAGTCGCTTAACGCCGGCTGATACACGCAGAACCACTACCGGCCGCTTGGAATCTTACCGTGGACGGAGCATTCGCGAGGGAGGTACAGCGATTCATCTCAAATAAACAGCGACCCACCGCCGCGAAGGCCGCATTATTCGACTGTTCTTGTCCCTGTCCGTAGCATAAGAGCATGAGGCACGTGGGAGCGAAGCCTGTTGCGACCGTTGGGCTGAGATGGCTGCGCTGTCATCACTCATCACGATCGGCAAAGCGGCTCGCTTCTGCCGCCGGTGTCTGGCTGGGACCTACCTGGTCGCTGTGCGTTCTGCCGGCCCTCGCCCATTGCATGACGTTGCGGTCTCGGAAGTCGTCCTCGTTCCCCAGGGAATAAAAATATAATATGTAAGAGACCCGACGCCCGCATTCAATGTTGATGTTTGATGTCGATGTCGTCAATGTGACCATGCGACAAACACACGGTACTGAGTATTATAAGCGCATCACCAAAAACACCCGCAGTAGGAATAATAGTAGGTAGCATAAGATGGCGGACCCACAGGCGCTTTCACCGGCCCAAATACAGGCACGAGACCACGCGATGATGTCCCTGTCGCCCACGCACACGTCGTCACACGAGCTGGTGCGCGAAACGACGAATTCGGAATACGGCGACCTCGCATCGCCGGACGACGACGTGGCGGAGAAGGAAAAGGCCGAAGACCGCAGGATGCGGTCGTCCTTTGCAACGGGCCGGTCGAACGAGCTCGACCTCAACCTCCAGAAGACGGTGACCCGGCGGGAGACGATCCTGTCGCGCATCCGCACGCGCCCGCCGCTCGGCAACTTCAGCCACCCGCTCGAGCACCGGAAAACGACTGTCGAGGATCTGGTAGACTTCGACGGGCCCCAAGATCCCTACCGGCCGCTCAACTGGGCGATGAAGAAGAAAGTCATCACCACGGCGTTGTACGGGTTCACGACCATGAGCGCGACGTGGGCGAGCAGCGCGTACAGTCCCGGCACGGAGCAGGTGGCGCGGCAGTTCCACGTGGGCACGCAGACGTCCACGCTGGGCACCACGCTGTTCTTGTTTGGATTCGGGCTGGGCCCGCTGCTGTGGGCACCCCTGTCCGAGGTGTATGGGAGGAAGAACGCCGTGTTGCCGCCCATGTTTGTCGCGGCCATGTTCTCCTTCGGGTCCGGTGCGGCCAAGGATATCCAGACAATCATGATCACCCGCTTCTTTACCGGCTTCTTTGCTTCGGCACCTGTCACGAATACTGGGGGGGTGTTGGCTGATTTATTCCCTGTAAGTACATCTTTCCCCTGGCGCTCGGGGGTGAGTGGCCCGGACTGGTCTTGGTTCACGCCATATTCTGGAGAGCTAACAACCGTAATCTGGAGCTTTGTGCCACCCGTCTGCCCGTCTCCTTGCCTCCCATATCCCCTAAGTCCTAGATGCTAATTGATAACTATGCAGGCATCACAGAGAGGCATTGCCATAGCCACGTATGCCATGGCGGTTGTGATCGGTCCCGTATTTGGCCCCATCGTCGGAGCGGCCCTCGTGGTCCAGACTAGTCTTCGGTGGCGGTGGACTGAATACCTCACGGGCATTATTCAACTGTTCATCCTGTCTCTCGATATAATCTTCCTGGACGAGAGTTATCCGCCGAGACTTCTGGTATACAAGGCCCGACGCCTGCGACATCAAAGCGGAAACTGGGCCCTTCACGCAAAGTTTGAGGAGTGGGATGTATCCATTCAGGAGTTGGCGAACAAGGTGAGCGGATTGCTGCTGCATGGAAACGTTTTGGCCATGGTCCCACGTTGCCCTCCCGTACTGACCATCGAGCAGTTTTTGATCCGACCGTTCCAGTTGTTGACGACGCCGATCTGCGCTCTTGTGGCCCTGTATGCGAGTTTTTGTTACGGTATCTTGTACATGCAGCTCGGTGCCATCCCCATCATCTTCGCCGAAAATCGACACTGGAAGCAGGTCCCTTCGGAACTCCCCTTCCTGGCCATCCTGCTTGGAGCAGTGACTGGCGCTATCATCAATGTCTTCAATCAATTGCTGTACAACCGCAAAGCTGGAGGTAAAGTCGCTCCCGAGCTGAGGCTGCCTCCCATGATGTTTGGCTCCTTCTTGTTCGCTGCCGGCCTCTTCGTGACCGGATGGACGGCCGATCCCAGCATCCACTGGATCGCGCCTGTCATCGGGCTCTACCTGGCCGGGTTGGGCTTCTTCACCATCTTCCAGGCGGCGTTGAATTACCTTGTCGACACGTTTCAAAAATACGCCGCCAGTGCGGTTGCTGCCAACACGTTCCTGAGGTCGTGTTTTGCTGGAGCGTAAGTCAGAGCCTTTCTTGTGTCCTGGTAGGGGTGTTAATTATCCGCATCATGAGTGCTGACGATATACTAGGTTCCCACTCGTAGTCGCGCCGCTGTACCACAATGTTGGGGTACCTTGGGGGACGAGCATATTTGGTTTCTTCTCGGTAGCACTCATCCCTGTGCCGTTCGTATTCTACATGTATGGTAAGCGGATACGGGCCCGAAGTAAATGGAGTAGATTCTAGGGCTGCTGCTCCAGCCAGATGTACATACATAATGCCATCATGTCTCGTCGCGTTTAAAGCGTTCAACGCACGACAAGAATAGAACAGGAAGGAGTACAATACGATTGTGCTTAGCGGTTTTGTTGTTGTTTACGGAGTACTAGATACAATTACTGTACATGTGCTGTGCGCTCAGTACATCTACCTTAGCTTTTCTTAGGTGGCCCCGGGGCCAAGCTGCCGGGCTCGCGGGTTAAACTGAAACGCCGAATTGCTTGGCCCCGGAGGCCCCCAATTAGGCCTCTAAGTAAGGCTCTCCGGTTCGAGCGCCGACTGTATTTTGTTTTTTGTGAGGTCATTCTCTGCTGCGAATGTCAATCAAGTATTGAGTATACACAAGCGCCGGCGGCGTTCTTGCTATGCCCCAGTCTCTGCGAGGAAGTGAAGGCTCTGCAGGTGTCATGTCTTGAGATGAAACGAATGAAGCTGAATCACCACGGCACCGATCTGGCCAACATGCCAGCACCTTTCTAGGAGTCGATAACCTGCCGCATTTCATCATGATCTCATCTCTGCCAGCACTCGGCTTCTTCTCTGTGATAATCCCATACAACTGACCTGTGGGATTGTCGCTCGCGGGATGCCACGCAGAGCATTGGTCCTACTTGAACGGATCGGCAAACGCGTCCAAGTACAGGAATTCAACAATCAAGCTGCGCAGGCGTGGCAGGCTGCAGCATTCTTCGAGGAGGGTAGCATATACGACCGGACCCCCACACCCCTGCAATTCAGGCATCATTTTTTCTTGTCTGAAGATATGTATATGGCACGTCTCTTTTGACGTTCCCGAGAGCCATTGAGTCCTCTATCCTGTCCTGAGTCACAATGTTACCGAGTGAGGCACGACACGCCAGCGACGAGGAAGACGCCACCGAGTCCTCCTCCCTATTGAACGCACCCGACAATGGCGACAACCATCAGGACAAATCTCGTTCCGCCAGCAAGCTCTTGCTAAGGATCTATGTCATTGTCTTCTGCGTCAACCTTGGAATGCAGATTCTGCAGCCGGCGCAGATCCAAGTCTATGAGTCCATTTACTGCTCTCAATGGTATAAGCGGCATCCCATCGATGACCTACCCGGGCACAGCCACATACCGGAATCATATTGCAAAATCGCCCAAGTTCAAACGCAGATATCCACGCTCAAGGGTTGGCTCGAGTTTTTCTATGCGGCACCTGGTCTCCTCTTGAGTATCCCGATGGGCATCCTCACTGACAAGATTGGTCGCCGGCGCTTGATGATCCTCAATCTGACCATCTTGTGCCTGACGCAAGTCTGGACCACCTTCGTTACGTGGTTTGGCGGCCAAATTCCTCTTCGTGCTATTTGGTTGGGCGCAAGCCTCAATCTGCTCAGCGGTGGTACGATTGTCACAGAGCTGTTATATGTGGTATGTTGCTCTTTAGCACGCAGAGTGTCGGGATGCTCACCATTCTCCTGCAGTGTATTTTGACGGACATCAGCCCGAGGGATCAAGTGTACGTTTGGACACCGAGTGTTGCGACCGCAGCTGATATGATCTAGGGCCGAGACGTTCTTTCGCACCACCGCTTTTGGTCAGTTCAGTAAGGTGGTTGGACCCTTCACGGCAGCCGCATTGATGCGTGTTGACCCATGGCTGGCTGTCTACTGTGGACTTGCCTTCTTGGTTATTACCGTCATTCTTGCAACGGCTATCCCTGAGACTTTGCATTGGCGCACAGAGCCTCGCGACGAACCGGCCGAAGCCCACGAGCATCAAGCGGACCAAGATTCAAACGCAGCCCCTCGGAAACCACGATTTCTGGCCCTGCGACACCTTTTGAAGGTCTGGAGCGACTGGCGGCTGGTCTTTGTTGCTTTGACGTACCCATTCCGGCTGGTATGCTACGCCTTGGGCGATTTGCTCCAGCGATACGTCTCCGACCGCTATGGCTGGACGCTCGCCGACGCCACTTTGATCTACTCGGTGCAAGCGATTGCCGCCGGCCTGGTGCTTTTCACCGTGTTGCCCTTCATCTCTGGTTACATTGATCGAAAATTCAGGTATAGCATCGTCCAAAAGAATGTCGTGCTATCCCGAGCCGCACTGGTGGTCATGTCAGTAGCATATGCTCTGATTGGACTGGCCCCAACTGCACTCCTCGCACTCGTTGGGCTCTTGATCGAGACGTTGTCGACCGGCTTTCCGGCGACATTGCGAGCAATTGCAACAGCTCTCGTAGGAGACGACGATAGGGGCAGGGTGTTTTCGGTTCTGGCGATTGCGGAGACACTCAGCATAATGATGGCCTATCCTGTGACGGCAGCACTGTTCAACATTGGGATCGAGAAGGGAGGAGGGCCGTGGCTTGGTCTACCATACGATATTATTTCGGTGGCCGCTGCTATGGGCTTCGTAGGAATGTGCCTCGTTCGCTTCGAAAGGCCTGTTCAGTTATGACAAGGAGACTTGGATGGCCAGTCAGTGGGCAGATCCGAAGCATGCGGGCTAAACCATCAACCGCGTTCCGAAGAGAGGAGCAGCGAATCAGATAAGATCAGCAGGCGACGCCCCGCGTCATACACTTGCGAGTCTCGAGCTGCTTTGGGGGGAATCCGAGCTCGGTGCAAGCCAATCGTCGAATCGAATTGGTCATCTCGGTCGGGTTTTGGTACATTATACCCATGTCTAGCGGCGCCTGGGGTCCTCCGCAGCACTCTGTCGCGATCTGTGGTACATATTAGAAGATGATCACCGCCCTCCAATGTCCGTCATTAGGCCGGACCACTTGTTCCAACCCATTTCTGCCCGACACGTTGCACGTAGTCGAACTCCTCTACCGGCTCTTCGACTAAGCAAACGTCCATCATGGCCTCTGCAACAGGCATCCCGGCACAGAATCCGGCCGTCGAAGAGGATGCACCCCTCCTAGGAGGGCCAGGAGACGCTACACAACATCCCGGCCAGGGTCTACAATGGAACTTTGTCAAAGGCACGGGTAAGTCTGCACAGAACCCAGCACGCTGGAATGGTATTGTTCTAACAACTGTCAGCCATCCTCGCGCAGGCAGGCATCGTTATTCTTACAGCTCTGGTCTGGGCCGCGATCTTCGAGCAACCATTCATCTTCTTCTCCTACCACCCGATCTTCAACTCACTGGCCGTCCTGCTGTTTGTCCAAGGCATACTTGTCCTCCAACCCACTGCCGCCCAGAAGGACAAAGTCACCGGCACGTACGTCCATTCGGCGATCAACTCGTCGGCTGTGGCGCTGGCCATCGCTGGCCTGGTCGTGATTGAAAAGAACAAAGCTTCACACCCTGAGACACGGTTCCAGAGTGTACATGGCAAGATGGCACTGGTGGCCTATATACTCATCTTTCTGCAGTGGTTCGTTGGCGCTGCCATGTTCTTCCTGCAGGGATCCGTGTTCGAGGTGGATCGTGCTAAGTCCGTTTACAAATACCATCGGTATGTTGCCACCCTATGCAGCAACGGGTAGGGGCTACTTGACTGACGAAGAGACAGGGTTTCCGGGTACATCCTAGCAGTCTACATGCTGGCCGTTGTTGCAGCAGCCACACAGACAGCATACAACGTGAACGCCCTGCACATCAAGCTCTGGGCAGTCATTGTCGCTAGCATCCTTGTGCTTGTTGGAATAATCCCGAGAATCAAGAAGCGCAAGCTTGGGTTGTGACCGCATTATGGAATCCTGGAACCACCATATATAACGGACAAAGCTTGCCCTGGATATGGACTCTCGTGAACAAAGTCACTCTTTCATCGGAACATACTCGATCTTAGTTACAGCGTTCATCCACAGAGTATGCGTTGGTTATGGGCCCATTGCGAAAAATAAAGGTGTTCTGGGTCAGCATTGGACTATCGGGAAGCTCAAATATTTCGAGCATACCCCGGGCGGAAGGCTTTCGAGTACCAGGAATTTGAATACTTCCTTCACATGCTAGAGCGTCTAAGGCACCAGCGTGCAGAATGAACCCGGCAAAATATCATGACATTTAAATGTTTATACACTTCGCAAATGCCCGTCGACAAGGGCCCAAGAGAGTTGCGTTTGTGTGCGGAGAAGCACGGAATTATTTCTTCGGTGGCACCGAATGACGCCGAGGTGGTGAGGTGGTGAGATGTTGCCAGACCACATGCGATTTGATCAGTCACTGCTGCCTTTGAACTCTCCTCACTTTCATGCAATGTCTCACCTTATGCCACTGCTCTCGATGATTTAGTTACTCGCCCGCCTTTGCTGGCTCAATTCACTATTGCCCACAATGGCACTCAACCTGGAAAAGCAGCTGCGCTTTGTGAGCCTCTCCGAACACGCATCGTATTAATTCTACTGACCATCCCACTCGGTAGTATGGCGCATACCACCATGACCCGGTACGGCCCGCAACGTGCACCTGGAAACGAAGTCACTGATGGTTTAAGGTCAATATCGGGATACATATGGTTGGCGTTCCGATCATCTTGTGGACTACCTTCATCCTGGTATGGAAGCGCACTGCCGTTGAGATTCTAGCGGCTCACGAGAGACTCCAGTTCACAAACTCGGGCACCCTAGTACCGCTGCCGCAGTCCATGACCGTTCCTCACCTCGAGCTCAACGCCGGAACCCTCTTCTGTCTATGTTATTGCGGTCTATACATCCTACTCGAGCCGGTCGCAGGCACGGCCTTCGCCGCCTTGCTTCTAGCCGGTACCGCATATGGACATCACCTTGTCCAGGTGCACGGTATGACCGCCAATTTCTGGGCTGCCTGCGGCTTTATCGGATCGTGGGTTGCACAATTCGCGGGGCACGGCGTCTTTGAAGGGCGGGCGCCTGCGTTGCTGGACAATATCTTCCAAGCCTTCTTCTTGGCCCCCTTGTTTGTGTGGTTGGAGATTTTGTTCGCGCTCGGCTACAGGCCCGAGTTGAAGAGCCGTGTGGACAAAATGGTACAGCAGGACATTGCAAAATACCGCGAGTCGAAGGCGCAGAAGGCGAACGGGAACGCCAATGGGGCCGCGGTGAATGGACATACCAAACAGGCGTGACGAGCCTGCATGTCATGAGAATCCAGGGCAACTCGAGAGCATACGGGGATTTCCAAGGTTCAAGGGGCATCCGACCGGCGGCGGAGAATAATAAGGAGAAACCCAGCGCCGCGAACGACTCGTTCAGCTCGGCCGTTGGAGGAACGAAGTCCCTCAGACAGAAGACCACTCCCTCTACATTATACGATATCAGGCATCAGCAATGTCTACGGGGCTTCAATGATGGTGGGCAGAATGTGCGTTGGTATTGCTCACCCGCATATAATGCGACGGTGCAGAAGGAAGGAAGGACACACGACTTTGAATGGACAGTGTAGATGCTTTCACTTTCCCTTCACTGTACCTACTTAGCTATGTAAATTTATAGAACATAGTATGACCCGGCTGAAATCCCAGGCATCTTCTGCTTCCAGCTACGAGTATTACTGGTTTCTTCGAGTCCCCGCCGCAGTGCCATGCCAAGCCAAGCCTCTCAGCATATATTCCAGGATTAACCTTGCCGAGCTGGATATTCCCCCCATGTCTCGACCTGAAGCTTGGGCTGATACTGACCTCCTGCCACAAGCGGCTCGCGGGCAGAAGACAGCGTCTCCCAATGGCGAAAGTAAGACCTTTGCGTCAGCCAAAGATAACAATAGCTTGCTGTTGGCAAACAATGGCCCCGGCGACGACGGGATTGATTTTACAGCCCCATCGACTTCGAACGAGTAATTACAATCAACCTTTGTGCCTTTTGGATTTCCTTCGGGGGCTGACGAATGATATAGACGGGAGTCGCTGCGGGAGATAGGAAGGGCTAATAGCTACGAGGGCAGCCAGGATGACGCTGTCCTCGTTCCTTCAACCGACAACAAGTTTTTGTTGGCTACCCAAGAGAATGAGAGGCGTACAGCAATGCTCAACGCACAAGCCAACCACGCAAAGCGTCTTGCAAGCGCGAAAGATGCTGTGAACATTAGAAGGGCAGGCCACATTCACCGTCTCAGTCAGAAGCACGCCGCGGAGCTACAGCACGTCAAGTTTGCCGTAAGCCCAGCTCTTCCTTCAAGCCTAATCTTGCCAATTGGCCAGTCAAGCGCTGACTCTGTCAACATAGAACGATCAGATCATTGAATCCCTCCGCGTGGATCTCCGAGCTGAGGCTGATCGTCTAGCGAAAGAAGTCAAATCCGTTCCTGCCGTTGCGTCTGGACTCCTCAATTCGGATGATCGCGCACTTGCTGAGCTCAATGAGCTCTCCTTGTCCCGCAGCGTCAGGCAGGAGGACGCCCTCGACGTCGACGAAGTGCAATGTCGGGTGGACAGGCTCACTCATGCACTACACCATTTCCGTGCCGGAGCCGTCAAGGATCGTCTTGATCGGGTCTATCTGGAATCACTTCAGACTGCCGACCCTGCTGTTGGCGATCAGAATGCTCATGATGTGGCTGATCCAACTCAGGGGGCCTCTAAAGAAGAACTGAGTTCTTTGTATGAGGAAATTGACGATATGGTAACGATGGTTGTAGCTCATGATCACGGAAATGCATTGCGTGCGGCCCTTCAGGATATTCGCCGCGCCCAGATGCAGGAAACAGAGGTTGCGGAAGAGAAGGTTTGTTTATCTCTCTCTCTATGCTTTTATCTCTAGATACTCATCGAGCGTTCCTTTCAGGTTTATACAAAACTCTGTTCTCTTACAGTGGCGGTCGAAGGCCTTGCTGCAAGAGCAGAGACATTGCAGGCTCAGAGACATAATCTGCACGAACTGGAAGCGCAGGTCCGGCTTCTCGAGGGCGACAACGGGCTTCGTAAGGACGCAGTCGCGGTTGTTACGCGAGCGGAATCCAACGACACCACCCCAGCAGCGCACGCCCTCCTCCAGCATCTCAGCCTCTCCACGCATGCTCGTAAACCGTCTGAGATCGCCGACCTCCAGAAGCTCCTTGACGGGGTCACGACGAAACTTGAGCAAGAATATACCCAGAACGTCGCCAAGATCCTCAGTACCTCCGCACAAGCGGCAACTAGAAGACGAGCCGCATTGGAGAATGTGGCGAAAGCGCTAGCCACAGACGGAAGTCATGAGCTAGCTGTACGGGCTTTAGCAGAGAGTATTGCTGCAACTAGAGCTGAAATCGAAGATACTCAAAACTGAAATTGCGAGAGGCGAAGGTAAACCATGGCAGGCGACTGAGCGACAATCACTGATTTGTTCTGTCTCTGACTGGTGGCCTGTTCCATACGATGCGAACGAAAGGCAAGAGTTTGTCTCCCTAGTCTGGTTGGTGCAACCTTATGATCGATGCGTGCCGTCCACCGCCTGCTTGTCTGGATATCGCCACCGCAACAATGGGTGTTTGAGCAACAACACTCAATGGTACTCCGTACGGGTGACCTAGATCGTGGACATTCTTGCGTGCTTGTCACTCCATCTCCAGGATTGCCGCTGGTGCCGGGAAGCTCCACCAGTTGGCGGCACGGCGAATTCGGTCTAGGCGAGGGCTCGGCGCCAAGCTCGGAGGTCTTAGCAGTCGTCAACTCGGGCCACCGTCCAACAACTCGCCTCCTACTTTGTTCTAGCGCTCACACATGCTGCGGTCTCATTCCTCCCTTTATCTCTTGGACGCTCTTGGAGGAGCCGGTCTTCTAGAACTTTATCGGCGACTCCAACTCCGCCCAGGCTTGGCCCGTTCCGCACGTATGGGCGCAATGAGGCCTCTATCGCCACTTTTCCACCGCGTGGGGTGCGAACTCCCCTCTGCCAAGTCTGTACTCGTGGCTGTTGAGCGCATCTCTCTGCGGTCCAGCTCTTGGCTCCAGGGATAAGAAAATGACGGAAGTCTTGGAGTTGTCAAGACTGGTGCGGTCGCTCGGAGTCTGTGCCCCGACCAGATTGTGCTTCTGGTCTACATAAGACCTGGCTCGTGCCACTTTGTGAAATCATCCCGCTTCTCCTGGGCGTCAAGCAACTTGAAACATTTCTTTATTGCTGTGGCAGGCTCCATCAAGCAAATTCATCCAATAAATATCATTTGACTCAAGTGCCCCTCACTGACCTCGCGGCACACTGTCGACACGTCGGTTGGATTTTTTTTTTAAATCAGGAACACCATCTGTCGTCCGCCCATTATGGGCAAGAAGGGTGAAAGAGCCGAGCAAAACTATGCGAAACACCCATTCTTGCTCACTCCAGATGAACTTCTCAGCCATCTCGAGACGAGAATTGATTCGGGCTTGAGCAGTGCTCAAGTCCAGCAATATCAGGAGAAATATGGTCCGAATCGGCTTGAAGGAGATGGAGGAGTCTCTTGGTACTCCATCTTGGGAAAACAAATCTCTAATGCGATGATCCTGGTATGTTCCCGATCCAATGGTCTTGCCTTAAAACCTGCTGACAAGTCCACAGGTGCTGGTGCTTGCCATGGCACTTTCGTATGGTGTCGAGGATTTCGTCGAAGGCGCTGTCATCACTGCGGTCATCGTTCTCAATGTTCTGATCGGCTTCTACCAAGAATTCCAGGCCGAGAAGAAAATGGACGCCCTTCGGTCCCTCTCATCACCTTCGGCGGCCGTCGTTCGCGACGGCAATGAGATGACCATTCCATCCGCAGAAGTGGTTCCTGGCGATATTGTCTCAATCAAGACGGGTGACACGGTTCCCGCCGATTTGAGAATGTTCGAGGTCATGAACCTGGAATGTGATGAAGCCATTTTGACGGGTGAAGCCCTTCCGGTCGCCAAAGAAGTCGAATTTGAGGCGAAGCACGGTACGGCCAAGGAAGACTTGGGTCTGGGGGATCGACTTAACATAGCATATTCGTCCTCAACCGTCACCAAAGGACGTGGCCGTGGTATTGTGGTCTTCACGGGTATGTCAACCGCAATTGGAGGAATCGCCGCATCGATGCAGGGCAAACGACGGCCGGCCAATCGATCCATGTCGAGAAAGAAATATGGTCGGATGCAGCCCGTTAAGGGCGGTGCGTTACGCACTTATGATGGTGTCCGTAAGTTTTTGGGTCTCACAGGCGGAACGCCCTTGCAGATCAAGCTGAGCAAGCTCGCCTACATTCTCTTCGGCTGCGCACTCATCCTCGCCATCATTGTCTTTGGTGTCAACCGCTTCAATGTCACGAACGAAGTCGCCATCTACGCCATCTCCACCGGTATCGCCATCATCCCAGAGTCTTTGATCGCAGTTTTAACAATCACAATGGTTGTCGGTATGACGCAAATGAGAAAGCGAAAGGTGGTAGTTCGGCAACTCAGTGCACTCGAAGCCCTAGGAGGCGTGACCAATATCTGCTCAGACAAGACTGGCACCCTCACCCAGGGTAAGATGGTCACTAGAAAAGCCTGGATCCCCGGGGTTGGTATTTACAGTATCGAGAACTCGAACGATGCTTCGGATCCTACAGAAGGAACTGTAGTCCTTGGCAAAGCTGCGAAGTCACGCCAGGAGTTTGAGGCCGAGCGATTGGCCAGGGAAGAAGCTCTTGATCGCAAACGAAGCACTGCGGGCATCTCTTTCGATGTGCCAAATGAGAAGATGCATAAAGACGCAGAAAAATCCTCTGAAGAGACTCTGACAGCGGGCAAGGAAAGTCCTGAGATTACCCCGGAGCTCCAAGCATTCCTCGAATCCGCCGCTCTCTGCAATCTGGCCACCGTGCGCAGAGTCACCGAAGATGGACAAGAGAAATGGAAGACTACTGGCGACCCGACGGAGATCGCTCTCCAGGTCTTCTCCACCCGCTTTCAGTACGGCAAGAGGACGCTCGAAGACGAACACGGCTGGTCGCAAAAGATGGAATACCCCTTCGACAGCTCCATCAAGCGCATGTCGGTCGTCTACAGCAAGCCAGGCGAAGAACACCTGATGATCTTCACCAAGGGCGCAGTTGAGAGAATCATTGATCTTTGCACCACAGTCGGCGTGGGTGAACATGAAGAAACAATAACGCCGGCACTCAAGGAAAGCATTCTGGACCAAATGAATTTCCTCGCCGAACAAGGTCTCCGAGTCCTGGGCATCGCCCGGAAATTTACAGACATGGAAATCGAAGAACACTGCGACGATAAAATCGACCGCTCCGAGGTCGAGAAAGACCTCTGCTTGCTAGGCCTCGCTGGCTTGTACGATCCACCTCGGTTGGAGACAAAGGCCGCCGTCCAGGCTTGCACGACCGCCGGAATCACCGTGTCCATGTTGACGGGTGATCATCCGTCCACAGCCACGGCTATCGCAAAGGAAGTCGGAATCATCCCCAGGAACATGGGCACTTTGGCCCCCGAGGTCGCCGCGGCAATTGTCAAGACGGCGACCGAGTTCGACAAGATGAGTGACGCGGAAATAGACGCACTGCCTACCCTGCCGCTTGTTGTCGCCCGCTGTGCACCTGAGACCAAGGTCCGGATGATCGAAGCTCTACACCGCCGCAACAAGTTTGCGGCCATGACGGGCGATGGCGTCAACGACTCCCCATCCCTCAAACTTGCCGATGTAGGCATCGCCATGGGTCTCAACGGAAGCGACGTGGCCAAATCCGCGTCCGACATTGTGCTCACGGACGACAACTTCGCATCCATCGTCAACGCCGTGGAAGAAGGCCGCCGCATGTTTGACAACATCCAACGCTTCGTCCTCCACCTGCTGACCTCCAATGTCGGCGAGGTCATCCTCCTCATCTGCGGCCTGGGCTTCCAAGACCCGTCCGGCTTCTCCGTCTTCCCTCTCTCGCCCCTCCAAATCCTGTGGATCAACATGCTCACCTCGTCGTTCCCGGCCTTCGGTCTCGGCAGAGAAAAGGCGTCGCCCGACGTGATGGAGCGGCCTCCGCACGACAACAAGCGCGGCGTCTTCACCTTGGAACTCATCACCGACATGCTCGTCTACGGCACCATCCAAGGCACCTGCTGCCTGATGACTTTTGTCTTCATCGTCTACGGCCCCGGCGCCGACGGGCTCGGCCACGACTGCAACCACGGCTACAACCCCTCGTGCGACGTGGTGTTCCGCGCCCGCGCCGCCGTCTTCGCCGAACTCACGTGGCTGATCCTCATCTCGGCGTGGGAATTCAAGGCCATGAGGCGCAGCATGTTCCGGATCGACCCGCACTCGACCCAAGCTTTCCCTTTCTTCAGGGACATCTGGGAGAACCAGTTTCTCTTCTGGTCCGTCGTCCTGGGCGCCGTGTCCGTCTTCCCCGCCGTCTACATCCCCGGCTTGAACACCAGCGTGTTCAAACACAAGGGCATCAGCTGGGAGTGGGCCCCAGCGATCGTCTGCGTGTTCGTCTTTGTCAGCGGCATGGAGGCGTGGAAGTACGTCAAGCGGGCGATGAGGTGGTTCGAGAAGGAGGAGACCGAGGGCATGAAGGCCCGGAGACGCGAGGGTGGCGCCCTGGGTTTGAGGCAGGGCTTCTTCACCATGGCCCGGAGTTTCACCAAGAGCAAGAGTGAGGAGAAGAGGACTGTTTTGGAGATTGGAGATGCTTCGATGCACGGGCCTGGAAATGCACTTGGTCACACACACGGGTATGGCCAGGGCAGCGTCCTCCCCAGGGTCCGAGAGGAAGTGTAGATGTCTATGCGTATCTAAGGTTGCCTTTTTACCTCTTTTGTTTGCGTTTTTGACGGATCACGAGTATTTGAAAGAAGCAGGCCGCGATGGCCGATTGCCATCCCTGAATACTAGACTGGATGTACTGTACATGGTATGATATTGTCACGTTCTCAAGTCAAGTCGATGAAAGTGGTGTTTATAAAGAATGAATGTACGAGATGAATAAAGAGCGGGTGTCCATTTTACTGTGGACTTTCAGAGTATTGTAACACTAACACTATCTTTACTTCTCATCTCTTGCAGAATTGAACTGCAGGTGTCGACTCCTGGTCTCCCTCCTGCACACGCTCCTCCATGGTATGGGGCGCGCGCTGGACGGGAGCGGAAAGCACTTACAGTGAGAGGTGTTGGTGTAATGGTCCCGTATGCGTTGGGCTACCAGAGCTCGGGGGGCTAGGCGGATTCAGGGTTTAAGGACTTGACGACTCGAGGGCTACTTCCTTACTTCCTGCTTCCTTGCTTCGTCCTGCATTCCGTACACCACAATCTCTCAAATCGGACAAGAAAACATATCTAATCCCGTATTTACACGATTTGGAGCACCACTTGCGCTTTACGATAGATCGGCTCGATAGATCCGCACGATGAGAAGCGCGCCCAAGAACTCGCATTTCTGTATGCACAATACTAACTCTCGCGCGTGAAGCAAGAATAAATAGCCTCAAGGCGATGAATTATGCCTTCACCGCCTCGGTAGTGGACGTTGATGGCGATTCGACAGCCGCAGGCTTTGCGTCCGGCGCGGGCTCGTTGATGGACCTCCACTCTCCCGCAAAGGCGGTGATGAAGGCCGCGCCGCTCATCGCCGTCGTGAAGATCCACGCGTCTCGGAGACCGATCATGTACGAAGCAACAACGGCGGCGAGGTCCCGAGGGTTTGGGAACGCTTGTCGTAGGCCAGTGGCACCTGCGGTCAGCACGTGCGCGGGGGTGACGATGGAGTTACCGCCTGGGAGAGTGTCGATGAGACGATTGTTGAGAATGGCCTGTCCGGTCGATACGCCGAAACCTCCGCCGACAAATTGGGCGACTGTCGTACTACAATTAGCTTTTTGTGCAATGCGAAGGACCAACCTGCAAGAGACTCCGAGAACTTACACATGACGATCCCCACCGTGACTGACAGATCTTGTCGCGAGGAGACCTTCTGCGCAACCATGGCAGGGAGCTGAATGACGATGCCCTGCCCCACACCGGCAATGATCTGGAATCCGATCCAACGTCCGGCCGATGAACTTGGATCCAAAGTGTAGTATAGACCGGATCCAATCGTGATCAGGATGCCACCTGCCCAAAGGAAAGGCTGGTAGTATCCGAACTTTCCCAGCATGACGGAACTGATGAAAGTGGCCAATGCTTCGGTTTGGCAGACGTTAGTGAAATGGCCTTGAAAAGAGAGGATCTGACTGTTCCATACAGAATGAGAGGACGCTAGGAATTGTGCGCACACCACTTGTCGATGACGAGACCCCTTGGACGGCCTGAAAGTAAATGGGAAGGGTGTATGTTCGGGAGACCCCACCGGCGTTGGCGCTGGACACGCAATATGGTCAATTTTCAACATCCCACACACGATCGAGCTTCTTGTGCTTACAGGAAGCTGTAAATGGTACATGCTGCAATGGTACGACTCTTCAAGAGTCGCTTAGGAATCAGAGCAGTGTCACCCTGTATCCACTCGGCGGCGATGAAGGCAATGACGAGCAACCAGAAAGCCACGAGCAAGCCAATGGAGAAGCCAGAGCTCCAGGCGTGGTCTACACCACCATCCTGCAGTACGAGCAGCAAGCAAATCCAGGCACCTAGTCCCAGAACAACTGCTAAAACATCGAACTCGCGAGGGTATTGTCTCCAAGGTGGGGCTGTGACAGACCGGGAGTGTGGCGGTGTGGTGAAAAGGAAAAGGATGACGAGAAACGTCACACCTCCGATGGGCAAGTTGATCCAGAAGCACCATCTCCAGGTGAGATCTTGGGTAAAGACTCCACCAAGCACAGGGCCCAAGACGGATACACAAGCCCAGATGGCGCCAAACAACCCCATAACCATGGATATGCGCGTGGGCTGCACAATGAATGCGGTAATGATATAGCATCCTGAGGTGAGACCCGCTCCACCGAGACCCTGGACTGCACGGCCGGCAATGACGGCCACGCTATTGGGAGCGAGAGCGACCACGAGGCTTCCAATCTCGAAAATGAAGATGCAGGAAAGGAAGACAATCTTCAGCGGAAAGTATTTGTATGCCTTGCTCCAAACACCTTGAAACATGGCCAGGCACATGAGAAAGGCGGAGCCATACCATCCGACCTGGTCGACGCTGTGAAACTCTTTTGTGATCGTTGGAATTGCGGTGGCGATGATGCCCTGTTTGAAGGATCATTGGTTAGTTTTGCTACTACCAGCCAAGAGAAAGACGAGGTGTCTACTCCTCACCATGTCGAGGGCAACAATGAACATGGCGAGCAACAAAGCAACGAGTAGTATCGATTGTTTGAGTGCGCCTGGGTACGAAGGCGCCGTGGCTTCGGATGCGGGCGCTTTTGACGTTGTCTGTGATTGCATTTCTACTTCCGCAGTGGCTCCCTTGGTCTCGACGGTGTGATTTTTCGGAGACGACGCATCGTCGAATTGGAGCTCTGCCATAATGGATCAAACAGTTCTGCCACGGCAACGAGCCAAAAGGTCCAAAAAGAACTCAAAGCATAGGACAGATGTGGCGAAGAGGTGTTTGGGTGAAGGTTGTCAAAAAAGGTGGCTTCTCAGACGCATCGATCGAGAAAGTACATCACCATCATGGACGCCGTGGGGATTACGGAACGAGAGAAATGGATTCTGGTACCAGGTGCGTATGAGCTGTGTAGTGCGAACAGAAGCAGAATGCCTCGAGGACGATAAGAGCATGCCGGGGTACAAGCACTACAAGGTCTCACTAACATCTACAGGGTTAGCCATTCACTCGGGTCGGCTCCTTCCTTGATGCTTGCAGCGCCCAGGAGCGCCACTGATCGCCCAAAAGGGGGGCCGTCCGAAACATTGTACAGTCGTTTACTCGGGAAACACGGCACCCCGTGGGATTGCACAGTGCATGATAAATGCGTCAACCCCTGGACATGCAACCGCTGCAAGTCCTCGTACTGGTACTCCATACTGTGTACGAGTCACATTCTCCGTTGAACACAAGCTTCAGCGACCGCTAGCTTCGTGTGTTGCGGGAGCTGTCTTCCCCAGAACAAGCGACTAGCAACTCCTTTGAGCTTATGCTGCTTGGATACGCTAGCGTTCGCCCAACACGACGAGGAGTCTCCTATTCACACAGGCTCGCGTGAAGTCCGGAAGTTTCTTCTCTGACCGTATCCTTTGTCTCCGTACTGAGCGCATACTCGACTCCGATCGTCTGACTCAACAGAAGGACTGCACTGGCCCTCGGTCTCCGCACCCGATCCCAAGCGATTAATCTCCCCATCACGTCGTCCACGTGCTTGACGCCCTCCATGACCACCTGTAGAGTTTCTACATCTTCGATCGCGACACCAGCTCAGTAGCCAGGGTTTGGAAGCATTGGGTCGCCGAAGAGCTCTGAGCAGTCATCTTTAAATGTCAAGAGGTCGTGGGCCTCGTATTTAGATGTACCACTTAAGACTGACAAGACTGGCAAATGGGTGACAAGACCGCACGTGCAGGATGTGCATTGCATTGAAACAGTAGGTGTCACCGGAGCGACTCGACACGAGGAGATGATCTCTCATACTCGTAGGTGGGCTCACTCAATCACTTATCTCGCTCAGGTCCACGACGCGAGATATGGATGGGCCCAACTAATGGACCTTTGTCCGATTCGAGGGCGTCCGGGCATTGAGTTGCATACTGTAGGCACATGCCGTTGGGATTGGGGTTGGGACTGAGCTTTCTTCATTCGAAATTTCTCGCCCAAGCTACTGTAGCTGGCCACATCAAGACGGAAGCCTTGATTCCTGACTAAAATACATTCGGAAAATATGGGAAGCGATTCAGCTTCCCTCAAGCAAAGAGACGATTTGGCACGCAGTTTGCGCCTGTTCAGATGATATCCACGCATTCGAAGAGCTTAGGGGAAAGCACATCTCCTCTACAACACTCGTCTCAAAACAGCCACCAGAACGAAGTACAAGATGCACAGCTCTAACGCGGGGCCAAAGTCTGCCCGTCGAATCGCCAGATTTGATGCCGAATCGGCCGAAGAAGCAGGCGTGTCCGTGGAAGTTCCAGTCCCAGGGGTTGTCATTGTCGCTGTGGATGAATCGTCCGCGGAGGAATCACCAAAATTCCCACATCCGCCACTCCAGGGAAAGATCGAGTTGCCCTCCTCCTGATCGCCCAAGCTGCCGACATCCCCGCTCGTCCGCGGTCGGCAGTAGCATGAGTAAGGCTCTTGGGTGAGGGTTCCGAAAATGGTAGTACACCCAGCCCCTAGCGACGTGCCCGTCACGCTGTCGTAGTCGCAGTTGGCGATGAAGGAGTAGTTGGAAACACCGTGCTCGATGGATTCGAAGTAAGTTGCACAGACGCAGGGGCCGGACACGTCGACGACGCAGCTGACCTCGTCGCAGCAGCGGATCACGCCGCAGCCTAGATCGTTGTACGTCAGGGAGGAGGGGCACGTCATTGATTTCTCTCTTTCCGTCTCTCAGACGCCTGGTTCAACTACGGTATTTTGGACAACAATCGTGATGGAGGAAAATGCTGGACCGAGCCACAAACACACAGAGAGAGCACGCGTGAAAAAGGCGGATACATGATTCTTTTATCTCTCCAGTCAAGCCAGCTCCTTACATGGGCATGGCTTTCGTTCGTGGCTCGGGCTCTCGTATTCAAGCAGCCAAGAGTGGCCCAGCTGCGGGATAGCACAGAATACGAGAGGGAAGAAATCAAGTTCTCTGAGTCGTTTTTGCCGACGCTAGGAGGGAAGAAGCACCTTACCAAGATGTGGTTCAGGGGTTCGAAGCCTCCAATATGTTGGAATTTCGAAAGCGTTGGCCTCTCAGAAGGCGACATAAATTGCCATACAGGGAGGACTCTGGTGGCGGTCCACCTTGGGTGAGCACCAGAATTTTGTGAAGTTGAGCGCAAACGTTCAAGCAAGAGATGCTGGGGCCTGGGATCTGATCCGAGATGAAGAGATACATCAGGTTGCGTCAGGCCACCGACGGATTCTTGTGCTACCTCTTGCGTAAGTAGATGTGCGTAAGTAGATGCACGGTTCGTGTTGAGAGCAAGTAGAGCAACCGGAGCGAGGGGTGGTCGTTGGCGGGAAATCTGCATCTCGACGCCGACTGGCTATGTAGTTGTCGGCAAGCTACAGGACTGTGTTGGAGGAGTTCCCCATGGCTGTGTCGAACTCCACAAGACGCTTGCTTCGCATACGAAAGCCTCAGCTTCACCTCAACCTCGTATTGTTGCCGAAGGCAGGGGATTTGGCACCTTCCTCAACAAACCTCATATCATGATACCACGATGCTGCCCTTGCGTTGCCGCTGCCTCCATTCCGAGATCAGCTTCGTGAACTTTGTACCGTCTTGATGCCTGGAGCCTTGTTCACGAAGGGTTTGGGCCACCGAGACAGAGACTTCGCACCCAACGTCCGGTAGCCTTATCACCAGCGCAACAAACCCTCAAGCCGAATGGTTCTATCGCGACAACGTTAACGCGTCTCTGAATGTTTTCGTCAAGCCGGACGGAACTACAGAGCCAGTCCATTTCCTCATAGGCGGCATCCGCATCCACTGCAAGCAAGTTGGTGGTGGTTTCGGATACCCGACCATCGACGAGACCACTACACCCGACGGCATTGGCCGGTATAACTTTTTCAGCCACGGGCCCGTGATCTACTGGACGCCTTCAACGGGCGCGCACGCCGTGTACGGTGACATCCCTCAGAGATAGAAAGGCCTGGGCTACGAGCGCAGCACTCTCGGCTACCCGACCACCGACGAGACATCGTTTGGTACGCGCGGCGGCCGCTTCAATGAATTCCAATTCGTTTCGATCAACTTTTTGTCTGCGACTGGGGGCACATGAGCAAATCGGCGCTTTGCCAACCAGCCTCTCGGCTAGCCAGAACTTCACCTTCCCCTCAGGCACGCCTGTGGGTGGATGGACGAATGTCGAAGTCCACTCTGACGGTTCTGTGCGTTTTCTTGGCGACTTCCGCGACAGCGGGTTTGCGCCCATGGACTTCAACGTCGTCGCTGTGGCCAAGGATGCCGACAATGTGGCGTACTCGCTGAAGCACTCGGGCAGCCTGGGCGGCACTATTGGCGGCGGTCCCAGGGACAATGCGTGGGATTTGACAATTCATCACAATGAAATCAGGGACAATTGGCGCTCGTTGGTCGCGAGCATTCAGGTCGTGGGCCACGCCAATACTAACTTTGACATTGGAGGGACGTTGTCAGCGGCGTTGAAGGTGCTGAGAGTAGTCGGAACTGTTATCTCTCTAGTGTGATCGTGGGTAGGACGGGGACGGCGCACCGTTGTTGTGGTTTTCTTCTGCTTAATTGGTCAATGATTTTGATGGAGACTTTGAGATGTCTTGGAACAGTACACTAATATGACGCATGAGGTTTGCCAGGAGGTCCTGCGAAGAGGAGCGCGTATGGTATTTGTCTAAAGAAGCTGCCACTTGACGTCGAGTTGAAGTTGACGTTGAAGTAAGGGCCTTCCGACGTCCCTTGGCTCTCGCCGTCCGACCAGTTAGTATCAAGGGCCACAACAAGAGTCCTGTGTCTATAGTTGATGGTCTCTATTCGGTCGTGGCGGAATTTGAAGAGAAGAACCATCTCCCTCAAATGCAGCGAATAGATCCGGTTTGTGCACGCAAAATATATGGGACATGAGCGTCTCGCTGCTGATGCCGAGAGCCTGTAACCGGTACCGAGATATTGACAGTATCTTGGGAAATGCTTTACTTAGTATTCGTCGTGGTCAATCTTCGAAGCCAGACCGAGGTTATGACTGCAGTTCGAACATTCAAAACCTGACCTTGCCTCATCCTTGGGACGCGTAAGGACGTCTGATATAGTGCGGGTACTCGCTCATTGGGCCCTACTATAAAGTTTAAAGCTCCAATAACGAGAGTATCTCCATTCCGAAAGCCGTCCTGTCTCTTACAGATGATAGATCGCCTGAAAGGGTGGGAATGCTCGACCGTGAGTGACGCGCAGACTGATTGACAGCACAAGAGCAAATTCAGGGTGACTGCTGAGGATCTGGCGGAGGCGGACGACCACTGAAGCGACTCAAGCCCCGAAGATTTTCCGCCAGCTCTCTGACAAAATGTTCAATTCAACCTTTCAACCTCCGACTCGCATTTTGCAGCAGCCTCGCAGCAAATCATTCGAGTGAGACTGCCACCGGGATTTGGCGCGATGCGCAGCTACGACGTAACCGGTCTGCGGACGGCACGGTGAACCCCAGCATTCGCAGCAGCATGAGATCGCGCTGAAGAGAGCTCAAATGGCTTCGCATGTGTTGCCCGCCGCCGCTCGACATGCCTCGCTCGTCGCGGAGAATATCTCGACGGCGGCCGTGCGAAGACGCGCGATATTCTTGACAGACCTGACAGGCAGGATCCAGAGACCGGCATTGACCTGCGGCGGAAGAAGACTACCTTGTCCACCACAGACTCGACACCACACCGCCGCCACCGCCGACTCGCCTGGACGCTCGCCCTCCTCCTCCTCCGTCTCCCCCTCGGAAGTCTCCCATTTCTCCCGTCTAGCCTCATCATGGTGGGATCCGCACGGCCCCTCTCGTCTCCTCCATCTAATGAACCCCCTTCGCCATGACTTTATCAAGTCCTGTCTTCGGCGGACCTCTTCCACACCGACCGACCTGCCGGACTCCGAACCCAGAAAATACAGCTACCTCGACATAGGCTGCGGCGGGGGCATCTTCGCCTCGTCTGCCGCCCGCCTCCCCGACACAGCGCGAGTGACTGCAATCGATCCCACGCCGGACGTTATCGCGGTCGCGAAATCCCACGCCCGGAGCGACCCGTTCCTCTCACAGCCAGGAAAACTAGAATATCTGAACTGTGCGATTGAAGACCTCCCCTCTATCTCCGCCGAGTCTTCACCTTCACCTGCCGACAAGCGAGAGCGAGAGCGAGAGCGAGAGCAATACGATATAATCACTGTGTTCGAAGTGCTCGAACACATCGATTCTCCTTCCTCGTTCCTCGAGACCGCGATCCCCAATCTAAAGCCCGGGGGTTGGTTGATCGGCAGCACCATCTCGCGCCACCCGATCGCCTACCTTACCACGAAGCTGATCGCCGAAGCGCCGCTTATAGGCGTGGTGCCGAGCGGGACGCACGACTGGAATAAATATATCAACCCGGGCGAGTTGCGACAGTATTTCGAGAATGGCCGGGCGCCGGGTCGGTGGGGCGACTTCGTCACACAAGGCGTGGTATATCTGCCGGCTGTAGGCTGGAGAAATGTAGCAGAAAGCGAAGACTTTGGTAATTATTTCTTCGGGGTCCAGAAATTGGAGTGACGTGGACGCATAGACGAGATGGGCAGATCGACGGGTGGGAACCGTTGTGTCAAGGCCTGAGGATTACCTCCGCGTTGTTATCGATGATACAGAGCACGGTACTTGAATAAAGGGTGTTGGTCTTTTCGCCATGTTGAGTGGTGGCGGACTTGAGCACAACAACCAGGATGAGTTTGGAAGACACTGTCGTATCGCAGCATTGTACCAATACAGGACACAAATCAACAGGACAAGGTGGAATGTACAGGTATAGAGTTCCAATGAGGATTGACGATATGCCTCAATGTATAAATTAATATAATTGGCTGGAGCTCAACTCAGTGGAAAGAGGGTATCATACGTGTTCAACTATGGTCACATTTCTAGAATTGAGGCATCATTGCCCCCCCAGAGTCTTCCAAGGACTCCGTATTCGCATTCGCATTCGCAGTCGCGAGACCACCTGATGTTGTCGAGAGACCGAGCAAAATGTTGGCCACTTCCAGTTCACCTCCTCCCAGCTCTCTTGCCAGCTCTCTTCTTCCTTGCTGGGGCCTTTGACTTGCCTCCACCAGTCGGCTCACCATCGAGCTCGGCGTCACTACTGCCTTCAGTGTCGACCTGCGTAGCCGGTGGCGTCGTAGTGGATGGAACAAGAAGCCCTTCACCGATCAATTTGGCGCGGCATCCGCTGAGGATCTCCTTGACTTTGTCGTCATTCCAGTCCTTGCCATGAGAAGTAGAGCCGAAGATGGTGTTCAGAAGGGAAATGCTTGCTTTGTCGAGTTCGTCACCGGGTGGTGGTAGTGCTGCAGTTGAGGTGCTTGTCTGAGGCTGACCTGAGGATGACCCGCGACCGTGACCTGGTGGTTCCGCTGGTCTCCGCCGTCCTCGCACAGGGATCGTCTTCTTCACTGCTGCTGGCCCGGCCTCTATGACCGCACCCTCAAGGTCTTCTGGTGCTAATTCGCCGTTCGCCACCATTTCCTGTAGTTTCCGCTGAGCGGAGATCTGCATCATGGCATCGCGATGTTCCTCTCTCAGGCCCTCCATCAAGAGATCCTTGGTCGCATTTTCTTCTTCCAGTCGCTGTATCATCTCCTTCAATTTCTGGATCTCCTTGGTCTGGAAGGTTTGATGGTGCTCCATACGCTCCATGAGCGACTTTGAGATCGCTTGTTCTTCCTGGAATTTCTGGCTCATGGTGCGGGCCATCTCTTCGAACTTGGCGCTCCGCTTTTCGAGCCGCGCCTTTTCCTTCTCAAGCTCTGGAACAAGTCCCTTTGCAACAAGGTCATGCTCGCTCTCGAGAGCTTGGAGCTTCTCGGTGGCTAATCGACTCTCTTCTATTGCACGCTCTGCTTTCTTCGTAGCAACGGACGCCTTGTCCACGGCCCGCTCCACCACCTCTTCGAAATAAGTTCTTTGGCTTTCCAATTGACTGGTGAGCAGATGGGTATACTCTAGAGCGATATTGTCCATCTTGGCCATTTCGATGTCCTCCTGCCCTTGAAGAGCAGTTGGCTCACGCCGTCGGCCTGGTAGCTCAACCAATTTCTCACCGGGTTGTGCAGCGTCTTGGATGATGCGATGGACGTAAGCATCGCCAATGTAATCCCAAACTCTCTTGCTCTCCAGTTCCATGCTGAACGTATGGCTAGTCTCTTCGAAATGTGCATAGGCGTGTTTCCCTTCATATCTGCCACAGCCGACTTTGCCGCATATCAAGCATTGCCACAAGCTCGTGTCTGCATGACAGACTTCACACTCAAGCGGTCCCTCATAGAATTCGAATTCTCCAGCAGAGGTCTTACTCTTCGATTTAGACAGGGTGAGCCGCGACGAGAAATCGTCATGAGTGTACCGACAAACGGGACATCCACCGCCACTCCATTTCTCCAGGCATGTACAGTGGAAGACATGTTGACAGGGAATTGTCAATAAACCGGTCGTTTCATCCATCCGCTCAAGGCAAACAGGACACGTGGGGAGTTCAACAAGCGATGGCGTCCGAGGAGCGAGAGGTTTGGTGGTCGCTGAAGTTGAAATGAAGGGATCATTCGACATGCGAGGATAGCTGGTTGTTGGTGAATTCAGCCCACTGTTCTGTTCCAGCGACGAAGTCTGGATCAGTTCCACGGACTTGAGAAAGACGACGTGGCAGGTCTCTGGCTAAGAAAATGTCAGTTCCGGAGCGGAAGCCACTCGCCAGAGAGTACTCACCTCCATGCTATTGAAGACTTTGCCGTTCCACTCATACTGCCATTCTCTTGCCCGTTTTCCATTCTTGAATTTCATCAAGACCATATACCGGTTCGCCCTGGACGTGCGCACCATCCTGAAATGGCTAACCTCGTTCCTTGTGCCCTCACCAACCCAAGATAAGAAGTCTGAGGGAGTCATATATGAAGGAACGGCCAATATACAGAGCGTCGTACACTCTTCATCCTTGGGAGGGGAGTGAGGCTTCGCCGACGGCGCGTTGCGCACCCCATCGCTCCAGAGATCGCTGGACCGGTATGCTGAGTCCTTGTACAGTCCTGACGTCTCTTCTGAATCCCTGTAGAGGTGCACAATACCCCAACCCTCCACTCCATCGCGGCCCTGTAGAGCTTCAAATCGGCCCTTCATGTGATGTCCAGATATTGCACTTCCGATGCCTTTTTCGATTATATTCTCCTTTTGACCCACGCTAACCACGCCTTCGGGTTTGGTCGACATGTCTGCGCCTTCGAGGACAATGTTGTCCAGCCGGTGGTCTTTGGAATCGGAATGCGGGATCTCAAGGTGCGGTTGTTCAGGCTGCGCGGAGATCCGGGAACGACCAGGACTCTGAGGTGATTCTCTTCTTTGATCGAACGAATGATCCCTTGATTGACGTGGTCCTGAAGTATTCGAAAAAGGCCTCAACGCCTTGAAGAAAGGTAAAACGCTCGGAGGGTTCAGGTCTTCACTCTGCTTGGGACTAAACGACTCGGTAAACAGTTCGATTGCCACGTGAAAGAAATAGTCAGGCATTATCGCTAACGCATGGCTTAATGTCCTGGAGAATGAAAACTGGTGTACAATAAAAAGGGTAATCTGTAGCTGCGTATGAGAAATAATGGAAGGTTGAGCAACACGCGGAGCCGACGCAGCGCAAAAGCACCGATATCGACGCCGTCTCAGGTACAGTGGCAAGTCACAGGATCACTTCTGGAAGACATGTCTCGAAGCTTCCGAAAGACATCAGGACAACATTAAATTTGGAGATCGCGTTCTACGAAGAAGAGAGGATAATTGGGAGAGGTACTCCATACGGAGTAAAGAGATGTTTATTCTGCATAATGCTACTTCTCTCGCATGCTTGGCGTTCTATGCCTGCGCGAGCGACGCTCTGTTGCCGCGCCTTCATGAAGATGCCATGTCCATGTCACTAATCCCAATGGCTCGCCACGTCAAACGCCACGTGAATCATCAATCCGGAATCCGCCATTCAGTGCTTACTGACCGCCACGAAGTCTCAGCACCAAATGCAAGGTGCTCTCCTTCTGGATGTTGTAGTCGGATAGCGTTCGGCCGTCTTCAAGCTGCTTGCCAGCGAAGATCAATCTCTGCTGGTCAGGTGGGATACCCTCCTTGTCTTGGATCTTTGATTTGACATTGTCAATGGTGTCTGAGCTCTCGACTTCCAGCGTAATCGTCTTGCCCGTCAGAGTTTTGACAAAAATTTGCATTCCACCGCGAAGTCTGAGGACGAGATGGAGGGTCGATTCCTTCTGAATGTTGTAGTCGGAAAGGGTGCGGCCATCTTCAAGTTGCTTGCCAGCGAAGATCAATCGTTGCTGGTCAGGTGGGATGCCCTCCTTGTCTTGGATCTTCGACTTGACGTTGTCAATCGTGTCTGAGGATTCGACCTCTAGTGTGATCGTCTTGCCGGTGAGAGTTTTGACGAAAATCTGCATTCCACCACGGAGACGGAGGACGAGATGGAGAGTTGATTCTTTCTGGATGTTGTAGTCGGAAAGGGTGCGGCCATCTTCAAGTTGCTTTCCGGCAAAGATCAGACGTTGCTGATCGGGGGGAATGCCTTCCTTGTCTTGAATCTTGCTCTTGACGTTGTCGATGGTATCGCTCGACTCAACCTCAAGCGTAATGGTCTTGCCAGTAAGAGTCTTCACAAAGATTTGCATTCCACCTCGGAGACGGAGGACCAAGTGCAAGGTCGACTCCTTCTGGATGTTGTAATCGCTCAAAGTGCGGCCATCCTCGAGTTGTTTTCCGGCGAAGATGAGGCGCTGCTGATCAGGAGGAATGCCCTCCTTGTCCTGGATCTTGCTCTTGACATTGTCGATGGTGTCGCTCGACTCAACCTCGAGGGTGATGGTCTTGCCGGTCAGAGTCTTGACAAAGATCTGCATGATCGCGGAGGTAAGAGGATGTAGTGATTGATGTAGTGAGTTGAAGATGAGATGAAAGATCGAAGAAAGACTTCCGAGTCTTTGGGTTGTCGAGGGTGGTGTAGTGGGTAGGAAGGAGAAGAAGAGAGAGAGAGAGCGACAGATTGAGGACCCTGCCTTAAGTAGTCATTAGTCACTCCGAGGGTGGCAGGCAGGCAGTGACAAGGTGGCAAGCGCAGTCGAAGTGGCGCCCGCAGTGGCCGGGCCAATCAGAATTTGCGTTGGCCTCCCGCTAGTATCAGCCAGAAGGCAGCGGAAGCCTCCGACCTTCACCATGAAATTCCTTCCTCATTCAGCCACTCACTACGATTACAATTCTTTGGCTCTTCGGCGCTTCATCGATAAAATAAAATCTCTCGAAAGGAATTTTCAGTCCTAAGGACTGGAATTGCTGTTGTAAAAGCCTGTCTTTGTAAGCCACGTGAGCATCTGCCCTCCGGTCACGGCGCTTATCTCCTTCCCCCATTCCCCTCCCCCACCTTGTTGCCGTGTTTCAACCGACTGCCTGTGAGGGTCGAAGGATGGTGAGCCAAGGAAGCTCGTTGCCTTCAACTGTGACCATCTGTTATCACAGCCATATCCGGACAACTCGCATTGATGCCAAATGAACAGTCCAACGCTGGTTATGGGCGTCGACGCTTGAAGAGGAGCGAACTTGCCTCCCCCACAAAGTCAGCCTAATGACGTGTGTGGCACCTCCCCCAATCAATATGACTCAGCCATCCTTGGGCCCAGCCTCGCTGTGCTCGTTCTTTCGTAGATACTGTTTCGCAAACGTTTGACATGCGCCAGAAGTTCATGAGGGAAGTCTGATTGGTGATCGGGAGCTCTCTGCGACTGTGCAAATTACTACAGTGCGTACTGAGACCTGCCACTGTCTCAACAGTTGTCGTCCGACCGGGTCGAGGCCATATCGACTGCCGTCTACAGACCTCTGCAACTGAAAGTCTACTCCAATATCAGTCTCACTGTACTACAGCAGACATAGCACCTTCACAAGCGATATTGCCCCGGAGGGTGAAGGAGGACCTCTGGAGAAAGAGCAACCACGGATATAAGTCTATGAGAATGGTCACAAACCATGCTGCAAGTGCTCAGTCCCGCCCACAAGATTGATTGTTAAAACAGGATCCACTGTGACAATGGATTCTTGGAAGTCGCAGACAAACTTCCCCTCAGATTAAGCACCCTGCATCAGTCAAACATCAATCACAGAAGGTGCATCATTCATAACAAAAAGGCCAATAGGAATGGAAGAAACAGAAACTGTGCTTGGATTGTTTGTTAGCTCGTCTTCCTGCGAAATTCGAGCGGTGAGGCTCGGGTGGCGTTGCCAGTATCCGGTTCCTGCAATTACGATGCAATGTCCATAAGCAGGCCGTACCTACATGGGAAGACTAAGAAAACTATAGCGTTATGTCCTTCCTCGGGGTTTTATTTGTCAACCTTTTTTTTTCAGGGGCCTTTTCAACGAGCATGGCCTCGTACGGGTCACGGTGGTTTTCCCAAGAATGATAAACACAGATCTCGGGCATGACTCCATCGGAGATACCTCCTATTGGTCAGATTCAAATTCCAGCCTAATCCGAATGCGCGCTGAAAGAGGAAGCTAGTGCTGTTGGTACGTTACCCTAGCGTGCCTAGTACATTACGATCGCCCATCTACCGTCTTAGCCTTGCTAAAGACTAATTTGAGTTTTGCGGAGGAAACGCACTAAGGGCATATCAAAAGGAAACCAACAAGGTGGTAATAAGGCATATGTGTATCGCAGAGTAGGGACGCTACAGGAGATGAAGCGATGGTGTCCTTTAGTATGTGCTCCCTTGTGATGATGACAGTACGCCCTCGATCACTAGGCCAACCAGGTATGGTATCCATATATATTACATCTCTTCGCGTGAACCGTTGTATCGGGTCTTCGACGACTTCGAGACCAGCATCCGTCGACCCGGACCTGATTCTGAACCGCCAAGATGCGAACCAGATACTGGCAACGCTGGGCTTGGGCCAGCGCAATATCGCGAGTGCCAGTCGAGGCATTCCTCAACCGTTCAGCCCTTGTTGCTGCATTCACGTGGTACAAGGGGGATTTGTTTACTTTACCTCGTCACATTCATGCATCCGATCCTTGATTGCAGTTCCCTTGGGTCAAGCTTTGCATGTTCATGATGTCTGTTCATCCTGACCATGTCTCTTGCAGATTCTCCTGAGTGCCTGTTCCGACCCGATCCCAACAGTTTGAAGATGTTCTACTCGACAGGCGCCGATGAAGGCAGCGCCTTCGAGGACTTTTTCAACGAGGATATGTACCGACCTGATGGCAGCGACGAGGACAACGAAGCTCAATTCGACGAATTTCGGGACCTCTTCGGTGATGCTTTCAACCAGGACGAATTCAAGCTCCCGTCTCTCGACACCTCTGCAGCCAAGCGCGGACACTCACCTCAACCGTGGCGACAGGGCGTCTGGTGTTTGAAACAAAGACAGCAGCCACCCAAACTGACCGTGCAGAAAACTCGGAGACTCGACACAAAGCGACCCGAACCCATACAGACAATGAACAACCTCAATCACAACTTTCATCATGCGCTTGGGCCAGTGTCGCCACTTGAGGTCACCTCTCCAAGTCGGACAAAGAGATTCGTGACCTCGCCTGCCGCCGATGGATATGACCCAACGACATACACGAGGCCTTCCTTTTCTCGCGATACTACCCTATCCCCAAGCCCAATGTATGCGCAACTCCCAATTTCACCTCGGCCCGGCCATGCCGACACGAGCAACTGGCAGCAGGATTTCCAGGATTTCCACTTGCGCTTGCGACATGATCGTCAGCTCCAAGCGCAGTCCAGTCCAAGAAAGCAAGGGGTACAGGTACAATTGGCGCGCGACATGAATGCTGCTATAATGGCTCAAAATCAGAGCGTCAACGGTTTCGTCCCAGGATATGTTGATCCGTATCGCGGGAACGGGTACGCCGAGGCGGGCGCCATTGACCCTGTGCTGCTCAGTCCCCAACATGAGAAGCCCCGGGAAGACTATCAGGCTTTCAAGCACGACCGTCAGGATCATCTCGCCGCACATGCACTAAGCTCAATGCCATCTCCGATCAGTGCGAGCCTGCCATCGTCGAATAGTTCAATCCACTCGCAAGCGGCGAGAACACATACCTCGGACACCAGTCTCAGTGTACAATCATCGCAGCCTATCTTTTCGCCGCCGATGATGACGGCTGCTCATCCGCCTCTCCCATCATTGGCGCCGGAAGAGACGTACCCTGCTCTGGCCGCTCCAACTCCTCAGCGGGTGCCTCACGCAATTCTGCATCAGCGAAACGAGAGAGCTCCGAAAGGACTCGGAATCCAGTATCCCGAGCTGGAACAGATGAGTCAGGCCGCACTATACGAGCCGCGACAGTACCTGCCGCCGGGTCCCGCGCCCATTGGTATTGCAGTGCCATATCCTGCAGTCACAACGGCACCGAATCTGATGTGTTCATACCCGCCTCTTCCACCACCTCCGACCCATATATTTTCTGAGCTGTCTCCGTTCAGCACCCCCCGTAAACAACGGAGATCACTGTCTCGGTCGCCCTCTCCCCCGGTGTCGCCCGCAACCATCAGTCCGCGCCGCAATCCTCGACGTTCACCAAATCGCAGTGTAACCGACCATAGCCAGGCTCGCCGAAAATCGATTCACAAATTGGGGCCGATGAAGGACACCTCTGCACAGGAACCTTTCCCAACAGAACGGGCCAGATCATCTTCGCGACCTCGAACATCAAAGGCACCCAAGAACCCGACCGGTGGTGGAGCGGTGATTGACTTTGTCAATTTCACGCCAAAAGACGCATCGAAGCTGTTGAACGATGTGGCGCCCAGTGGTAGTTCAAAGACGAGGGCTAGACGAGAGCAAGAGGCAAGAGAAAAGCGAAAGAAGTTGAGCGAGGCGGCGAAGAAGGCTGTGATGGTCGCTGGAGGCGATGTTGCTGCGTTTGAGAGGGCGATCTTCACTTAAGCGGCTAGTAGATGGGAGGATCGCGTGCTCGGAATGAGGGGATGGCCATCGTAGGTGCTGAGAGATAAGTATGTTTGTAACTCTTCTTTTTTCAACGGCATGGTTTAATTCGGACGTTGTGCTCTGTACCACAAGCAAAGTAACACCTGTACGAAGATGGCTTACCCGTGAGTCTGGATCCATGGGGTTGTTTTGACTGCGGATGTCCAGGCTCTTTGCATTGTGACACCATATCGACCACCTCCTCCATCTGCACGAGTACAGTAAACCGATAACTTTGGCTTTGGTGATCGGGTGGCCAAAGTGTCAGGGAATTCGCTCTCAAGTTTCATCCAAAGTCGATTTGGCGCCTCTCCCTCGAGCCAAGAACAATGACGCGGCACCAATTCCCGCTCAGCTTGCATCGTGAAATCAATAATGCGTATGACCACTAGATGAGTCGAAGAGATAGACATGGAGTCTTGAGTAGATGCGCCATTCCATGAGGGCGTCTGGGTATTTGTCTTGTGAGACGGCAAGTGAGTCTTCTCCAGAGTTAATATGAAGATTCCTTGAAGTCGTCAAATGAAACTTAGCGCAAACTCAATGCACGTTCACACGTTGAACTCGGTGCACAGCGAGCGCTCACTGTACGCTAATTTGTTTAGATTACCTAGTAGGCGAAAAAACAAGAGGATGGCTATTTTAGGGACTACGGTCTTTCCCTGAAGCCGTCTAGAAAGACACGCCATGTGGTTTCTCGCCGCTATACTTAGCCAATACAGTCGTCCTACTGTTTTGTCAAAGGCTCCTTTCATCCCTTTGACAAAATCTAAACAGGTTAGTAACTCCTAGTGAGCGCTCGTTGCCTATCACTAATATTAAGTTTGCGATGAGTTTCATGTGACGGATTCAAGGAAAGACTGATTCAGGGCAGAGGGTCGGGAGCTTCGGGCCTAGGCTTGCGCTGGGGGCTTTCGGATTGGGCTACTTTCGTTAAAGTTACGCCCCCAGCATGCCATCACTTGTATGTGAAGATTGGCTGAATGTACTGTCACAGTTGTTCCTCTTGCCCACTGTAAAATCTCTTTCTGGTTGGGTGACTCAGACAGGTGCCCCGCCTTCCTCGCACGATCCGAGCTCCCCAACCAGCCGATCAAACATACCACGCTTGGCTCCCGGTTCTCTCACGGCTAACTTTGACATTCTTCACGTTTTGAGGTCGAACACCACCTCCTGCCCACAACAACCCTTCCGTGGAGATGCAGATGTGATGACCCGACGTCTGCAGCTCCTTTGCTATGTTCACTCCCAGCCATGAACATCGTGGACAGAGCCAGCGGTGGCCTCCGACGGCTGAGCTCATTTCGAATCCCTCTTGATGTCAAGGAGCGTGCGATGAAGGATACGGGCTGGGCGGATGTAGGTTTCTGATTGCCCACCTCGCCGACGTGAAATCGATTTCATTGACACAGATCCATAGGGTTTGCGAGGCATTGCGGCAGTCTTTGTCGTCTCATCACATGTCGTTATCTGTTATGCCCGAATCTTAATTCCACCATGTTGCGCCCCTTCCAGCACTACGCCGTATCTTTTCCAACGACCCATCTTCCGTCTAGTCGCCAGCGGCCACTCATGGGTGGCCATCTTCTTCATCCTAATGGGCTTCGTCAATGCGCTGAAGCCTCTTCAGCTCGCCAGATCTGACCAGGTCGACAAAGCTCTGCAGAAATTGGCGTCATCATCGTTCAGTCGCATCTTCCGGCTGGTGCTTCCCGCCACTGTTGCCACGATGGTCAGCTGGCTCATCTGCAATCTGGGTCTCTATTCGATGTCAGCCCAGAGCGATGCGTACTGGCTGCATGAAAATACTCCTCCACCTAGCTCGGATTGGTTTTCCGCCATCGTCGACTTGTTTCACGGTCTCGTCGCAACATGGGCGTTCGGGGATCAGAACCCGTATGATCAACCCCAATGGGCTCTTGTGTACCTGTTGCAAGGCAGTATTATGATCATCAGCGCCCTATCACTCGTGGCAACCATGACCCCCAGCTGGCGCACAGTGACGCTATTCTTCTTGGCATACTGGTCTTTGAACTGGAGCCACATCATCGGAGACCGTAAGTGTAAGCATGCCGAGACGAAGAACTCCTACTAACATTGAATAGCCTGGGCTGGCCTCTGCTGCTTTTTAGGCATTGCCCTGGGCGAACTAAGCCTGTCCGATATCCCGAAGATCATGGCACCTTACTCACCTTACTTGTCTCCACCGACCATCTTTCTATCGCTCTTTCTAATGTCATATCCCGGTTCTTACGCTGAAGCCGCCTCCTGGTCGACCTGGCTTAGAGACTTTGCAACAAATTATTTCCCAGACAATACACTCTACGCCATTGAGCGCATATACGGCTCGCTCGGTGGCATTCTGCTCATCGCCGGCATTATTATTTCCCCTCATGCTCGCTGGGCACTCTCTCGACGACCTCTTTTATGGCTCGGAAAAGTCAGTTTTGCAATATATCTCCTCCATGGAATGTTCTTACGGACTGTTTTTGCGTGGGTGTTACACTTTGGTCAGTCAAAGGTAATCACGACTGGGCAAGGCGAAAATGGACATGCAATACTCGTTGAGCGGTATCCATTACCAGGATCCTCTCAGCGCTTCATAGCGACCGTGGTCATGGGGTCCTGTGTTGGAGTCGCCAGCTACTTCTGGAACTTGAAGTTAGAACCATTATTCGCGAAGATCACTAGCAAACTCGAGGCTATCGTCGCTGGAAAAGCTCGGGTGATTGAGCGCAAGTCGAATGGGAGCACCATACTCCCGCTGCGCAAAGACTGAAACACGATTAAAGTCGCCAATGCGGAAAGAACCATTGAAAGCATGAATGCAACAATTCAGCAAGCTTCGTGTTCGGTTCGGCTCCCGGTTCTCCATAGTTATGGTTGAGGATGAACCAAATCGACCTCGGCTTGAAGAATGGGATTCAGATCCTGATCCTCGCAGACCGAAAGACAAGGAGGTTATGTTGACCCAGATGATTCTTTCGAATTCCCACCATTGTACAAGTACGTCAGTGATGGAGCCGCATCGATGCGTTCTGAAGCAATCAGGCTGAAGGTGCTGCTAAACTAGACGACACATTGATTCAGGAGAGTACCTTACATTATTTGGCGACTGGAAAAGGACGGGATGCATGCAAGGCATTGACGGCATGGGGCAACCGTACACGGCTGTCAACAAACGTTGGGTATATGCTGATACGAATCGCGCAAGCCCAACATCTATAATTCGCTTATTCAACAGGCCATCTGGATGGGCTCTGAGCTTTGGCGTGTTGCTTGGTGCGCAGACTTTGGAATTCCACAAACAGCTTGCCGTTGATTGCAATACAGAATGCAGAGACGAGAGGGAAAGTATCGGCTCTGTGTACGGGTATATCATATGTCATATGAATCTCAGACGACTCCTTTCTACCTCCTTGCATAAATACTCCTCCGGTACACAGTACCCTAGTTCTGTCGGCCAGAATCCCACCCCCTCCAATGGTGGACGCGACTGAACAACCGGCGAAGCCTACCACTCAACCAAAAAATGTACACAATACTCCGTAGGTAGCAACGAACGGACAGTGCGTGACACGCACCCACGGTACATAATATGTAAGTACAGTACGAACTGGCCGCCGTCCGTGCGGTGCATTCCACCAACGGTCATCCGGAGCATCGTACGTACGATTTGTACTTGATTATCCGATACGTCCTCCGATAATGACGGGCAAAAAACAGCTGGAGCACAACCAACCCCCGAAAAGGGCATGGTCAGCATGCAAGGCGCAAGGCTACCCTCTAAATTCCCACACCCAGCATTGCCCCGGCGCAACAACACCCCAAGTTTAGACAAGCTCATGGAAGCGCAGCGCCGCGCCGCACGCGGGCCATAGGGCGTGCCACGAGGGGTCTTTGCGCCACGAATCCGCGCCCCCTTCTCAGGGGGGCCGTCAGCCATCCAGCATGAACTTCGGGAACTCCCCTTCGGTAACTTCCACCGCTACTGCCACTAACTATGTAGCTAACAACTGCTCCCTACGAGCTGCTCCGTACTCCGTCCTCCATCCTCCGTGCCCGACACGAGGGGCTTTAGCTAGCGCTGTTCTGATGCCAGCATCAGGGAAAAGGGATGAGCGCGCCTGGGAGATGTGGGCTCCGTACCGAGTACAGTACCGACTACGCCCTAGGGAAGGTAACGGTAGGTTGCAGTTTGTACCTGCATGCATGCATACGTAAGGATGGATCGGAAGGATGATTACAGTAGGTGGATGGATCTATGTATGTAAGACGAGGCTTGTCTTTTTTTTTTTGCGCTGGCGATGCTCTGGTGATCTGTCTGCATCTGCTTACACTGTAACGCGCTGGACGGACCTGGACTGCAATCGCATTGAGATCTGTGTCGCTTACTAGTCCGGGCACGAGTACCTTACCTTGACTACACTCTGGTTTGCAGCGACGACATACAGTATACACAACGATGGATGGGATCGCTATAGCCAAAGTTCTGGGGCTGACCTCGTCCGGAATTTTCGCTGGTATTGACACCTCCTCCTTCTCCCTCAGTCCGGATATCATTTCCAGTGCGCATTGCAGGGTTGGACGACATGAGGCAACACAAGGCTAACCGCCATTGTGGTCCCCAGGTTACACGTGGGCGCTGTCCCACGCTGCAGTGCCGGCGATTTTGTTCGCGCCGGAGGAGATCCAGGCCAAGCAGTGGAGGTATCAGTATTTGATGGGGTTCTATGTAAGTCTCCGGTGTCACCAGCAGGGATGTAGCGCCTGCGGCACCACTGACTGACGTGGCAAAGATTTCGAGACCCATGTGCATTGTCAACGGCCTGTCGTTCGGGTACCTGGCTTATCAGGGTAAGTTCCTCCAGAGTCCAGACCGAGGGCGCCACGCCACGATCAATCATTTGAATACATTAATCAGTCAATGATACTGACATGCCTGTGACGTGGCCAAGCCACGGAATCGTCATTCCTTCGCGCGCTCTACATCCTTGCTGCAGTCATGAACGCGTCGGGGGTTCCTTACGCTCTGACATTCCTCCGGCGCACCAACGGTGCCTTGTCACGCAAGGCGAACCGTCTGGCTGGTCCAGGGCCGAAAAAGGGACAGATCATGGCGCTGCTCTATGCTTTCAACGAGCAGAGGAGCATCGAACGGGACCAAACGATGCGGACGGCCGAGGCGATTGAGCGCTGGAGCTGGCATAATTACGTGAGGACCTGTGTGCTTGTTCTTGGAACGGTCATCGGAGCGATGGCCGTTGCGTTGGACGGGAAGTAGGGCGATTCGTCTGGTCTGGCGTCCTTTGTCTTTGGTCTGGCCGAATTGAGGACGGAGGCTCCAGCGGTAGATTAGAGTCATTTGCACTTGTGAACTGCGTTGGCGAGGTTGGAAGCGAAGACTGATTGATTGATCGATCATTTGAAGGCGATCACGACCTGCAGGTCCTGGGTCAGGGAGGCAGGTACAGAATGATGGAAGGATAAAGGCTCCAATCCCCCATTTCGGGCAACGCCATGTCTAGCATATTCTTTGTAATTCGCTACATGACGACGACCCATGAGTAAGAATCGAGCATTTGACAACACTTGACACTGCAGTCAAGACATGCGTCGAGGCGGACAACGGCAGGCTGACCGAAAGTCAAAGTGAAAAATCGAATGTGCTCGTTCTGGTCGCTTTCAACGATCCCGATGTTGTCGGAAGGATGGCCCATCGGTATCGGATCCAGAGGGTTTGTAACATATACCTCAGATGCAGTGGTTGCGACGAAGTTTGCCATTCTATCATGAGTGCAGCTGACGAATATCGACTCGGCGGCGGAATCGAGGACGCGCCTGGGATTGCGGCATGGCAAGGTGGGAAACTTGGGAATGGTGACTGCAACGCTCAGGGAATTCTCTTCCACCCCTAGTTGCCACTGAAGCTCAAATCCTGAAAAGGCGTTTCTGGGTGTCAATTCCGATCCACGCTCTACCTTCCGTGGTCGGGAGGACGAGTCGAGGGCCGAGCCTGTGGCACTGTCCGCACCTGCATCTTTAAGGTCCCGGTGCCGATACCGCATATCCACCTCGACGGTCTCGTATCGTCCTCCGTCGAACATGAGCATGCCCGGAATGCATTCCAACCGCAAGATTTCATCACCACTGATGGATTGGGCTGCAAGCATTTGAGGAAACACAGTTTGATCATACCGAGTTGACATTATCCAGACGTTCTTATCATGTACGCGGTGACCAACGAGCTCCAAAGCGATTTCCAGGAAGTCCGAGACCGAGCATTCTCGAGATCCATCTCCCCTTAGGATTGACTGGATGCAATTGACGAAGGAACTAAATGGGTCTGAACCGAAGTAGATTCGCACTCCTTGTGGATCGGCCGCATTGAACAGAGAAATAGCCAATATGTGGGCCGTACATGTACCGATGTCGTTGATAAAGCTGCGATATTTGCAAAGCTCACCCGGTCTTCTTCTGCCATGTCTACACCTTCCGCAGCGGCACATTTGGACCAGTTTCCCTTTCATGAGCGAACACAAGGACAAGTCTTGGATCATGGTTTTCTTGGATACTTCAGGCAGTGTTGACGCAGATTCGTCAGTGTCGAGCCCAAGGTAGCTATGCAACACCTGGCCTATCTTCGCTATTGAGGGGAAAACTCTGCCTCTAGTTATGTGAGTTTCGCATCCGATCCACCGATCGATAGCAGTAGGGCTTCGTGCCTCTGCGGACTTCACGGCTCGAAAATTTAGATCTCTCAGGGCTAATGCGCATGCGTATGGCAGAGCTTGGGCGCATGCTCGATATGGTAGATCTGTTTGAGCTCCAAAACGTTTTCGGAGGACCGCTTTGCCATAGGCACTCACGCTGACTAGCCCCGTGAAACCGGTGAGAGATGGGAGTGTCCTCACCAGATTCTCGATTTTCCCGGTGTAATCATGGATGTCGATTCGGATTCCATCTGTCTGTCCGACGCTTTTCAAAACCCTGAGGACGACTCGAGGATCGCCATCAGGCGCCAAAGATTGCCCGTCGCGGAACACAATGGTAGGAGGAGTTCCGAGACACCATTTGACGAATGCAACTAACCAGGCAGCATGAACAGCCACTGTTAGTATCTCGATGCGCTGGAGGCGTTCCCCTACCCGGGCCAACCGAGAGATAGCCTGAGTGAGTGCCACCACCGCGTCATTTGGAGCCGCCCTTGTTGCAAACTTTTCATCTGAGGATTGCACTGAGCCATGGACAACTCCAGAACTGTCATATTCGTCCATGAATATGTGTGACCAGCCAAGAACGCTTTCAGCGAAGCCGGATCTCGCCAGCCGGTCTTCGACAGCCACCACGAGGTGCTTCAACTGCTGTGGTGTTGGCGACAACGTCTTGTCCGCGGCTGTCGCATAGATTAATCTATGCAACATGAGGGCAGCATTCCAAGGGTCGAGTGTGCCCAGACAGGCCGCGAGACCCAGAAATCGTAATCCGGCATCGCTCTGCGCGAGCTGCCAACCGCAATCTCCCTTGCGATATCCGATATGGACTTTCAAGAACGAGAGCACCGCCGATTCATGGATCCGGCCACAAAGAATTTGAGCCTTGTGACACGATTCGAGGGACATGGCCACAGTGGCGCCGAAGCTCTCGCACGCAAGGAGTGCTATAGGCTGCACATTATCGGTAGTGGCAGCCACCAGAACACCTCGTGCCACCCCTATCAGGTCTTTTGATGTTTTATCGAGAGACCATTGTGGCATCACACTGCCCATGATGATGTGCAATAATAGGCGCGCGGAGATGTGCTCGGGATCAGATGAGAGGAACTCCCTGGCGTGTGAGACGAGGATCTGTGCTTTCTAGAAAGGCGCGACCAAGCTGGACGGATCTCCTGAATACATATGTGAACAATCTACTGCGAAAGATGAGATCCCAACTGCTGGGAAACAACTGAGGCTGAACCAATATCATCCTTAAGCAGAAGATCGCTTCGATAGCCTCATGCGCAGGCTGTGCATGGACAGCTCAACAAGCTGATTGAGTGAGGGGTCAACCAAGCCTGATGCGTACAGCTGCATTGGCGATGAGCTGGCACGCCCAGGTCAGCCAGTCGGCAGCTGCTTGATCGAACGATACAACAAATCCAGACTGGTTAGGGAGGGGTCCCCGCGAATTAGGAACCGCTTTTATCGAGACTCCTTGTCGAACCATCGTCTTCCGAGGAGGTCTCGCAGCCCGTTGCGGCGGTTGCTTCTTTCGGAGGTACAGTACAAATTGTGAGCCTCGCGTGTGGTTATCATGACTGATCTCAGGTGAGCACTCTTTAGATGTGTCATGCTCTGGGTGAATTGTACGAATATTCAGCTACTGAATTTGAAGAGCTCGGTAAAAATCGCCGGATCTCGTCAAGGATATCATCTCGTGCACTTAATCGGCTACATTCTGCATACCAGCAGTCGCCTGGCCGAGCTGCATCGCATGCCAAGTTCAAGTGCCCCTTCACCGGTTTTCGCAGGTATCCAATCAGCGTCACAGTCACTGCCACATATCAGGCATCGATATTCTTCCAGAGATGCTACCGACGTGACCTCGCCACGTGTTTCCGTCTGGCAGGCGACGAGTTTGCATGTCAACCGGGCTAGATCTTGGTCGCTCTTACATATTGCTAGGTTTGCACCACTCAAAGCAGAAGCAAAGGATAGCCGTGTCCTTATGATACTGTACCGTGCTTGTGGGGTCTACTTCTAGCCATGGATACTCGTTCTGGTTGCATTTTCTCCAGCTATTGTTATATCAATCTTCAGACCTGGGAAGCTACCTTCATCGTTTCCACCTGCAATGTTGGACTGAGTGCTCTGAGAGAGCTCGCATTGTACTGTCTGTCTATGAACTTGTTCCTGAACTTGCTAATCTTATATAGACTTTCCTGCCACTGGTAGCAACGCCGAGAACGCCCCTGGAAGGCCTTGAAACCGACGCACACACCGTCAAACAGTACTTGAATCCAGGAGTGCCTCAGACAAATTTGGCGGGGCTCCGCAAGGCTGACAGTTGGTATAGACCAACTCCGTGGTGGAGATGGTGTCCACGGCGAACCTCGCTCAACATGTAGTATAAAACGGCCCCACGTTGGAATGCGTTTCTGGAACCCTAGAAACAGCCTTGGCTGTTCACAGCTTTGCGTAGATATGGCGCGATTCTGACATTGTAGTCGACACCTGAACTTTGCTCACGGTGTGCAGCCTCGACACAAGAGCTTGCACGGGAGACGCGTTCTGCGCAGTTACGTGCTCTCACCGCACAAAACTTGAGACATTAAGCACGGACAAAATGGGAAGGAGGGAAAAGTATCCGTGGTGCCCGGTGACAAACTCATGTATCACAAGTGGATCAAGATTAGCAACACGGCGCTAAACTCCGCCTTCGCACTTCACTTTGAGCCTCATAACATTTCCGAGACCTTGTTGCCTCTCCTATCATTGCTAACATGTCGTTCGATGCGGAAAAGGTGCAGCGTGTTCTCAAGAAGGTGCCGTCTCTTTATCGAGGACCCGGTGGTGCTGTCGCTGTCCTCAAAGATGGCAACCTCGTCGGCCAACATGTCTGGGGTTACGCTGACATGGACCGACGGATCCCCCTCACATCTCAGGTCCTTTTCCCAATCTGTTCGATCACGAAACAATTCGTTTCCATGTTGCTGCATGACCTCGCGGACAAGCCGCCGCCATCGATGACTCGTCAGAATTTCCAAGAACAGTTGCTAGCCAGACTCCGTGAAGTCGTGCCCCGAGAATTTGTCGATGAAGGTGGATTGACGGTTGAGCACCTAGTCGACATGTGCTCCGGACTGCGTGACTACTGGGCGCTCTGTACACTCCAAGGTAGTCGACCGGATACACCCTACTTGCTCAACGAGCATAATCCGGATATGCTGCGCCGCATCAAGTCTGTGCACTTCCGGCCTGGCGACGAATACTCATACTCCAACACAAACTTCAACGTGATGGAGCGACTCATCGAGCACGTCACCAAAGATTCTCTGGACAACCTGTTTGCTGAACGGATCTTCGGTCCGGCCAAGATGAAAACAGCGCGCTTGTGTCCTCGCACCGACAGGTTGCCCGCTCCCATCGTTGGATATGAGGGGTCAGAGAAGTTCGGGTTTTTTCCGGCACCGAACTACATCGAATGGTCTGCAGACGCTGGCTTGGTGGCTTCACTCGACGATATGATCGAATACGAAAAATACTTCGACCGCAGGTACACCGACCAGCTGGACCGCTACCGAGACGCAATTACTCCACGCCACTACAACGACGGCGCCAAGGCAAAGTACCGCTATGGACTGCGACATGCTGCTCTTGGAAAATACAACACGATGGGTCATGGTGGAGCTCTTCGCGGCTATAAACTGACGCGCCGTTACGTGGCTGACGAACGCCTATCTGTTGTTGTCTTATTCAATCATTCAGCTAGTGCGTCAGAAGCCGCCGAGTACATTCTGAAGCAGATTCTGGACGTATCCGACCCACCGCCATTGGCAGTTCAACCTGTTCAACAATGGTTCGGATCATTCCTTGACCTTGAGACTCAACTTTCGATTCGAGTTCGGCCAGGAGACGCAGGCAAGATCAAGATCGACTACGTAAGAGCAGAAGAGACACTTAGACTCGTTGATGCCAACAAGGCTGAATCTCCTGATGTCGAAGCTTCGATCGATGGGGACATTCTGAACATTCGCCGCTCTGACGACAACCGCGTGCTGACTGCGCAACGCCTAAACCACAATGCAGGCATACTTGACAGATCACCAGTGCAGGGCACTTATCGATGCAGCGAGACAGAGTCTACTTTCACCTGCGAGGGAGAGGGCGACATGTTGTACGGGTTGTTTGATGGTTGCTTCGGCCGGGGCCCGCCACACCTAATGACCCATCTTGGCGAAGATGTGTGGCGTTTGGCTGACCCACGCGCCATGGACGATCAACCTCCGGGCGATTGGACCATCGTGTTCGTTCGAGATGGGCAAGGAGCCGTCGTCAAGGCCAACGTCGGCTGCTGGCTAGCTCGGAAGCTTGACTTCATGAAAGTGTAAGGGGCCGTAGAACAGAAATCTCTGAGAGTAACGGTCACCTGCTCAGCACGAAAGGGGTGCTTTTCCCTTGTGCAGCGCGTGTGGAGCGGGTGGGCTACACACGATTCAGACAGTAGCATAAAGAACATTTCGCGAAGAAAATAGCAACCATGGACTTTTCATAAGTGTGAGTGAAGGTGTGTGAGTGTTCATTTCAGAGGTCACAGGACTGCGAACATGGTTTTGCGAATTGAACTTGTTGAGTCATAAAAGGAGCCTAATCTGGCTCCCCTCCCTAGTCACACACCCAGCTTCAGTCTCCACAGACGTTGTCCTACAGACTAATGCGATGATTCTCAGACGAGACATCGGAGAACCCAACGCCGAAACCGCATTCGAGAGGATGGAGAAGCATCCTATCCATTTGCGGGCACCGACGACGGAGGGATATATTGAAGAACGAGACTGGGGGGAAAGTCGTATTCCCGACGGATATTGCTGCCGCAGGAGAGCCTCCCCGTGCGATGATCATGAAGATGAAAAAGCGAGGCGACGTTGCCATGTTCGACGAAGCCCTCCAGGTCTATGTCCGGCATGGATGTAAATGTCCGAAGGACAAAGTGGACGGCTTGAGAGAGTTGATTCCGCAGTGGAAAAAGAAGCCGGTGGTAGATTATGAAAAGTCGGTCTTGGAAGTCTTCCTGGACGCTGCGCGATGTGGTTTATTCCAGGAGCGAAGTCTCGGAGGAATGCACGTGGCGTTTGGATTGTGGTCCGAAATGGGACTCGGAGACCGCGAGAAGTTCGACGATTGTGTACGGCTGCATGTCCCTGACGCTTACAGTCGAGATGTGCCAAAGCATTGAAATTCCATGGATTTGGCGGTCTGAATGATCTGTAACACTCTAAGAGTCTTGCGATGGAAAGAGTGTTGGATTGGATCTCGCGACATGCACAGGAATCTGTCTCTTCAGCCATGCGCTTGTTCGCCATCTGACCGTTCACGCCATCGATGCATACCTCCTCTCAGCATAGACCTGCTGTTTCCAACTTCGTTCCTGCGATGAAAGATAGAGCACTTCAAAGACGTTATCCTTATACACAGCTGGAAGTGAGCAAGCGGCAGATAAACGGAAAAGCTGGTTCGCGTCCGCCGGGCATGACAGACCAAGACGCGCGGTTGACGGATTCGACGTGGAACTATGATATGATGGTGGAAAGAGAGATCCGCATTCTTACCTTTGTTCGGAGGCTCATTGGAAGATCCCATACAATGCGCCTTGTCAATCGAGCAGATTGAGGATTGTCCAGTATGATGCGGTAACATCTTAACTGGGGAGAACCTACAGCCACTGAATCTTTTTCGGTAGACAGATACAAAGAGTTTCCACTTAGCACTCTAAACCTTCATCAAGCTCTTCGGTGCCGAAAACGGCAAGGCAAGCCTCGGAGGTTATGGATCAACGCGCTCTGTATATATTCTGATCGATCCCGCATCGGGGTTTGAACCTCGGTTTCCCCTTCGCTCATTTGAGTTTGTTTGGCGGGCGATTCATGCAAGATAGCCCTGCACGATTGTGGAAATTGCGCGCGTTTCCAATAGGATATGTTCTCGAGGGGTATTTTCACGAATCAACGGAGCGATCCCATCACTCAATTTGAAATGGGCCATGGTGGATAGATCTCTAGGGTTGGGTAGGGTCTGAGCACTCAATCTGCTGGAAAGGCGTGCTGATGCCGACACCTGCCGAATTGAGCCGAGCAGCCGGGGGGGTGGCGGGGTAACAGTTTTCGAGGCCCACTTTTCTAGATCTGCATTACCTAGGTTATGTAGATATCTTGAAAACGAGACAGTGATCATTAATGTGCGCGACACGCGACGGGTATCGCTTTCCAGTAGATGATCGCCTCGGTGGGTTGCGTGCAGGATGTCTTCTTCTCAGCCCATCAAGATTCTCATCGCCAATCGATCCGAGATAGCATGCCGCCTCATCAGGACATACTCGCTTTACTCAAGCATCCACACAGTAGCTCTGTTCACTCCGTCTGAGAAGGATGCAACACACGTGCGTCTTGCAACCGCATCAGTGGCGCTTCCAGAAGAAGGTCCGCGTGCATATCTGGACGCGGCCAATATTGTCAACATTGCGAAGAACGAAGGATGCTGGGGTATCGCACCGGGCTATGGTTTCTTGTCCGAAGACGCCGGGTTCGTGAAACTATGCGAGGATGAAGGCATCATGTTCATCGGGCCATCGAGCCAGCAGTTGGCACAGCTTGGAGACAAGTTGAACGCGAGGTCATTGGCGGCAGATGCAGGTGTGCCGTTGCTAGAGGGCACGAAGACCATAAGCGACCGAGGTTCCTCCATCACGGATGTACTGGCATTTGGAAAGAGCCTGGGCCCGGCCAGAAAAATCATCCTGAAGGCCGCAGCTGGCGGCGGAGGACGTGGCATCCGCATCATTGATGACAGTACGGACGAGCAAGCCATTCGCTCGGCTTATGAAGCTTGTCAGCGAGAGGCACAAGCATCCTTTGGCAATGGAAGCTTGTTCGCGGAGCGATATCTGCAGGGCGCTAAACACATTGAGGTCCAGCTTCTCGGAGACGGCACGGGAGAAGTTTGCCATTTCTGGGAAAGAGAATGCTCGCTCCAGCGCAGAAACCAGAAAGTCGTGGAGATTGCGCCTTCGCCTTCCATCGCGCCACGGTTGAGGCGAGCTATCATCGCAGCGGCGGTGAAACTAGGCAAAGCAGTGAAGCTGCGAAGTCTCGCCACAATCGAGTTCCTTGTCGATGCGGCAACCGAAGACTATTATTTCATGGAGGCGAACCCCAGGATACAAGTCGAGCATACCATCACCGAACAGGTCAATGGCATTGATTTAGTGGATTTACAGCTTCAGGTCGCCTTGGGACGAACGCTGGCAGACCTGCACATAACGCGGGAACCCCCGCCACCTCGACTTGTATCCATACAGCTACGCATCAACGCCGAAAGCTTCAGGCAAGATGGCACCGCGCAACCTGAAGCGGGGACTATTCGACAAGCACATTTCCCTACAGGAGCAGGCGTGCGAGTCGAGACGGCTCTTGAAGGAGGCCGGCGGTATACGGTGAGCCCTTTGTTCGACAGCCTTTTGGCGAAACTGATTGTCACCTCATCCTCATATGAGTCCGCACTGCGGCTGGCTCGCTGGGCCATCGACGAGACAAGGATCGTAGGATGCAGGACGAATCAGGCGTTCCTGATGGCTTTGTTGGATATCCAACCCGTGCAAGAGAGCAAGAGCAATATTTTGACTATCCAGGAGAACTTCGAGGCGCTGTACAGCGCGACGCAGCAGTTCGAAGACGGGTTGCGGGCCAGAGTTGACAGCACCTCCGAAGAAGCTGCCTCGCCAATTGAGGATGCGACCAAAGTTGAGCGACCCGCAGGCTCTGACGAGGTGCTCGCCATTGTCACGGGGGTCGTCCGTTCCCTCAAAGTGAGCGAAGGCGACAAGATCACTGCTGGCCAAGAATTGGTCGTTCTTGAAGCGATGAAGATGGAGCATTCCGTCCGGAGCGACTACAATGGTGTTGTGGCGAAAGTGGCCGTCACACAAGGACAGCAAGTAACTGCCGGCGATGCCCTTCTTTTCACCCGCTCGGATGGCGACAGTCCATCTACAAATACACACGACCCGGCCGAGACTGAGAACCCAGAGGAGCTGCGGTCGGAGCTGACGGAGCTGAACGAACGTAAGGCCTTTCTACGGTACGCTGGCCGCGAAGGGGACGTTGCCAAGCGTCACGCAAATGGATACCTCACCGGGCGGGAAAATCTCGACCTCCTTGTGGACAGAGATTCATTTATTGAATATGGAGATCTCGTGGTCGCGGCACAGAGGAAACGGTACCCCCTGTCCCATCTCATCTCTCGAACAAGCGGAGACGGCATCATCGTGGGCTGGGCGAAGATAGACTCTCATCCAGTCGCAGTTGTCTTGGGCGACTACCTCGTCCTGGCCGGCACGCAAGGCCACTTCCATCATCAGAAGTTAGACCGCATTTTCCAGTCAATCATCGACCATCCTGCGCCACTGGTCTTTTACGCCGAAGGAGGCGGTGGGAGACCAGGTGATACCGATCACTTGGGCGTGGCGGGCCTGAAGACGCCATCATTCGCTCTGATGGGCCAGATCAAGGCAAGAGGGATACCTTCTGTTGCAGTGGTGAATGGGTACTGCTTTGCAGGCAACGCTGCATTCTTGGGAACATGCGACATTGTCATCGCTACAAGAGGCGGATCGAAAGATGCGCCGCAGAGGAAGTCCACCACGATCGGCATGGGCGGTCAAGCAATGATCGAGGGCGGTGGCCTTGGCCGATTCGAGCACGAACATATCGGTCCCGTCGATGTACACATGCGCTCAGGTGGCATTGATGTCCTGGTGGACACTGAGGTCGAAGCTGCACCGCTTGTCCGCAAGATCGTTGCTCTGTTCACAAATCCTCGGCTGCCACCAGCGAAGAGTCCTTACACATCGGATCCTCTTCGCCTGCGCACCGCAGTGCCCCCACTGTCACATCGTCGCCGAGCCTACGATGTCCGTCGTGTGATCAACCTTCTTCTGGATGACGATAGCTTTATCGAGTTCTGTCCCGAGTGGGGTCTCTCTGTGCTCACCGGCTTTGGCCGCCTCAACGGCCACGCAATCGCAATCATCGCTTCCAACTCTTCATCACCCCTAGGCGGCGCCATCGACGTCGCATCCGGAGCAAAGGTCAATCGCCTTCTCCGGCTCCTCATCCGCCTCGGCGGCATGCATCTCCTCAGCCTCTGCGATACCCCTGGATTCATGGTCGGCCCCGACTTTGAGCGCTCGCTCGAAGCTCAAGGGGCCGGAAGCACATACCGCTGCTTCGGTGACTGGTTCGGCAACTCCCAAGAATTTGCCCTTCTCGGCGGTCGCGTCCTAGGCGTCGTCCTGCGAAACGGTTTCGGACTGGGCGCACAAGCGATGCTCGGTGGTGGAAGTCTGAACAACAGCGTGAGCGTGGCGTGGCCGAGTGCCGTCTTTGGGGGCATGGGAATCGAAGGCGCTGTAAGGCTTGCGTTCAGGAAGGAGTTGGAAGCTATCACCGATCCTGAGAAGAGGCAGAAAAAGGAGCAGGAGATGATCGATAACATGTACGACGAAGGGAAGGCCCTCAATATGGCTATGGCGGCTGAGATCGATAGTGTGATTGATCCAGCTACGACGAGGAAAGTGCTGGAGCACATGCTTGAGGTCTTGCCGGAGAGAGTGCCGAGGTATGTCCAGGCAAGACGACGTGCGAAGATATAAGAAGAATCAAAGTTCATCGGCGAAGTTGAGAGATCGGCGTGATCGATACGCGGAGCCGTCCCAATAGATGTGATAGTAGATCTACCCTAACTAGACAGAGTGCGGAATCGAGCTTGCTTTGTGCTTAATACCTTTGCAACAAACAAGACACTTCGTGAGCCTCCCGAAGTAAAATCTCGGCTTGCTCGAATGATGATCTCCAAATCAAGAATTTTTGTAAGCCGGACGGCCGGCGAGAGTACTGCTGTTGAATCGGGCACCAAACGAGGCACCTCCCAGCATCTATACCCAAAAGTCAGCCTCGCACAGCCTCGCGGTAGTAAAGAAGGCCACCGGCGTGAAGACCTTGTGGCTAATAAGACCCCTAGTGGTAAAGACGAGCGGTATTCGGGGGTCTCTCAGTCGGCACATACCATTTCGAGGTGGTCTCTAGTACCCTCCTGGGTACGGGGGAGCGCGCCCGAGCACTGGGCGAGCCATAGGAAGCGCTGCCTAATGCCCATTCGCAGAAGGCCATGTCGGGCTCAGGGGTCCCCTTTGGGCCTCTGCTGAGCACGTCTTGAGCAAATACACTGGGTGCCTAGTCCGGCCCCTGTGACTGGATGGGCGTGGCAACCCCTAAGTGAGGGATCTAACCTGTACGAGGCATTGGAGGATTTGACTGATATATATCGGTCATAACCCAGTGGTTTTGGCATAAATAACACTGATTCATGCGACCCACCACCTGAAACCGGGACGATCGAGTTGTAGCTGAGACAGTTGTTATTCTCCTGCCCTTCAAACTCGGGGTCTGTGACATTCACAATGTCCCTGTCCAGCTGCTCGGAGAAGCAATCGCGAAGGGGACCATGATCGTCCTTGTATGTTTGAGGCACAATTTATCCCCGCGACTTTCTCAGAAGCGGCATCATAGTGTCCCAAAGTCTACACGGGTGTTGCAGAACCTTCTTCACGTGGCAAACCACTTATAACAATACAACAGGCCGGAATACTCTTTCGTCACTTTCAGTGCGCTCCTCAGACAACTTCCCATTATTTCCACTAACACCTAGCCCATCAGGCAGCGACGCGGCTAGCAGCAAGACGTCGTCGGAAGAACACGATTGACCTTAGCCTAGAGTGTGGCACTAGATTCGCTGACATGAAAAAATCCCGCATTCCGTACCTGAGGGAGGTATATCAAGTGCGGCCCGAGAGTTCGGAATTTGCGCCCATACAGGCCGTAATCAAGCATATATATCATACACAACTCCTCATCAAGTCCAATCTTCAGCATTAGTGGTGCCGTTTCATCCCCTTTCGACCTGAATCTTCCGCCATGTCGCTCTCAAAGACTCCAGGCCAGAGCGGCAGCTATTCTAATACCACCATTACTCCGAAGCCACCGAAGCGGTCACACCCAAGCCCCTCTGCTTTCGCTCATGTCGTCCTGAAGACAACCGAGGACAACTACCGGCGCATGGTAGATTTTTATATAGACATGCTACAGGCCGAGATCGTCCTCGAAGCAGATTACTTTGCTATGTTACGCTATGACTTTGAGCATCACAGAATAGCAATTGTACGCAAGCCGGAAATCACACCACAAGATGCGAGCCCATTTACAGCAGGACTTGACCATACGTCCTTTACGTACGCAACATTGACCGACCTGGCAAGGACATATTGTGCGCTGAAGGAGCGAGAGAACCCAGTCGTACCAATTTGGTGTGTCAATCACGGAATGACCACGAGTATGTACTACAAGGACCCCGACGGAAACAAAGTCGAGCTCCAAGTGGACAATTTCGATCTCCCCGAGGAGGCCGACCGATTCATGAGAAGTTCGTTGTTCGTGCAAAATCCGATCGGTACCGACTTCGACCCCGAGGAATGGTCCGTTGAGATTCTGAGCAAGATGCTGCCTGATGGAAGTGAAGGACTGTCGAAAGATGAGGTCAGGCGGATCAAGACCAGGAAGGAAATTGGTCCTCGGAATAAAACCCCCGGATTCATGTGAGGTCGCGCAAGACAGTTGCAAGCAGGGCAAAGGTATGGCCCTTCGTGTTGTAGGGGTGCTGCGACTTGTCTCCAGGGTAGTGATGAGGTATGTGGATCATGCCTGTCGGTTGGAAGGCCAAATAAACATATCGCTATGTTGACGACAAGCGTTTCGTCCTTGGTCGGTGCCGAACTCCAGATACGTCTCCGCTCACTCGTTGGAAATTGAGTTGCCGTGGAAGCCGAGAGCTTCTGGCAATATCGGAATAGGATGTGCGCTGCTCGTATCCCGGCGGATGTGAAGGCTTGTTACCTCTGGTCCTCATAAGCCCGTAGGCCATGAAACTGTGGTGGCCATTGATTTTCACTTCGGCCCGTTGAAGTGATGCCGACCGCCGAGCCTGTAGCAACTCTAGTGGAGAATAGCTAGCCCCATTCCCTGTTGCTGTGACAAGATATACGGCGTGAATACATCAATGAGGCTTCCAAATAGCCAACCTGGGTCAAAAACTCTGAGCCGTAAGTCTTCCTGGGCAGACAACCAATTGCAAAGTTGTCCCGTGTGAGAACAACTGGACATAGCAGCTCTATTGATCTACAAGGTAACGTGCCGACAATGAGCCAGAGAATCAAACAGGTAGCCATCGTGGGTGCAGGGCCCGTTGGTCTTCTCGGCGCCCTTGAGCTTGCGAGACTCGGCATATCTGTTGATGTCTTTGACTTGCTTGAAGGCGTCGACCGACGTCCACGCGCGGCAGGCTACGGACCATCCGCAGTCCGGTAAGTTGCTTCTCTAGCCTTTGGTCTAAGTGACAGCGATTCCAATCGTTCTCAACTAATAGAAGGAACGAAGGCTCATGAGCCGTGCAGGAGTGCTTGACCGGATTCGTCAAGAGGGTTTGGAGCTTCACGACTATTGTTGGAGAAAGCCTTCCGGTGAATACATTGCTGGAATCAAAGACGTCTTCAATCCCAACCGCGAGGAGCGCTATGTCACCATGCCTGTAGATCAGTTGACCCAAATCATCTACGAAGAGCTCCGAAAATATCCAATTGCTAAAGTACATTGGAGGCATACATTCACAGGTTTTGAACAAGATAAAGAGCAGGTTGTGATATTCACCGAGCATGAGGGCCAGATTAGAACATTCAAGGCAGATTTCCTCCTTGGTTGCGACGGTGGACGTAGCGGAGTACGAAAAGCATTGTTTGGCCGCCACTTTCCCGGCCATACGTGGGATGTGCAAATCGTTGCCACAAACGTGAGTGCGGCTTCCTCAGGAATATGGCGGGAATGTTTACTGTCTGCAGCTTCACTTCCCCGACGGCAGGATGGAGAAGCACGGATGGAGCGACATCTCTTGGGTCATCGACCCCGATAATTGGGCTGTGATCTGCAAGATCGAGACTAATCCCGACATCTGGCGTGTGTCGTATGGCGAACCAGGCCATCTGACAGAAGAAGAGCTGCGAGAGCGTTGTCCCAAGAAGCTTGAAGCCCTGCTTCCTGGAGCGCCTGGGCCACAAGAATACGACCTAGGAAGATTCAGCCCGTACAGACTACACCAAAGGTGTGTACCGAAGATGCGGGTTGGTCGAGTGCTACTTGCGGGCGACGCTGCACATCTCTGCAATCCGATGTAAGCCCCAGGCCATAACCCTTGTGACCGTGATACATTCACTCACCATTCCTCGCCATCAGGGGTGGACTCGGCCTGACGGGTGGCATGGCCGATATTGGCTGCCTTGTGGATTGCCTCGGAGCCATCCACGAAGGACTGAGCAGTATGTCCATTCTCGACAAGTACGACCAACAACGACGGCAGAAGTACCATACGGTGACGGATGTCGTCTCGACGGCAAATTTGAAGCGATTGTTCTTACCGGGAGAAGACGCTTTGCTGCTTGATCCTGGCTTACGGAGAATTGAGCAGGCTTCACGGGATCCGGCGACGGCCCAAGAACTTTTTGAGGTAAGAATACAGTCGAGCACCTTTGACACAAGGTTTAACGGACGTATAAAATAGGCGTCGGACAACCTTACAGTGGACATGACCCCATTTTATGATCTCAAGCCGAAGGAGGTTAACGACATTGCTGTACTGTAACTGTGTGGTCCACAATGAACTTCCCGGTGAAGAAGAGGAGATTATATGTGAGTTGGGAGCAATAGTGGACCTTTCAGGAAGAAAGCACGCTCAGCTGCTAGACTGCAATAAAGAAAAATCTTAGGAGCTCGACTCCTCTGTCTCTAACTCCCAGTTCGCCTATATCTCCTGGTCATGGTACTAATTTAGGGACTTTGGCCTTGCTACTCATCGAGTGTAAATGCAGCCAGACGTCTACGAAAAGTACATTCCTGTATCTCTTTCAGCTCACGGTCAAAAAAGTCAGATACAATGTACCCACCACCATCGATAATGATGCTTTGACCGGTGATCATGTTCGACTGCGGTCCGGCCAGAAAGCTGACAGCAGCGGCAATATCTTCAGGACTCTGAAATCACTGTCAAATCCATTCCTTTGAATCGAAACCCAGAAAACATACAGAGCCTCTTTTGAGCGCAGCCTTTGCTCGAACAGCTTGGTCGAAACTCTCCCACTTAGCAGCCCCTTGAGACACGCCACGTGCCAGGTCAATCTTCTCGTACATCTAAGATCAGATTAATTTGGGGCGCTGTGGCCTTGCGCAACAGTGAGCCTTACATCTGTTTGAACTGGTCCGGGGCAATAAGCTATTGCAGTCGCCGGTCAGAGGTGCGGTTGTAGGAAGAGATGCAAATTCTATGCTTGAACGAACCATTGACCTGTGTCCAATGTAAGCGGGTCTTGTCCACCATCGCTCTTCTACCTCGACAAGAGTATAGGCCCATACATTGATATTGTACTGCGCCAAATCCTGCGCACAGCACTGTGTGAGGCCCCGGATGCCCCACTTGCTCACACTGTAAGCCAAAGCATCCAGCGCCTGTTTGGTTTCAGCACTGGTCCAGCACCTGGAAACAGGTACAAAAGGAAGGACAAAAAGATTACCGGCCTGTAAGCGGAGTTTGAGCATGCAGCCACAAGCTTCCCTCCCTTTCCCTGTACAATCATTTGACGTGCTTGGCCAGCATCAGACCAAAAAGCTCCAGGCAACTGTCATCTCAGACGGACGGACCTGCTTTCTGATAGCATATAAAGACGCCCTTGCAGTTGACCTTGATCACCTCATTAGCAACAGCTCGAGTCTCGCAAACACGTCAGACTCCACCTCTAAAACCCGGTCCCAGTTCTGGACTGTTTCCGTCAGGATCCCATTCATTGATATAATACCTGCATTTGCAATGAAGACCTGTGCACGGTCAGATAGCAGGCCTGAACGATATGACGCTTGAAAGCACACATTGAGTTCGCCGAAACAGTGCACGACCGTCTGGATCAGGCGCTCAACTTCAGATTCTGAGGTCACATCGGCAACCACAGCTTCTCCTCGTCGGCCTGATATATGTCACAAGTCAGCCTGTGGTTGAAAGTGAAAAGGGATCTACCCCTGGCCTTCGAAATTTACCCATTAGTTCTATCTCCGTCTTCACTTCCTCCAGACGAGCCCGCTGACTCTCAATGTCATTGACCTAGGTCATTAATTATCAGGTAAGTACTCCTCATGGCGACTACTAACAGCGACGTCCATGCCATCTTGTGCGAGTCGAAGAGCGATAGCTTTCCCGATGCCGCGACTCGCACCAGTCACAACAGCAACCGTCATGGTTCTAAGCTGGTCCGCCAAATTTGGTCTCGAGCACTATCTTGAGTGTTCAGTACGAGAGCCGGTTGCAGCAATACAGGCATACTCGAGGGCGTACTGACAGTAATTAGATGAAGAAAGCTTTAATCTCGAGGTCTCTACGCTGCAATCATACTCTGCGGTGCATGTGGACAATTTGGCACACGGTACACTTACATTAGGCTCGTACTTTCACGCGGTTTCTACTATTATTACGGCTCAATGGCCAAGACCTGACAGTCACACTTAACAATTGATGCGTGAGAAATCAAAGGCTCGCTTCGTGGCAACCCCTGCATCCGAAATTATGCACCACAAACACGCCGTATCTGGTGCACAGAGACTTGTGTCCCATCAACCCGTGCTTCTGGAGAATGAATGATGGGAGAAGACAAGTCCCCACAAAAAGTTCGGCCCGAAGGACAATATCCTAACGCCACGACCAGCCTCCACTCACGGAGAGCATCACGTTGGCAACCATATTGGCGGCAGCCTTCGGCCCGCAAGGTCAATTTCTGTCGGCCCGAGAGACGAAATGCCCAGACGTCGAGGAGAGAACCCGCCGTCGTCTACCCCGGATTGACCCCAGATTTTACTCTTTCAGGGCTTCTCCATATCACTACCTGCTACAAGTACGTGCAGGATACATGTCACAACCAAGGCTAGATGATCTCCTGACCCAAAAATCTCACTCAAAATTCGCTGGTTAGCTATCAACCGGCATTCTGAGCTCTCTCTGTCCTCGCAGTCAACCGGTCCGTATTTTCGCTATGGGACTGCCTCGAGCAGGTGAAGATGATGTTGAAGGCAAAGTTGTCGAGCTTGAAGAATGCCAAAACGTGCCGGTCGTCGAACAAGGCAATGGCGCCGTGCTCCTTGACGTTAGCCACGTAAAGGGGCAACCAGGAGGGACCAATTTGAAGTTGACCAAGGACGGCCATGTCAGTACTATCGACCCAATAATGACTTGTCCCATGTTCTGAGACCCCTGCAGATTGTCCTCATCCCGCAGCCCACGGATGATCCCAATGACCCATTGAACTGGTCCGATCTCAAGAAGAATCTCCTCCTGCTCGCCATCAGCCTTTCAGCGTTTCAAAGCGACTTTCAAACTGCGGCAGGCGTCCCGAGTGTCGGTCTCCAGGCCGATGAGTGGCATCTCTCTCCCGTCCACATCAACTACGCAGGAAATCTCAATGTTTTGATGAAGTACGTTTGATGGATCCTTTCACCCAGCGATTCCCTGACATGGACTGACCTTGTACTTTCTAGTGGGATTGGAGGACTCGTCTGGATTCCATTGATCTACTTCTGGGGTAGGGCTCCTGTATTATTCTGGACCAGTTTCATCGGCACCTTTCTCACTTTGGCGACTTGCCTCGTCCCTGATTTTGCCGGGTACTACGGCCTTCGAGCGTTGATGGGGGTTTTCCTCTGCTCCGGCCCCGCGGTCGGCCTGGCCTTTATCCAAGACATCTTCTTTCTCCACGAACAGGCGAGGAAAATCGGCATCTGGATCTTTGCGGTGCAGATCTGCCCCTACTGTTCGCCCATGTTTGGCTCCTACATCATCGCTGCCACGGGATCTTGGAGAGCAACTTTCTGGATGGTGTTTGGCCTGGAAACTCTGGTCCTGCTTTGTCTGGCCCTCTTCCTTGACGAATCTTTCTACCGGAGGGACCTGCCGCTATCAGAACAACCCCAGCGCGGTAATAGGTTCCTGCGACTCATTGGTTGGTGGCAGCTTCAGGTCCACCGTCAATACTTTGCAAACTTCGCAAGCTCGCTCCTCCGGGTGTTTGAGATCCTGCTCAAACCAATCATAATTCCGCTGTTGGTATTCTAGTTGGTCTTCGCAGAGCCCCCTTTCGAGCCCATAAGTGCTGACACAGTCAAATCCAGCTTATTGAGCTGTATGTGGGCTATCGGCATCAATCAATCGTCTGCCATCCTCTTCGCCGAACCCGTGTCCGAGGGTGGCTATGGAATGAGCCTGGGTACTACCGGCTACTTGTATTTCGCGCCGATTATTGCCGTGCTAATCGGCGAGACTTTAGGTCATTTCATCAACGACGTGAGTCCTCCTCCCCCATTTCTCCTCCTACTCTTCTTGGATTTTTGTTCATGTATTACGAATAAACGTCGCGACTTTTCATCAAATCCATAAGATGAAGTGGTGCTGACCAGCCAATTCCCTTCCAGTGGGCCACCACTCGTTACGTCCGAAAGCATAACGGGGTTTTCAAGCCGGAAGCTCGCCTGCCACCGGTCTATCTGACACTTTTCCTCACTGTCCCTGGCCTCATCCTGGTCGGACAGGCATTGGAAAAGCATCTTTCGTGGGTCGCAGTCGCCTTCGGTTGGGCCATGTACACTGCCGCGGTCATGATGTTTTCGGTGCCCTTGTTCGCGTACGCTCTTGATTCGTACCGGAATGCCCCGGGCGAAGTGTCGGCATGGTTCAACTTCGCACGCATAATTGGTGGGTTCTCTGTTGGATATTTCCAGCAAGGTTGGGGCCTGAGGGCCGGGTTTGACGTCTCCTTTGGCACGCAGGCCGGGATCGTCGCATCCGGAGGGCTTATCATCCTTGCTCTCCAAATCTATGGAGAGAAGCTCAGGGCGAAGGGGGGTGCCCTGCGAGACTGAAGCTCGGTAGCATTGTTGAAACCCAATGGTCACCAAGTAAAGACCAACTGCGAGGCCATCGAGATGGATGCTTTTCTGCTAGGCTTGAGGATGCCTAGTAAAGTTCGCCATGGTTCAGCTCCGAGCAACTGAGGCTGCCAATATTGCTGTGCGATTAAGTGTTTTGTCTTACGAATGAAAGTCTCCAGTCGAAGTTATTGTCCTGAGATAACTGCAACGCCTAGCTGCTCACTCTGAACATCTGGAAAGTTGACTCGTACTTCTTTGAGCAAAGTGCCTTCAGACACTGAACAGACGTCCTATGAATCTGTAACCTTTCTCGGCCCGAAACCCATCGAAGATGAACCTATTCCGCTTCCGCTGCCATGATATATATTGATTGCAGAAAACAGTCGTGCTTGTAGGCCTCGAGTCATAGGCCTCAAAGATTCTTCGTCTCATGCGGAATTCAGACATACCTCATCTGGAATCAATGTCATCCACCAAACCCACTGTGAGCTGGCCTGCGAGCCTCAAAGGAGAAGTGACGACGTTGGTAGACTTGTTCTTCCAACTGCTTGATAGCAAATCGCCGCAAGCTGGCCCTCAGCTGGTTCAAGATGTGTTCACCGAGGATGGGAAGTTTTTCTCATCGTCGGGGTATTTCCAAGGACAAAGTATGTTGTTGCGCTACACCTTTCTCCCTTCGTGCCGAGACGTCAAAAATTGGAAATATCGGATCCGTCTCTGAACTTTTGGTGTTATAGACATCGCCTTGTCACGAGAGGGCATCTGGGAAGCATTTGAGATTCGGAGTCACGAGCTCCGCAAGATCTATTTGAATGATGCCGACGGACAGGACCTGGATCTATTGATCGTGGGAGGTGCGGTCATCAAGCCACATGGTGGAAAAACAACATCGCTGGAATTCATTGGCCGCGCCATCGTCCAAGATACAATCAAAGGTCCCCGGATTCGTTATTATCAGCCGATCGTGCCAGCTTCGGCTGAGCAACCAATTCTTGCGGATGTTTGATCGAGCTGCTTCTGCATGATGTGGAAATCCGTTGTCGCCAGCTAGGTGGACATATTGGCCAAGGCTGGCGCACGATGAATACTGCCCGTGAAACCATTTCAAAGTATTCATGGCAGTGGGCTTGTGGTCGGAAAGGGTGCTATGAGCCGCGTTGTAGTGGTATCGATCCAAGAGTCCAAATCGCATATCTGCACTCCTGCCCCTGGGCATCTATTGCATCTATGCAGAGCCGTTAACTTGGGCCCATATAGTGATATGATTCATAGTTTACCCAGCATACGCTAGTTTCGTGCTGGTCAAATGCTCATTTGGACATTGCGAGTCATCTCTCCAGCGGCTTCGGATGAGGCCTTTTGGGCTTCGGCGACGACGCTTCGAGCGAGGGCTGCAATGTCCCGAGCAAACGGAAAACTGATCTTGGACCCAGTTATGAATTCCATCTGCCCGAAATACCCCGCTGCAACGTCCAGGAGCGCCAAGTCTGACTGGACCGAAGGTAATCGCGGGTTTTGGAGAACAAAGACGAAGAGGTTGACAAAGGCCCGCATTGGAAAATGTAACGCGAACCTGGGAAAGTGGTTTCAGCAGTATACCAGACAGATGTCAGTTGCGCCACACTCACGATTGGGTACCAACACTGTCCATATCCAGACTCCGTATGATGACAATAAGGCTCCGTGAGGCGTTAGCGACTAAACGCGAACTAACGTGAATTTGCTCTTTGATCCGCTGAGCCAATTCTGCATCTATGTTCTCTGAGAACGACTGGATGACCCACGGGTACAGAAAAGTAGAATGAGCAGCCATGACAAGGTCGTAGAAGGAACAGTGTGCCGTCATTAGTCCCAAGAGCTTCCTGTTCCCCGGCATTTTGAACTGCTTCAGGAAATCGGTGGGCCGGAGCCGTAACGGCATTGACTCTTTCCATGCTTGGAGTTGGTTGTCAAAATGCCCCACAAGGCTGAGCATCTTCTCTGGAAGCTCCTCAAGCGCTCGGGTAGCGAGCATTTGCTTACTGATCTGGTGGTAGAGCCGACATGTCTGAATGATATAGGTGAGCGTCTCAACCTCAATGGTACTCCCAGGGTGGACTGTCGTGGGTATGTCGCAAGTAATGTCATCATCATTAATCAACTTGGAGACGGATCAGTCAATAGTCTCCTCAAAGCTCAGATCCTACCTACAGAAGGCTGGCCACAGCGCTGTGCGATGTGTTTCTCGGTGCAATACACCGCCCAGAAGAGCCAAGTGGGCTGAAGAGCTTCCGAATGTTCATCATCGTCGGTATCGACTCGCTTCCGATGAAGACCTAGGGATTGAGCAAGAAGTGCGGCATTTGACGCTAAGCCTGAACTCAATGCTGGGCTTGCTAAGCCTTCTGCAAACAGGGCCTGAGATTGATCGATAGTTAGTACCTTCTCTGCGAGATGCATCAGGTCATGAGCTCACTCACCATGGTCAGTAGAGCTCGAACAGAGCGCAGTGTGGGTTTGGTGAGCAACAATTCGCTGTGAACAGATAAGGAATTGGAGAAATAGCTCCAGGATTCTCTTTGAACGTCGGAAGGGTTGGCTTCTGGAAATTGGGAGCGATACATTCGACAGCCCCCAGCATAGACGACGTTACGTAGAGCGTACCAAGCAGGGTCGTCATACTGTACTTTTCCCGAAAGATGAGCCCGTAAGCGCCGTTCGAAGTCGGGTCGATAGACGCTCTCCCACAGGTTGTCCACTGAGCGCTCGAAATAGGCTTTGCAATACAACCAAGCAAGTGATGGCGCGGGCTCAGCGCTCTGAGACATAGGCAGAGTATGCCCCAGTTTCGACTGTTGCGCCCAGCTGGCTTTCATTACCTCGGCGATTTCAACAAACTCGTTGGATTTGTGTTTTTGGCAAATCCACGCAATTCCAGGACCAGAACAGATAGAGAGCCAGTATCCAAACCCTGTTAAAGTCACTCTGAGAAGGGGTACTGAGACGGAACACACGCACCATAATGGTTTGGGATTATCTGTCGAGGCAATCAGTATCATGCCTGGTCGAAGTTGGATTCGTCAGTCTTTGCCACTTACGCTTTCAAGGTCGTGAGAGCCAAGCGTCACTGCGTCGCCGCCATCATTTGAATTGGTAGCACTATGTTCACCAAAGGCGCGTGAGTTCTCTGTAGGGAAGATGAACAGGTCTTCTATCAAGTCGTCGCTTTCTTCCAGAGGTTCTGGTGCGACGATCTGAGGCAAAGTGTCAGACCCGGATAAGGTTGCCGAGATTCCTGCAGGGTCAAAGAACCCTTCGGCGAGAGGCCACAGGTCTCCGTCATCAAAAAGAACATCTTGGAAGATGAGACTGTCAAAGGAATATTGTTGCTGGCATGTCGGACCGTTTGGACGTGGAGTGGATCCAAAGTGGATGTATTCTGGGTCAGCCATGGGCTCCTTTCCAAAAGGAAGCAAAAGCGAGACTGTTCTTGCGAACCAGTTGAGTTATGCCAACCAATTTTCACCTAGACTGTTGATTTCACAGTCAATACATAGGATGGTAGAAGTAGGAAAACCCTGTAAAGGTAGCAGGAGCAACCAGAGAGGGAAATCAGTGAACTCAGTTTGCAACGGGATGACTAGTTCCCTGTACGAGAACAGGGCAGCCCGTCCAGGCCGTCCGTGCGGTGCTCCGAGGTAGAAAGTTAAGGTGTGGAGGGACTGTACCAGCGCCACCTGGGCTTGACGGGGAGGTGCTCGACATGCATTATTGATTGGCCTGAAGGGGACAGAGGTAGTCGGCAACGTAAACCCCGCGGAGGCTGGATTAACAAGCAGAGCCCGGAGAGGTCGCCAAGCCGGGTTCAGTCGCGGGGGAAGGAGGCTAGGATGCAAATATCAGGTGCCTGTCCGGGCTGATTTTCTCCATCACTCCAAAATGCCACCTCCTCGCCATGGGGGCTGTGTGTGATTGGAAACCAATGTCCAGAAAGCACCACAGTTTATGCGCAACGTGCAATGTCAACACCGTTGGAAAGGCAGAAAAGCGACAGGGTACCTATTGCTTGTCGAGCTTGTAGGCTCCGGAAAGTGAGATGTAAGTTGCTCTTCTGCGTGGCCAACCTGCTGTTCGCCTAAACTCCCTCTAGGCTCTGGTGGCCATCCATGCAGACATTGTGCGAAGTCGACAGCAGAATGTATCTATCCACCCAAGCAACGTCGAACAAGGACAAGGACGACGCGAGATAGTGACGCGACTGTCAGCAGAGATGTGGTACCCCTGCCCAAAGACCAAGAAGCTAGACACAATTTGCCAAATCCTTCCTGTGCCTCTGTGCAGAGGCACACCTCATCAACAAGTGCCGAGCATACCGTTGCTGTAGAGAGAGAAGATGTTGCAACAATAACTCATAGCATCCCAGCGACCTCGAACTCACTATCACCTTCACAGGTTCCAAGAGCACAAGACTGTGAATTCTCGCCGGGTCCGGCACGCTCGCACCTCTCGCCAGGAGGACCATCCTCGGAGAAAGCTGCGACTACGAGCCCTGCTAGAGTCGATATCCCTTATAGCTCAATTACTACAGTGGGCAGCGTGACTCAGATAGGGGACGCCGGTGTCTGGCTGTCTGCCTGTTCTAATGCTGGGATCGCATGGGTTTGTGAGACGACCGCCAGCCTCACTTTTGCCGACATTGCAGAGAGATTCGGCAGAAGCGTTGAGCCATGGGCTCCAACCAGCGCTTGGCCTGGTCTGGGCGCAACAAGAGCGGAGCCGAGCGAGGAAACCGCCTGGCAGTATGTCAACGGTGAGTTGTTGCCGCACCAACACCGCAGCATCGAGGATCCTAGTCTAAATGACAACCTCCACAGCATTCTTTGAAGATTGCTGGGAAGCTCGCTTAGGTCTCATCCATCGCCCAGACTTTGAGGCCCAACTTCAAGCGCATTTTCTCGACGATTCCTCCTCCCGCAATGATTATGCCGAGATTGCTCTCCGCAACGTCGTGTTTGCGGCTGGCTATCGAAGTATATTGGCCAAGACTGCAAAAATCCCATTCCATACAGCCCGAAAAGAGGCTTGGGAAGGCTATTTCCAGAATGCGTTGTCGGTCTTGACTGGACTCCTCTTGTCGCCTTCGAGACTTATGGTCGTCCAAGGACTGGCATTGATGGTACGAGGCCTTTGATTTGGCAGAGTATAGCTGATTCTCGAAAACTTAGGCTTGTTACGTCGAGGGGCTCGGAAGCCCCGACATTCAGCGCGTGCTGTGCCATAATGCAGTTCATGCGGCACTGACGCAGGGCCTACATCTTGATCAGGAGTCAGACCATCGAACGAGCTCCTCATCAGACGACCATCTGAAAAAGGCCTGGGTGTGGTGGGCAGTTTATGCGTTAGAAAAGCATCTCTGTCTTGCCAGCGGAAGGCCATCGATGATCGACGACTATATGATCAGTGCATCAATCCCATCGAAAGTCCCATCCAATAGCACCATATATCTGGAAGCCGCCACTCTGGCAACTCGGCACGCAAAGATATGCTCCCGAATACTTCGGGAAATCATGTCAACAAAGGCACACAGGTTATCTCCCCATGAGCTGCTTAAGGTCGTGAATGACATCGACCGACAGCTCAGAAGCCTGCTTGATGATTTTCCATCCGACCTCCAGATTGGTACGCTTGCCAAATTATCTGAAGAGACACATCCAATGGCCCATCGTCTCCACACCTTGTATCTCTACTTCTCAATCCATGGCAGTTTATTGGCGCTTCACTCGCACTTTTTCTACCCGTGGCTTTCCGCCCGGCTTTGCGATCGTGGCCCAGATGCTGGTTTGGAGGCGCAGCTGCATTCCTCGTCAAAGACGGTGACAGAAGCAGCCCGGAAGATGTTACTAGCACTCCGGACAGTGACCACAAATGCAGCCACACCTACATGGCTGGCAGTCACTTATCCTATATATGCACATTTGAGCTTATTTGTCCATGTGCTGAAGCATCCGACCTTTCCCACCGCCAGCGCCGACCTTGGCCTACTCGACATCTGTGCTGGCCATTTTGGGTATATTGATTTTATGACCTCTTCTGAAATATCCATCTCTTTAGCAAGAGAGTCCGTCAGTCTCGCGGCTAAATTCGTCAAAGCTGCCAACAAAAGAAACGATAAGGGTCAGACGTCCAGATCTAACCACGGGCGTGGAGTCCAAAGCGTGAATGCTCAGAGTAAGCGATCAGACAACTATAGCCCCCCGAATACAAATTCGCGGTCGGTCTTTGCAGCACTGGGCCAGGTAAGTGGGCATGTCAAAGGCAAGCAGTCTCCACCTTTGCTGACCCGTTACGCTCTATAGGGGGACTTTGCAAATGTTGATGGCGACTGGAGTATGCCGCCATTTTTGGACACTTTGGGTGCGGACGACAATACGTATGAGAGCTTCCTTCTCCAACGTCCCTAGATCAGGGTTATTCATGTACTTCCTTTGCCCGGAATCAAGTCCTGCTTTGGTCTTGGCAGTCAATCAATGGTCCGAAACTTCCAATATTGCATTGTCCGGTGTTTTGAGGACCATTAAACTTGCCCGGTCGAAGTAGAGTAGAGCCGGTAGATGCCGGGCCGCTTTCAGGACTCGGTGTACATCTACACTGGAGCCATATCAGACCATGGACCTGGAATTACTTCCACTATCACCTGATTGAGACAGTGAAATTGTTCATCTATCCCATCTTCACCAGGAAACCGATGTGCAGCCGTTCTCACTAAACCAGTGATGTCAACAAAGCAAGATTATGATCATGGCTGAAGTGCCGAACCAGTGAATACTGCAGAGAGTGATTGCGGACCGAAATCGCGTTTACCCGGTCCGTGACGATGACTATATGCTTTTCACGATCAGAACTGTGCCTTACGACCACTTCCGCCTGCAGTTGGACATCGTGGCCAGGCCGTATACATGATACGGACCGAGCCCAATCCGACACGCCGTACTAGCATCCCCAGTGCTATATCCAAGGAATGTGGGGGATTTAGGTCTCCATAAGGCTTCAAACGTTTCATATACTGTGAGGGATTCTGATGTGTTTCGTCACTTCTTGATTTCCATTAGCCTCTCGCCTGGCCCCTTATTGTGCAGTCGCGAGCGAAAGATGAAGGATACCAGCCTGTCCAAAGTCATTGTCGTGGGAGCCGGCCCGGCGGGGCTTCTGCTCGCGCTGATCCTCGCGAAGCACGGTATTAGTGTCGATGTGGTAGAAGCAATGGAGGAAGTGGATTCCAGGCCGCGTGGTGCAGCGTACGGTCCAGCGGCTGTCAGGTACGTACGTGGGTTTAGATATTTTGAGCTACCCTATTCCAGCAGGGCACAGGTATTCTTGTGGGCTTTGTTAACATCTAAACTTCGCAGCGTCCTCCGCCGTGCAGGTGTCCTGGACAGAATCCGCCAAAAGGGCCTGTCCGTCGACTCGTTCACCTGGAGGAAGGTGGATGGCACCGTCATCAACCGCCTGACCGGGATGAGCAGGAACCCTGGGAAAGGCGGATTTGTCTGTCTACCGGTTTACGATTTGGCATGCCTCCTTTACGACGAACTCTGTCAGCTCCCGAACGCCCGGGTTTATTGGAACCACAGAGTGACGACTGTTCTTCAGAACGAAACAGGAGCCTGGGTCGAGTGCGAGAATGGTCGAAAATTCGCAGGCGATTTCGTCGTCGGCTGCGACGGTGGCACATCGACTGTGCGGAAGTCTTTGTTTGGCAGCAATTTTCCAGGCCACACTTGGGATGTGATCATGGTCGCTACGAATGTAATACGTCGCTCCCACTCATTCGATCACCAGAAGCGGAGAAACGATTGATATGCTGATGTTTGCTCGATTTCAGATCCGTGGCTACGATTTCTCACAGTATGGCTGGGAAGACACGTCCTGGATCGTCGATCCTGAACATTGGGCGGTGGTGGCTCTGATCGACCAGCAAGGGACATGGCGTGTTTCCTACGGAGAGAAGGGTTCGCTGTCCCACGACGAGCTTTATGAACGTATGCCGGTCAAGCTGCAAAGAATTCTTCCTGGGAATCCAACCCCCAGTCAGTATACCATTGAGAGGTTTAGCCCCTACAAACTGCACCAAAGATGTGCCGAGAAAATGCGGGTTGGTCGGATCCTACTCGCAGGTGACGCTGCGCATCTGAACAACCCCATGTATGTATTTGCACGTCTCGACACTCATGCTAGGCTAATGGGTCCAGGGGCGGTCTCGGTCTCACCAGCGGCATGTCAGACGTGGGTGGCTTGGCCGATTGTCTCCAGGGAATCTTTGACGGCAAAGCGGGATATGATATACTCGACCAATATGATCAGATTCGACGTGAGATATACAGAACTGTCACCGATCCGGTATCTACGGCCAATCTTGCTCGCGTACAAAGTGATCCGGTGGCATTATCCGGTGGTCAGGACCCTTTCTTCGCCATGCTCGATAAGTCTCGCGAAGATGCTAGCGTTCTTGATGACATTGAAAAGGTCAGTGTTGACATGTCTATCCGGTGGGCGATGCGAGGCTGATTGAATCAGAACGACATGAGACTTCTTGTGGACTTTACTCAATTCTACAACAAAACCAAGGTGAATGGCCACCTCAACGGCCTGGCCAATAGCCATACTTCTCTCACCCACTGGGACCGACTGCTTCGATACGTGTCTGCGAAGACTGGCCAGACACGGTATGGTGAACCACTGGCAGACTTGACTGCAGACATCGATCAACTGGCCGCGGAAAGGACTCTGAAAGTTCGGCCCTTGGAAGGATCCAACTGGCTGGCCGCAAGACCATCGGATGAGCAGGAGGATCTCGTAAAGGAGCTTCTCGGTCCTCTCACTCCAAGAGACGTGCCCATCATCCGTTGCACGGGCCTCAACTATCGCACTCATAGTAAGTCTAGGCTTTATTCGCAGTTGGCCTCGTTAACTGGAAGTCTTAGTTATTGAGTCTAACTGGGATATACCAACAAATCCGACATTATTTATCAAGCCCGGACAGGCCGTCGGCGATACGCGTGCCCCCATCCCGGTCCCCAAACTCTCTCAATCCAAGTGCGACTACGAAGGCGAGCTGACCATCGTCATTGGGAAAGACGCCAAGAATGTAAGCGAAGAGCAAGCCCTTGACTACGTGGCGGGATACGTTGTTGGGAACGACGTCTCCTGCCGTGACTGGCAGCTTGACAAAGACAAAGCTGGCATGATGCCCCAATGGTGTTTCGGCAAGTCGTTCGACAAATATGCCCCCGTGGGCCCGGCAATTGTGAGCCCCAGGATTCTGGGCGACGCCTCAGGATTGCGGCTCCGGACGTATGTGAACGGCGAGCTAAGGCAGGAATCTGACACATCTGATCTATGTTTTGGTGTTCGAAAGCTGGTCAGCTTCTATAGTACTGGTCAGACGCTGCAAGCTGGAAGTTTGATCATGACAGGCACACCGGGTGGCGTTGCAGCGGCCATGAAGATTCCACAATATTTGCAGGACGGGGATGAAGTCGTGGTGGAGATTGAGAGGATTGGGAAGCTGAGAAACGTCATCAAGTTTGACGAATAAGAGACAGAGTCAACAATCTGTATGGCCAGAAAATCAACTGTGCTCCCTGCACCGTACATCATCCATGTTGGAAGACGTGGTGTGAGATTTCTGCTAATTGGTGGCGTTGCACACGTCCCGTTTCTGAAGATGAAGTCTGGGTAATCCTCAGCAGCGATGACATGGGCAGTTCTCGACCCTCGAATTGCAAACCACGATGATCCCGCATTCGCGGACCGAATTTTTAGCTCTCTCGGGCCGTTTCGGGGAAGACAAGGGTTCACAAGAACACAACCCAGCCGATGAGTAGCTGCGGGCCGAAGAGGGAATACTGACTGCATCAATGATAACTTGGCATTGAAGTGGAGGTGTCTCAACTGACTGATCAGGCCTAACATACCTGACAAGGCGTCAGGAAGTTGCAGCACCTAATACCCTGGATAAACTCTGCGAGCTTCAGGTGGATGGCCCTAGCCAGTATGAAATAGACACAAAGCTTTTCTCGTTTCAGCGACCAATGAGAATTGATATGATGGCAGCATTGTTGCAAATTGTATTGTAAAGGTATAAATCACTTGTAGGCTTCCAAGCGAGCACTGCGCCAATACAACTACGTTACGTTCTTCAAGGCCACATCGTGCTAGCTATATTGACGACTTGTCTACTTCTCAAGATCCCGACTTCCAACTATTTCCCTCGACAACAGGTCAAATAAATCATGGGGGCCCCCACAGTCCTACCACGGTCTTTACAGGAGAGTCTAGCCAACACAAAGGTCTCCTATGCACAGTTGGGTACTTCAGGCCTTCGTGTCTCGATCCCCATCCTTGGGACCATGTCTTTTGGTATTCCACTATGCCTTGTCTTGTCAGTCCTTCCTCCTAACCATGCTCAGGCCACAAAGACTGGCAGCCCTGGGTCTTGGACGACCCGGACGAAGTGGACGCCATTCTCAAGGGTGCCTTTGATCGCGGCCTTAATACCTGGGACACTGCCAATGTCTACTCAAACGGCCTCTCTGAGCAAATGATTGGCAATACATTGAAAAAGCACAAAATCCCACGACACAAAGTCGTTCTTCTGTCCAAATGTTTCAGCCCAGTGGGTGAAGAGCCTAATGTGCATGTCATTAGTTACCCGAAACAGATATCAGCAAGCAAGGACTATGTTAATCAAGAGGGTCTAAGCCGTACTGCAATATTCAACGCCGTCAATGGCAGCCTTGAACGACTTGGGACAGACTATCTCGATCTTTTGCAGATTCACCGATTCGACCCGACGGTCCCAGTTGAGGAAACAATGAAAGCATTGCATGATTTAGTGCAGAGTGGAAAGGTCCGATACATTGGTAAGTCAGTCAATTATGCGGTTCGTGCTCGTCCACGCGATCATCGAGATGAATCAGGATCCGATAAACCCAGGACAAATATCTAATAAACACAGGGGCGTCAAGTATGTGGACATACCAGTTTGTACAAATGCAACACGTGGCCGAGATCCGTGGTTGGACCAAGTTCATCTCGATGCAAAATCACTACAGCCTCTGCTACCGAGAAGAAGAGCGTGAGATGAACCGGTACTGCCGCGAAACAGGGGTTGGGCTCATTCCGTGGGCGCCACTCTATCGTGGCTTGCTTGCTCGCCCGCTGGGCTCCAGTAAGACGCCGCGCGAGGAGAGCATTAAGGGTATGTTTGCTGGATTACACGGAGGGGATGTGCAGATTATCAAACGGCTCAGCGAACTGGCCGAGAAGCGTGGGTGGAAGATGAGCCACATCGCACTCGCGTGGATCATTCAGAAAGGCACGATCCCGATTGTAGGAGCTAGCAGTCTAGCCAGGTTGGAGGAGATATGTGAAGTTCGAGGCAAAGCGTTGACTGACGACGAGATCAATTATCTCGAGGAGCCATATCAACCCAGAGATATCGTCGGCCATCACTAGAGATGCCGATGGAAGGGAGGAGTTGGCAATTACAGACTCATTTTATCGCGAGGGACGTTTGGACTAGTCTGCAAGGCCACTCACCCGCGCTGATTGGGGAGTCCTGTCCAATCGATTCAATACCGAGATCTACTGGAGGTCTGCACTGACGGGTGGAAGCCCAGTATCGGCCCGAGCTTGGTTCACTCGAGCTAGGGCTGCCCCCGTCACTATCGGATTATAAATCCGTCAGTACGGCGAAGTTAATCTCATTTGTCTAACCTTTGTCTCCGGAGGCTGCGGAGGTCGCGTAGGGTCCTACTCCGGGAAGAGCACGAGTACAGGTATTGCCTTGCTTAACTAGTAGCCCGAAAGTGGCTTCGAAATAGAGTTATCCTATAAACATCCTCCCAAACAAATGGAAATTGGTCAGCAGGAGATACCAGTTGAGCCTGAGCCCATGCTTGAGTCTACACTGTACGATTAGTGCTGGTATTTCCGATATAAGATTCTTGTAAATGCCTGCCAGTCCACTATCGACATAGTAGCTGCTACGATCCCACTTCTCATCTCAAAAGAGCCAAGATACCTGCCATGAATTCTGTGATCATAAAAGACGTCCGTCTTTTCGACGGAGACAAAGTGGTGGAGAATAGCAGCGTGCTTGTAGAGAATGGCATCATTACTGAAGTCGGTGGCAACGCCAGCAAAGATGGGATTCCCGTCGTATCCAAGCCTGGCCACACACTTGTTCCAGGTCTGATCGAGGCGCACTGCCATCCATATGGCAACGTCAAGCTGCCGGAGCAGTGCTTCCGGTTTGGCATCACAACATTGATGGACATGCACAACGTCCACGAATACGCAGTTCAGCAGAAACAGTTGGCCAGAGAGAGGAAGGACTTCCCAGACATCAAAAGCAGTCATTACGCAGCCACCATTTCAGGCGGCTGGCCGGCCTTCATAGAAAAGAAGTTGAGCAAGCATGGAGTAGGTCTTCGGTGGAACTACGCCCTCGCCACAGTCTATGTGCTTTTAAATGCAGCTGACAACCCCTCTCTCTCTCCTTTTAGCATGAGAAGTTCGAGAAGTACCCTGACATTGCCACTGAAGCCGACGCCGAACCATACATTGCGAGATCACTGCAGGACGGTGCCGACTACATCAAATTGATGCACGAGGCGGGCAAAGCTATCGGGATTCCTCCAGGTCTCATCGCACAGCCGACCGAAAGCGTGCAAGGGGCGGTGGTGCGCGCGGCACATCAAAAAGGTCTCAAGGTTGTTGCCCACGCGCTGTCGCTCAAAGATACGGTCGAGGTGCTGAGAGCTGGGGTAGACGGTCTCGCCCACACATTCTTCGACGAGCCCATTACGCCCGAGGTGATCGAGCTATATCGCCGAAATCGCGCCTGGTGTATCCCAACACTAGGCTGTTCCGGCAGCATGACTGGCGAGTCGTTGAACATCGTCAAGAAGTTTTCGGAAGATCCGAGAGTCCGGAGCCGAGTGCTTGACACGGATCTTGAGGTCATGCAACATTGCATGCACTTCAAGGCCGACACCGCAAAATGGGACTACGCCATTGACAGTGTGTGCCAGTTGAGAGCGGCGGGCGTCAAGATCGTCACGTAAGTCTGCAGGAGAGAGCGCTCATTTGTAGGACAGCAGTCTGACAGAATTGTCTTCTCACTAGTGGTTCCGACTCTGCATCAGGTGCGCCAGGCCTGGCCTTTGGTGTGAGCCTACACATCGAGATGTTCTTGCTGGTTGACAAAGCCGGAATGACGCCGCTGGAAGTCTTGAAGTCTACCACTAGTGTCACTGCGGATGCTTTTGGATGGTCTGATCGAGGAAGGATAGTACCGGGTCGCAAGGCTGATCTTGTTTTGGTGGAAGGGAATCCCATGACCGACATTACAGACATGCTGAATATTAGAGGGATATGGAGAGACGGTGTCAAGTTTCAGGGACATGAGGGATTTCCCATGTAATGATTAGTAGATTATGTACAAGACAAAGAACCCAAGAGGATTGTCACAGGCTTGAATACGAGGACCCAAAGGCAAAATTGGCTTCAACTTGTTTCCTTTTATGATGATCATAACACTGTCACCGCGGGACTTGCTCTGCCACGGACAATTTCGCGCACGCGAATTCTATGAAGCGCCCATCCCTGGAACCCCACTGCCTTTGACATCGACACCACCAAATTGCAAAGGCTCTGCTGGCATGACGGCGGCAGCCATGCGTGCCCATTCAGTAGAGCTGACGTTCCTCCATGAGTGATCGACGCAGCGTTGAATGGCCGAGTCGCCGGGGCCAAGGATTCTTTTTTCTCCCGAGTTCAGCGTCAACTCCATCTGTCCCTGCAACACTACGTTGAAATTCACACTGACGGTGCGGTGTGAGACCGAATTGTATCCCGGAGGCAAGTCCAGAATGCGACAGGCAAAACCATTCGGAATCACAATTCCTGGCGGATTCTCAATCAAATGCTGGTAAGACTGCAGGTCTTGCTCGCTGGCCAAGTCGACCGGGAAGCGCTCACAACCGTAACAAAAGGTGATCTTCGTTCCGTCGGGTAGCAGCTTAGATGGAGGGTCCGAAGGTATCCTCGAAGAGAAGATTGACACGCCGTCGTCATTGTTGGTGGTGAGATGTCGTTTCACAGGTGAAAGAGTTTTGGCGTCCGCCATGTTTGTTTCTTGAGTGTCGGTCGAGTCGAGGTAAAAACGAGGCTGTCTCCTAAATAAATCAGCTAACGGCAGTTTCCTTGGATCAACAATAACTCTTTCAACGGCCTAACCTCACTTCAGGCCCTCTCAGGTAAACTGTTGGTCGACAGAGTAGATCGACCTCTTTCGGACCAGACACTTTCGGGCCGACAGAAACCAACGGCATGGGGCCTCCCTGAAACCGAACTCGACATCTAATTGCACACGATAGGACCCATCAGCCTTAAACCAGATATATCCGTCGCGCGGGCCGTTTACTTTGTTATGACAGCTCCTCAGGATCCGAGTGCTGAACAGTGCTTCCACTACTACGAATCACTGCAAACCAGAATCAATCATAAACCGCACTGCCGGAGAAGTCTTTCTTTGGCTGCACATCTTAATCACCTGGCCCAACTTTTCTTAGCAACTTGTCTCTCTTCAGACGAGAAAAGATGCCGCCTAAGTTCACAAGGCTTATACGGTTCGAGGATGCGCAAGGAAAAATACACTACGGCGAGGCTGGCCCCGACTGGGAGAAGGATCTTCATGGCCAGACTGTCCCAACCTACGATATCTCGGACCCATGGGCTTCTGAATTTAATCTGACTGGAAATCATGTTCAAGTGGCCAAGGTTGTAGCAGTTACCGATCTCTTGTGGCTACGTGTTGACTGACCATGGTTGAGATCCTATGTCCACTGGCGACAACACCTCTCATGTACGCCATCGGACTCAATTATAAATCACATGCGGAGGAGGCTGGGGTAAATATTCCTTTCCACTCAATACTGCAGAAAAATGGTTAATGGTGAGAACTTAGCTTCCAATTCCAGCATATCCCGTTGTCTTCACCAAGTTCGGAGGTGAGCACCTTTTGTACCCAGATCCGCATCAACCAGGGTGGCTGAGATGAGTGCAGATATGCTTGCCGACCCGTACCAAGACATCCCCGTCCCACCAGTGGCCAAATCCGAGATGGACTACGAGGGGGAACTCTGCGTCATCCTGGCCAAGGACGTGAAAGACCTGTCCGACGACGTCGACATCTCAGACTCCATCCTGGGCTATACTGTTGGCAATGATGTTTCGGCACGGTTCTGGGCATGGCCAAAGCAATCTGGAACTCAATGGGGCCTCTCCAAGTCGTTTGATCACTTTGGGCCGATTGGGCCTGTCATTGCATCGCCTGCATCGATTCCGAATCCACAGAATTTGCAGTTGAAGACCTTGGTTAATGGGGAGATCAGGCAGAACGGCAATACCGACAACATGATCTTCGACATTGTCACAATTCTGAAGCATATGAGTCGAGGCATCACGCTCAGAAAGGGGAGCGTCATCATGACAGGGACTCCGGAGTATGTCACGCTTCTTGTTCATCTGCAAGGACTCAAATAGCGCCTGGACTAACGTGAGAATAGTGGTGTCGCCGCTTGCGCCAAACCTCAAGTCTATCTGAAATCCGGGGATCTGGTCGAGGTTGAAATTGAGAAAATTGGGAAGATCGGTAACAAGATGGTCTACTAAGTTGAGCAAGGTGCAAAAACTAGCAAGTTGTCAGCCGAGCGCTGGTGTTCCCGACAAATTTGCTTTTGTTGGACCAAAACCGGCTCGAAAACCATCAAGCTGGCTAACACAACGGAGAGAGGAGTAGGATAATTAGGATACCGTGATCTCAACTAAGGAAACGGTGCATTAGCAGTCATGACCAAGACGGTCCTAGATCACGTAGTAGGCTGAAGTAAAATGAATACCAAGGATTTCTGTCCCAACCTCCATTTGCAAGGCAAGGATTGAAGATAGTTATCAGATACCCAAGCAGCTTCTCTACAGTTTAGCCTCTGCATGGTGTAAGACCTGCGCCGTCTCGCCCAAGGCATAATCATTCCTCCGCTGACTTCGGACTTTCTCTGCCATCTGGCTCGTGATTGTTCTAGCCTCTACCGCCGGATTGTATCCCATGCCACTGAGCCGGGCAATCTCCTCCTCACTTTGCCTCACCTCAATGTCGGTGTTCTTTCGTCCATCCGCTCTCTTGTATATTGTCACGACCACTGCTCCACCCAGCCCTAAATTATGTTGCAGCGCAACGTCAACATTTCCAACCAGTCTCCCGTTGTCTGCCCAACCACGCAATTGCCAGACGAGCTCGGCGCACTGGGCAAGTCCTGTTGCTCCAAGTGGGTGGCCTTTACTAATCAGTCCGCCAGAGGGGTTTACCACCACTTTACCCCCATAAGTAATATCTCCATTCCGCACCATATGATGTGCTTGACCTGCGTCACAAAAGCCTAGTCCTTCGAGGAGGATGAGTTCATTGGTGCTGAAACAATCGTGTATCTCGCAGACGCGAATATTCCTTGCTTGAACGCCTGCTTCTGCAAGCGCTGCTTGCGCGGCGCGACGCGTCATGTCATTTCCTACCAGATCGATCGCATTGCCGGAGTAAAGCTCGGGAGAGTCAGTCATCAGAGCCTGGCCAGCCATGAAAACAGCGTGTGATTGTAATTCCGGGTGGCGAGATTCAAGATATCGTCGCGAGACAAGAATCGCAGATCCGGCACCATCAGAGGTCGGGCTGCACTGCAGCTTCGTGAGAGGCGGGTGAATCATCGGCGAGTTTTCGATTTCCGCCAGGCTGTACACTGTGTTGAACTGGGCATAGGGATTGCGGGCCGAATGCTGGTGCGATATCCGGGCGATTTCTGCACAATCTCGAGCAGAGGCCCCATGCCTACCAAGCGGGAGTTAGGTCACTTTGAGATATCTGAGAGAAAATTGTCTTCCTTACTCCTCCATATACTGTCGTCCGGCATTCGCAAAGAACTGCACGTTCCTCGCGCTGTCATATTTTCCCGTCGTCTCCTCCATCATTCGAGTCATAAGATCGAGCGCACCTGGACGTCCGTCTCCGTTGTCGCTCTTGATCGCTCCTGCCTGCATTGTCTCGAAGCCGATTACCATGACGATGTCATAGATCCCTCCACGGATCAGCGAGCGAGCGAGGTGGAGACCCGTACTGCCAGTGGCACAAGCATTGTTCGTATTATAGACTGGTATATTGGTCATGCCAAACTGATAGAAGACACGCTGGCCGGATGTTGTCTCGCCGTAGGCGTAACAAGCGATCCCTGCTTCGACCTCATCATAGTTGATGTGGGCATCAAGGAGAGCCTTGGTGCCGGCTTCAAAACCGAGCTCAGGGTACGGTCTCTGTTGGCGTGGTTTGAGGAACTTGGTCAGACCCACCCCGAGGACAAAAGCGTCATTGGGGGAAGGCATATCGCTCTTAAGCATGAAAATTGAGGTACAGATCAAGGCTGCTCAGCAAGGAACTGCTGGTCAGATACAGTCTTGATTCCAGACCAAATTAACGTCTTCTGGGGAAAAGCCTCGGATGTTTCTCTCGCGGCTTGAGACCGACGGAGATGACGGCAGATCCCAATATGGCTCCAACTTATGTCTTGTCACGCTGTTGCCGAGACAGTTCAATATCGGTCGAACATCGAGTAAGACTCGGACACTATTGCTAGGAACTCGGAGCGGCAGGGTCTCGACTCTCTATTGCTGCTCTCGGGACAGTTTGGAGCTTCGGACCGAAGGGAGGCAAAGCAGCCGGTTCTCATATGGATGCCGAGATCGATCTGCCACGGGCCAGGCATTGAATCTCATGCCCCATCGACTCTTCAACTGGCTAATTGGGTATTCAGCGTGGGCGCAAGTCTTGCAGGAGTCGTACTGAATCTCTGTGTTCTATGAGCATCCTCCCTTAGACAGAAGCCTCGAGCTTTGCCACGACTTCGCATCTCAACTCGTACTATAGACTGCTCAAATGGCACCAAAACCGACTTATGTGCCACCTCCAGGCTTGCGGACACCGTTGGATGACTTCAGAGATCTCGTGAACTACAAGCATAACCTACACCTTAGTGAGTATCTACCTTGATAAGCCCCACTCCAAGCTTTTCTGACTTAATGTTGCGTCAGAAAGCTATGCCGACTTGCACAGATTCTCGGTGACGCGGTTGAATGATTTCTGGTTGGCGGTATGGGAGTTTACGGGCGTCATAGCATCCGTCCACCCTTCGAAGGTGAGCAACTTCTACGACTGAGTGTATCGAGGACGGATGATGAATCGGTAGACTAGGCGATAGAGGATGATGCTGCCATTGATCAGTTCCCGGTTTTCTTTGAAGGCGCTCAATTGAACTTCGCCGAGAATATACTGAACCCGAAATTCAATGGTCTGGCTGTCGTCAACATGAACGAAAGCAACTTGTCGTGGCCAGAGGAGTATTCATGGGATGATCTTCGTGAACTCGTGCGACGCTATGCTGCCGCTCTCAAATCATCTGGCTTGCAGAAATTGGAAGTCGTGGCATGTGAGAACACTCCACGATCCATTTCTTGAAAAGGATCATGCTCATTCTTGGACAGTGGTTGGCTCTAACTGCATACGATCGCTCGCATTGCTCCTTGCTACCACGGCATTAGGGGCGATTTTTGCTTCCTTTGCAACAGACATGGGCTCCAAGGTTTGTGCCAAATATCAAGTCTGCGAGGGAGGGTAAATTAACAATGAGCCCTAGTTACTGAGCGACCGCCTTACATTGTTGCAACCACGTCTTCTGTTTGCGGAGTCGACGTATGTGTACAATGGCAAGTGCCATGACATTTCTGACAAACTCGATCCTTCCATACACCATCTTCAAAAGAGTGGAAGGACTAGGGCCATTATCATCGGCTCCAGACAGAGCCTAAAGTCGGAAACGTCAGTTCCAAGGAGGCACCCCATCATCCTATGGCAATTATTGACTGAGCGTAGTGTGTCCTTCGAGGATTTCCTGGCCCATGACAGCGGCGAAACGGTTGATTTTGTGCAAGTACCTTTTGGCACTCCAGCTGTAATTATGTTCTCGTCTGGAACAACAGGAACTCCAAAGGGGATTGTCCACTCACATGGGGTAAACCTCCTCTTTGGGACTTTGAACCCAGCCGGAGAAGACAAGCTGATACATTCAAGGGTCTGGTCGTGAATGGTCGGAAAGAATACCTTCTTCACAACAACCTTGGTCCTGGGGATTTAGTTTATCAGTACACAAACGTGAGTACTAGTTCTTCAATCTGGGCATCGCTTTGCACTCCTAATCGCAAAACAGATTGGGTGGACTTTGTGGAACATCTCGATTCACGCTTTGTTTGTCGGCGCCGCGGTCATCTTGTACGACGGCAGTCCGTTCTACCCGTCGCCTGAACGGTTCTTGAAAGCGCTCTTTCATCTCGAGTATGCCGAATGCTTCACCATGATTCGAGAAACAGATGCTGATGAAAGTAGGGTTACGTCCTTCGGCGCTGGTCCACGCTACTACGCAGAACTTCAAAAGGCCACAGTGAAGCCAAGTCAGTTTCTTGCACAATGTCGCCGTACAGCGAGTCGAGAGATTTGCCTGTCATGGAGTGACTAACTCAATTGTTTTGACTTTGTAGGAAAATATTGTCAAACCCTTCATTCTATTGTTTCCACCGGAGCAGTCCTCACCCCGGCGCTTGCGGAATGGCTGGTCGAAGCGTTTGGGCCCGTCTGTCAGCTCTCAATGTCCGGCGGCACCGAGATCTGTGGCTCATTCTTACACGGTACACGCTCTCTTCCATCGTATGCTGGGGAGTTGGCGGTGAGAGGACTGGGCATGGATGTGGCCGTGTTTGGCGCAGACGGCAAAGAGCTGCCCGACGGCGAAAGCGGTGAATTGGTCTGCCGAAAGCCATTCCCTAACATGCCGGCCATGTTCTGGAATGACCCTGTCCGGAAGAGGTATCACGACTCATACTTTCAGGGGTTCTCGCGTAAGTGATGAGAGACTTTTGCTTCCGCCAATTTCAGATACTCACACGCTATACTTAGACGTCTGGACACATGGCGATTTCATCCGAGTCAACCCTCAGACGAAAGGCATCTATGTCCTCGGCCGGAGGTGAGTGGCTTCTAAGTGACATAAGAACATGAGGTTTTGCCACGCTCATCCATGCTGACGTTGCCGGACACAGTGACGGGGTGCTCAATCCCTCCGGCGTGCGATTTGGCAGCGCCGAAATCTACAATGTTCTCGGCTCCCAGAGGTTCAGCAGTTTGATCGCAGATGCTATCGTCGTTGGCCAGCAGAGGCTCTCTGTCCGCTACTCGGATGCAGCTGAAAAAGTGGTGCTTTTCATCAAATGCACCCCTAGAGCAAGTACAGGCACACTCCGGGTCCGGGAGGACCTCGGAGCTGCAATTCGCGAGCAGATTGCGCGAGATCTGAGTCGAAGACACGTGCCGGCTTATATATTTGAGACCGACGTTGTGCCTTACAATGCCAACGGGAAGAAGCTGGAGATCCAAGTCAAGGCCATTCTGTGCGAGGGCGATGCCGCGCTGCGCAGGCTGAAGTTGACACAAGACGAGCTCCTGCAGCTGCGCGGCTATGTGGCCTTTTATCAGATAGAAAAGGTCGTTTCCCAGCTTGAGCAAGCTGGCACTGGGGCAAAATTGTAGACAGGCCACATAATTGTAACAGAAAAGCAGATTCAAAGCCTAAATGATGATAGTTGAGTGATGGGCTAACATACATCCGAAACATACTGTGGCAAGAAGCGTCGAGGCGAGCTTGAAAATACCTGAGCATTGCCCCTTTATAAGGCCCTCGTCCATTGTTCGTTGCGCCGATATAATCCTTGCGCGAAAGCACAACTATCGTAAAACTGTCTCTTACACAGCGGAGTCAACTAGTCAATCTTGACCTGTGACTTGGTCAACACAATTTCATGACCATATTAGTCTTGGCTAGTCAACTGACAGCACTGCTCCTACAGAACTTCATCACATGAAATCAGAGGAATACATGGTCCGACGAAACTGTACCAGGGTGATGTTGAGGGTGGAAGCCAAGCGCAAGTATCAAATTCAAACACCCTTGTCCCGTTCCTTCGAAGCTAATTTCGACATTACACGCGCCTCTCTGTTCTTGTGCGGTGATCCTGTTTTGCATGCAGCTCTTCGACTGGAGCATCGACCCGGTAATTCATGGTTTTCTTCACGTCGCCAAGGAATAAACATGCGATGCTGCCCAGCAGACCGATTGAAGCTGCAATTATGAACACCACCCTGATCGATTCCGCGTAAGCCTGCTGTAAGGCACTGAAGCCTTGAGCAATGATTTCCGGTGTGACGCCTGGGACTTGAGCCAGCGTGGCTGTCTGACCCGCAGTCAATGCCTTGATGAAGGCTGGAATCGAAGACTCAGGAAGCCCTGAGCCCTTGGCGGCAGCTGTGATATACTTAGGAAGGTAGTGTTTGATTCGCGTATTGAAAGCGGCCGTGAAGATGGCTGTGAAGATGGCCACGCCAATCGCGCGTGCGGTTGTTGTCACCGCCGAGGCGGTCGCAAGCACTCTATGTGGGACGACCAGCTGTGCGCCGCTGACGGTAAGAACGAGGGGGGCTCCGAAGCCTAAGCCGGCGACACAAGCGAAAGCGATGGCGTTGGTTGATTGACCTGGTTGAACAGTGGCAAGTCCTACCATCCCCGCTGTCATTATCACGTTGCCGAGCAGTAATGGCTCCCGAATAGTACGAAAGTGAGTACTAGCGTAGCCCCAAGGAATCGTAGAAAGTAATGCTGTGATCCAAGCCGCTTGGGATCGAAGAACGACGAGAATAGGATCCGTTGTGAAGAGAATCTGAGACCTGTATACGATAGCAGTCAGCCTTTCAAAGTCCTTCTGGTAGAAGTTCTGGGGCATTACATGATAGGATAAAAAATCGCAAAGGCAAATATACACAAGCCTTCAACAAAGATCAATAATGCACACAAGATAAATGTTCTCGCATTTGCTTTGCCATCGCGGAAGAGATCATGGTGTACAATGCCAGTAGTAGTGCCCTTCCACTCGTAAAGGCCGAAAGCGATGAGGCCGAAAATCCCAATGATTAAGGTGGAAAGCGTGCGAGCGTCGATCCAGGTATACTGACCGCCTCCTAGGCTAGTACCGGTGAGGAACAGGGTGAGCCCGATCATAAGGAGGCCGCATCCGACGAGATCAAGGTGCCTGATTTTGTGCCAAAAGGGTAGATTGTCCAGCTCTGTGTGACGCTTCGGGGGTCGATATGCGATCAGAACCGAGATTAAGTTAGTGCCCCACAGAGCTGCCTGAAACCACTGTAACATCTAGCGTCAACGATATGCTGTATCCGTGAAGTAGATCTTTCGAGACTTACGTAGAAGTCACGCCAACCGTTATGTGTATTGCGTTTAGTGAGTGCGCCGATTGTCAACGGCCCTACAACGGTGGCGAGGAGTGCCGACGCATTCATAGCCGCCTGAGCCACTGATGGCTGTGGTTAGTTGGCTGTGAGAAGGTAACAAAGGCGTGAAGATATGTCGAACTTACTGGGTCGCCATCGACGAGGGAGGATTTCCGCAGGCACAGCATAACCCAAGGGGACAGCAGCAAAACCAAAGCCAATTAGAATGCTTGCTCCAATGAGTCGGTAGATGTTCTCTGACCCAGGAGCAATGCATGCCCCAATGAAGGCAATTGCGCAGGTGCCCAGAAGGAGGAGCTTTCGGGCCTGGAAGGCGTCAGATGCGGTGGACAGGATAGGTCCTACCACAGCTTGGACCAGTGATAGAGCATTGACGACCCATGTCTGGGTGGTGGTATTGTGCAGGTCCGTTCCGATATAGGTCAACTGGTGATAGAGAAAACAGTGTCAAAGTCAGACACGGTGCCATCGGGTTGTTCACGTACCACTGCCGGTGGGCCCTGAAGCGCCAGGACCTGGGTGAAAACCAACAGGTTCATTGCTGCGAGGGCGATCCAAGTGCGTGCATGAAGCTCAGGTTCAACCTCTTCCTGATCAAAAGTGAGATTACCTTGGTGTTGGTCGGTATACTCCTCCTCCTGGAGCTCAATTTCGTTCTGCGATTTGGAGTCGGCAGCCCAGGTGATCCCGCCAACATGGGGGCCTATGGGGGCTGTAGTGCCATTGAGAGCAGCCATTGTGGAGAGGCAGTGATGCAGAGCGATAAACAGGTAGACCTAGGGATGCCCAAGGTGGGTATGCAAGAGTAAATACTCATGCGTGCTTAGTATGCGCACAGAGAATTCAATAAGCGGTTGAATGCGTCGTTCCTAAGCAAAGGTTTGAGCAGAAGACAGAAGACTTCAACATTGGAACTACCAGGTCCAAATCTAGGACTCAACCATAGCCCAATAACTCTCTGCATTGAATCTGGGGTGCTTTTCGGCGTGGGGAGCTCGGTCCGTCATCATATGCGGTTCAGGGGAAGACGACGCGGCTCTAAACTATACAAGTTCTGTCGGCCCGAGACCAACGAGACGCAAGTTGACGACATTCGGCCTTGACACCAAACCATGTGAGTAAGTCATTTTATACTGAACGGGTCTCCCGACTCACCTGCCATAGCTGTTTTGCAGGGCGACCGTTGAAGGCGCCCAAGGATTCTATTCGTCATGGTTGCCGTCTCCTTTCCCGTCGTGATTCCCGAGGACAGCCCTTTCGGCCCCTACAACATACCCTTTGGAATCTTCAGCACACCACAGGGTATTGGTCTTGGAGTTAGTATTTTATACATGGTCTTCTTCGTACAGACCCTGCTAATGAGCCTGTGATACCCAGACCAAGCCACGCGCCGGAGTGGCGCTCGGAGAGTTTGTCATCGAACTCCATGAACTGGCCCAGCACGGCGTATTCGATGCGCATCAAAACACCTCAAAGATCTTGAGACAAGTGTTCCTCGAGGTAACCATGACATTCATTCTTCAGCTCCAGTCATAGCCTCCTAACACTTATCACCAGCCCTCGTTGAACTCGTTCGCAGCATTGGAAACTAGCGAAAGGAGATGGGTCAGATTGGCAATCATCGAGAATGTCACGAGCGAAAACTCAGTCCTCTTTGCGGATCCAGACCTGAACGCGAAAGCCTTTGTGTCTGGCCGTGACGCGCAAATGCACCTACCTATGGACATCACCGACTATACTGACTCGTTTTCATCTCTCATTCATGCCGAAAACGTAAGACTCCCATCCTCCAGGATTGTCTCCTCACTCTAAATCATGCGTAGTCTCTGAAACCGCTGGGACTTGACCTACCTGCCGCGTTCAAGCTCTATCCACTTGGATACAATGGTCGTCGCTCCTCCATCTTCCCGTCAGGCCATCAGATCCATCGGCCAAGTGGATTTTTCGTCAGAGAAGGCGAGACTCAGCCAGCTTTCCAGATATCGAGACAGATAGACTTTGAGATCGAGCTTGGAGCCTTTATTTCGAAACCGGTCCCCCATGGAAGGACAATTGACGCGAAGACTGCTGCAGATCACATTTTCGGCTATGTTCTCCACAACGACTGGTCAGCCAGAGATATTCAGCCGTATGAGATGCCTCCACTAGGACCGATGCATTCTAAGGGCTTCATTACCACCATCTCACCCTGGATTGTGACTGTTGATGCACTGGCAAGTTGTTGTACTGGCCCGCCGACATCGAACGCAACCCCAATCCATTCATCGCTCGTTACTGACGAGACGAGTCATGGTGTGTATGATATCGAGTTTAAAGCTTTGCTGTCTCGTAAGTTGTCATAGTCTCTCTGCTTCGAAACAAATGCTCAAGTTACAATAGGTTGTGGCAATAGCCCCATCGAAATTGTTCGGTCGAACTACCGCCATTCATACTGGAGCATTCCACAAATGATAGCATACCAATCCTCGGGAGGTTGGGGTATCAATACAGGTGATCTGGTAGCCAGTGGAACCATCTCATCTCCAGTGCCAGAGGTCAAGAAAGGACTAGGCACGTATGGATGTCTGCTAGAGAGTTTTGCGCAGAAACATGAGCTGCCCGCAGTCGGCGGCAAACCCATGTCCTGGCTCGAGGACGGCGACGAACTCATCATCCAAGGCTGTTTCAATACGGCTGATGGTAGAAGATGTGGATTTGGCAAAGTGTCGGGCGTCGTGGTGCCGGGTCCCTCGTGGCCTTCGTAGAATGAAATCGTCCTGTCCTATTTTGCAGGAACTTCATGGTCTTGGGCTTCATTACCGAGTCATGCAAAGTTGCCAGCTGCCTTACTGAAGGCATTGTAGATGACCGAGACGTGCTGAGCCTTTCCAACGAAATCCCTCTGCTCGATGTGTTGCGCATCATCCTCTGAAGAGAGGCACCAGGTCGATCTGATGGAGCACGACGCGGCAGGAATCCCAAACTACCATCTTTTGGTAGGCGGGGGCCCCTAGCCTTATCAATTTCATCAAGTAGTAAATATTCAACTTACGTCTCCGCCAGGGTTGGCAGGCACCTATTCCTATCCTTGGCGACTTGCGACTCCTGAATCGACATCCTGATTAGGGACAACCGAGACTCCGACCGTTAATGGTTCCAAAAGAGCCGTCATGACTGATGCAGAACGTGCCATTGTAGCCTTTGGTCCGTTGTAACCGCTCAAGCTGTGTGCCGGTCGTGGGTGTACTTTTCCTCCAGTGACAGGAGCTGCAAAGCGGCTGGAGATATATAGCTCGTCGCCGATGGCATTTCGAGTAGGCCTGTACGCTCATTCCCCCAGCTCCGCCTGCTGTCTCTTCTCTTCTAACTCTATGCCTTGTGACTGAGCTTCTGTGTGGGTCAAGTGGTCGATTATCGATCCTCAAGTCTCTCGGGCGTCAGCGACTGATTTGCGAGGTTCGTGTCATTGCTCGGCGGTGTGAGTGGAACACCTTGTTGTGCAGACTTGAGGAAAGAGTATAAGCATTCTTTTCTTGGCTGATGCTCCTCATGCAGGTTTTGAGATGCCAAAATTCAAGCGGTATCCTCTGCATATATCGGGTGGTCGACGTCTGAGCACGACAGCAGTCTGTCGTAGAGGACTTGCGCCTTCTCGACGTCCTCGGAGATCCGAGGGGCCTCACTTACTTCCGTCGGCTGATCATGGACATCCTATTGTGTTGAATTGGGATAATTGATGGGACCCTCCAGCTGGATGTACAAAGTAGCTCGGGGCAGTTGTTTTGGTCAACTTTCACTCATTGGCGTCTCTAGCCAGGCCGGAGTATCAGTCATCCCGCTCCTCTCGCGAGCTACAGTAACTGGTTGAGGCTGGGCACGCCCGGCATGCTCCGAGCTCAGCCAAGCCAAGCCTCGCCGTCGCCCCCGCATTTAATTTTAGCGAAACCTGCTCATCCCGTTCAGCCTCACCTTGAGAAATCCGAAAAACATGCTCACCCGTCCAATGTCGCGGAGATGAGGTTTCAGGCGAGGCTGGCATTGGATCAGGACTGGGCATCAGAATCTTGCTCAAGACGCCGGTTTTGAGGCTTAGGCGTGAAATCATGCCTGAATGCAGGCTTGGATTTGTCGTGCTTTTGGTTAGCAGAAGACAGTTGCAAGGTGAGTTGAGTAGATTTGAGCAGGTATTCATTTCAACCACAGCAATCATCGCGGCTAGTGGTGTGAGTCCGAGTATATATGGATGGATGGATGTGAGTACCTAATCCCTGGGTCCCTTGCCTCGTACCTCGCTCTACACAGCAAGTCTACCAAACAACCACTACTCGGTACAGCACCCTTCTAGCCATCCAATATACGTACCGGTCTGGCGTTGTCTTGAGACTCGTCTCGTGTGCCTAGAAGGTTATACCACATACAGGGCTCGACTCCCTCGTTACCAATCGCCAATCGGCAGAACAGACCAGAACCTCCATCCCAGACTTATCGCCACCAACCCTCCCTCCATCCACTCAACGATTCTCACACTCACCCTCACAAATAAGAACCCTTCAAACCCCATCATGTGCACCGACTCCAACCGCCCCGCAGAGCCCGACTCGGCCATCCGCGTCGCAATCATCCACCCGCTTTCAGACCCGTCATTCCACGCCCGATTAAGCTTCTCGAACGGGATGGAGGATAGAAGCACGGCGACAGAGACGACGCTTCGATGCGCGGACGGCGCCGTTGCCGGGTCATTGAATGTTAGAATTCAGTAAGTACATATCACGTACAGTTGCTCCGCTTTACTTGCTACTCATTGGGCATCACGTGTTTGGGCTGGAGGTGTGAGGCCAGAGGCCTAGGATCTCTATTCTATTGAATATCCTCCCTCACTCCCTCCTCCCCTTCTCTCTATACTACTCGGGAATTGAGGTGAATCGAGGTCCGAATGCAAGCATTACCGACTAGCAAGCAGATTCACATGATTGAGTGATGACTGATTAACTGACATCCTTGAAGCAAATACGGCGAACCGCTGTCCCTCTCCCTCGCCCTGTCCTCACGATCCACACGATCCTCACGGACGTCGAGCCCCGTCGTCGATTCGGATACAGAGTCAGACTCAGATCCAGAGTATGACTCCGATTCCTCCTCATCGAATCCCGTCGTCCATTCCTTCCCTGTCACCACCACCAGGACAGACACCTCTGCTAGCACCAGCACGAGCACCAGCACGAGTGGTGGCATTCGACTCGATCTAGGTGTCGGCGGTGATGGAGTTGTCGGGCGGACCGTCTCTATCGTCGACCGGACGAGCGGGAAGATCCTGGGCGAGGGGATTATTGGGTGGAGTTGAGTTGAGTTCATATGGGGCTCTCCATATGGAACTCTCCTTTCAGTTGAAGCATCCTCCTGTACCTACTTACTTGCTCTAATTGTGTGACTTTCCTTGCGGCGCGGCTTGGGTTGTGCATTTTGGCGACTGCTGCGGAGTAATTACTTGGAGGCTTTGGATTTTTTATTGGATAGGAAAGGAAAGGAAAGGACAGGACAGGGCATGACGGAACAGGAAAGGAAAGCGCAAGGCTTGGTACGGTACGGTATGTGCGTAAGAGTATATGTTCTCAGCGCACTTTCTGTTATCAAATGGAGGTGAGAAGATGAATGCAATTCTGGGACCGTAAGGGGCCATGTCGCCATGTCAAGGTATACGTAGCTACTGATGGAGACGTACCGAATGTAGCCCAGAGCAGAGATCCCTCCACTATTGTTCACATGTTCGTGCGCAGTTGTCAAGAGATATCATCCACCATGTCGTTTGCAAGCGATCATCCACTAGTTCATGTGCAAGCGTTCATCACGCTCTCGCGCTTGCTACAGTAGATACCCCATCCATCCACTATTGTTCATGTATATATCAAACATGTCCAATTCTTCAGTGCTGAAATTGAATTGATCCCAATTAGTCCGCCCGTAGCTTGCGGCGTCGTAGGCGGCATTCAGGTTCCCTCCGGATGGATGGTGTCCCGTAGTGTCGCTATTGTTCCAGTTTCCACCGGGCATCAACGCTGGCGTGAAGGGTCGTTGCGGCGGCAGATTCCCGGTCGGGTTATTATTCCCAGGCGGGTGTAGAATCCCCGGGATGTCCATACGTTTTGCCGAACTGACAACTTGCCCAGGCTCCTGTGCGAGGACATCGGACGCGCGGTCTGCTTCCTCCTCGGGCAGTTGTCCCGTACGGTGGAGGTGCCACATTTTGAGCTTTCTGAAAACGAATCCGAAAGCTGCGGCGCAGGGGTTCTTGCCATTGGCCGAGATCTCGCTCAATCGACTGAGCATCGCGTCTAGATAGTAGCTCGCCCGCAGATTGGGGAGAAAATCCGGCCCGAATTTCGAGTCTGCCGAGTTGAAGACCCAGTGCAGCTTCATGAGCACTATCGTCGCGTACGCGCTCCAGACGATGTAAATATTGGGAAGAGTGCGGGCGCAGTCGGAACCAAGTGAGAGATAGGTATCCAGCACTTGATGACTGCTGGTCAACAGGGTTGACAAGGCTTCAACGTGCCCAGCAGTGACGACGTCGGGTTGTTTGCGCTCCTCTAGTGGATGGACCGCGGGTCGAAAATCATCGACATTGTGGTCTTGATGGATGGCAATTTCGTGGATGTACAGATTGATACAAGCTGCGTGGTGTTCCACGAGCCCTTCCGCAACTGTCAGCTTGTTGCCGCACTGTAATTCGAGCATACTTACGCGGGTCAATGGAGACATCAACGCTCTTCTCCCACGAGCGCAGCTGCCTCTGGAAGTATTTCAACTGGTATTGTATCCTTGGCTCAGTGAATTTGAGTTCGGCACCTGGGTCGTCCATGTCGAAAGCCGCTGAGACTTCCTCGGCAATGCGGGCAAGACTGGCCGTGGCACAGAGCCATTTATCGGTCGGGGCAGCGTACGGGCTTTTCGACAGGGTCTTGAGGCATTCTTCTATACGTGGGCCATACCTGATAAGGGATGGGAGGCGAAGAATGGTCGTGACACTGTATTTCTCCAATGATTAGCCGGCCTCATTACCCTTGTTGGTTCAACGCCCTACCAGGCACCTACTTTATATTCGACTGATAACAGGCGAGCCACGTTCGACAGAGTTCCACCTCTTCTTCCGGACTCCTTACCACCTTGGACCGCTTTCCTATCCCCAGCTCCAGGGCCATGACGCTTGCGGCTTGAACGTTGTGATTAAAGGCAAGATCTCGAGCAGTCCGAGGTCTTACGTAGTATTGGGAATTCAACAACATTGCCTGAATCAGGTCTAAAGACTTGTCGCCATGGAAAAGTACCCTCTCCGAGATCTGGCGATTGATTTCGATGGTGAGCGCAGGCTGGGCTGAGGGTCGGATCACCGCGCTCGCTGCCGTCAGAATGGTCAAAAACGTCATGGGACGAGCTTTTCGGATTTCCTGCGCATCCGCGCCCGGAGGAAAGACGACGATCGGGGAGATTTCACACATGTGATCCCTCCAGTAAGAGAACAGCTTGGTGGCAGACTCCAGGGTCAAGTCTCCGCGGTCGACAACGTCGACGTAGTCGTCGCGGGCCATAGGTTCGAAGTTTGGAGCACTGCAACCCGTGGTGAACTGAGGCTGAGAAGTTTGCGGGAATGCCTGTTCGACCAAAATACGTTGGTAGCTGTCCAGGCTGGTGTTGGAAGTGTCCTCTGTCCTGGCTGGCTCGGAGCTCGAGGCGGTTGGAGCGTCCTTTGGCGGTGACTCATCCTCTGGCTTCGTCCCGTCGCTCTGCTGCTGTTTTGCCAGGAGGGCATCCGTCAAGGCGTTGATCTTCTTCTCAAGTTCGGCGACTTTGTGGACTGTCTTTTGTCGCTTTCGTGGTGGGCCCGGCATGATGCATTGGCGGTTAACCTTGGAGCATGCATTGCATGCTTCTTGGCCCTCGACAGGAAGGCAGCGGATCTTCATGTTGCGGCATGCGACGCATGCTCGAGACCGTTTTTGGCGCTTGGGCTTCTCATTGCCGGAGGCATCGTCGTCTTCCTGGCTATCCGGAGACTGACTGTGACTGTTGGAGTCTTGCCGGTGAATCTCTTGCAGGATGGCGCGCGTTTCCGGGGAGCGAGTTTGGTCGAACGGTAGTAGAGTCTCCACCGGCAGTGGCCTCTGAAGCGCCATATCTGTGCCTGGGCGTGCGCGTGCGCGAACTTCGAAGTGTTGCAAGGGCTAGGCTGTCAACAAGACATTTCGGTGATGACGCAGAGGAAATTGCTGGTGTCGCTTGGCGCAGGCGCAACGCGGTCTCTTCTCGAAGGATACGCAGATGGCTAGATGATATTGATAGAGATATCTCCGTCAGCGCCCAAAATGTCACCGCATTTATCCGGCTTCTTGAAACGCGGAAAAGAGGCTGTGATTAATCGAAAAGCTTTGTAAGTCGAGTCACCATAGCCTCAGATTGCGCGGAGCAGTCGGCATGGGATAAAGTTTTTCGTCTGACGAGCCGACGTACGTGGGAGCTGCAGCAGGGGGGGCGTCTGACGACAAATTAGCACGCTTCCGGCTAGGCTCGGATAGAAAACATGCCGAACAGCATAAGGCACCAGGGCAGTAACAAAAGTGCCAGTGTATGTTATTGCGTCTATAATCTGCAATGCCCTGACGAATAGTCACCGCTCCATAACTTTTCGTGACAATATCAATCGTTGCAACAACCATTCGCCGTCAATTCCCCCAACACGAGGCTTGAAAAGCCTGTCGCTTGTATGCACCACCACAGCGCCTTCGACACTTTATGCTACAACACCGGGCACCAAAGCTCACCATTGTATCCGTCGCTTCCATTTCTGCAGTCGAGTCTCCTCAATTGAGTCGACCTCCGTGTCTGATTCTTCAGATCCTGCCAGATCACCGGCAAGGTTATGTTTGTCGTTCAACTTGAGGTTGGGCAGGAACCATACCATGACCATGGGAATCGCTGATGCGACCAGAGCGGCAATGGTCATGTACCTCAGGATGTCCGAGTAAGCGTGGTTGACCGCCATCCGTTCGCTTGAGCCTGGCTGGGCGACGACCTCTGTAATCGTGTCATACACACTGTTGATGGACGATTGCGGTGTACCAGGAGCCATCCAGAAGCGTAACCGTTGCTTGAATAGGCTTGTATAAATGGTGCCTGCGATGGAAGAGCCCATGCTATTGCCAAGGTAGATGAACAGGAGTTCCAGCGCCGTTGACTGTGCCAGCTCTGCCCTCGGGACCACGATCTGCGCAACAACAATGACCACCGTTCCGACCATCCCGCTGCCTGCTCCCTGGATCACTTGCATGACAAATATCTCTCCGACCGAGTTGTTCGCACCACGAAGGCGCATCATGAATCCATAACCGATGAGTCGGATGATAACGCCGATCAGGAGGAGCCACTTATACCGCTTTGATCGGTACATGAGAAGGCCCGTGCCCAAACCCGTCAAGACCTGCACGCAGCCCGCGGCATAGGTCAGAAAAGTTGCATTCCGTGGTGTGAAATCATGGACCACAGTTGCCCATGCATATAGATAGGTGTGCGTCACGCTGTAGGCAAAGGCGTCGAGCAAGCCGATCAGGAATGCAAGGACCAGGGAGATGTTCTTGACGAAACGGGGTGGGATAACGGGCTTCGACGCTATTCGAGATTCGTAGTATACCAGTGCCAGGAGGAAGACGACTCCCAACGCGATCAAAGTGGGCACCCATGGTGCTTGCCAACGGCCAGAAGTATTACCGGCAAGGGCTATCGGCAGCAGTAGCATTGCGCACCCTCCACTCAGCAGAACCATTCCGCCCAGGTCAATTTGAGAGAAGAAGCCCCGGATTGAAGTCTTGTTCCGAACAGTACCGCCCGCCCGCCTTAACCGGCGCTGAAACAACATAAGAGGGACGATGACGGCTATGGAGCAGATGGGCATGATGATGGCAAACATACCAATGCCCCACCGCCAGCCAATGTTTGCGAGGGCGCTGTCAACGATGAATGCCGAACACCAAGGTATGATCATGAACGGTAGGTTCACCAGGCCGTTGGCAAGGCCACGCCATCTCGACGAGGTGATGTCCGCCACAATGATCTGGTTGAGGATCTGCATGCCGGTTTGGCCGATACAATAGATGACATAGCCTCCAGTATATTGGCCGAAGCCTTTGGCCGACGCACAAAGGATGTAGGAGACGACATAGAATATGACCACGGCCACGTACGTCTCAGCTCGCCCGATGACATCGGATATCTTCGCTATAGGTGGCTTCAGGACGGCACTGACAATGGTCCCAGCGGTCATCAGTGCCCCGAGAAGAGCGACCTCTTCGAAGTCGGAAGCTGCATAGTTCTGATAGTTGTAGATGGTGGCGTGGTCGAGCTCGCTAGCACCCTCGTCAGTGCGTTCAGGCGGACTCTGAAGGGCTGTACTTACAAGATGGTCCACATCAGTGCGATGCTAGTCTGCTGTCAGCAAGTTGGTTCAAGCATGAAACAAGTTGGCGTACCCTATCCACATCCATACTCTCCCATGTTTGCCCCAGGCGGCATCCAGTGCATCCTGGTTATCGTCATCATTCTCAGAATCCGAATAGACTCGATCCTCCGTCGATTGGATCTTCTCTTCGTCCACGACCGCGGATGCAATGCTCGCTGCTATTGTGGTCTCATGCTCTGGCCTAGCCTCTGCAGAGAACCGACTTTCTTCGGCGAGTGTCATTTTGCTGGCAAGTCTGGGCAAGCAAAACGCAGGAGCAACGCTGACAGAGGTGAGAAGGAGATGTTGAGTCGGTCATGGCTGAGGTTAGCGGAGCAATATCAATTCACGAAACAACCCGAAGAAGAAGTCCGAGCAGTGACCGTTGATCAGACCCATCCTCAATCCAACATACACAAACAATGAGCGCATCAGGGCCCCTACCCAAGCACAGTAGCACGATCAGCATTATGGTCTCCATATGAGCTGCTCAAGGTGACCTGAAGAGAGGTACGGCATGGTGACTTAGCAAGGGCACCCCCCGATCAAACATCCTCCACCATGACGGAGGTAGGCGGAAGGGAGCCAATACACATCGACAGCGATGTCGGAGTAGGGGCAACGTGGACGACAGCTGCCGGATAGAGCAAGCAGCCCCGTTCCTTTGGGAGGGGGAACAAGAAAAGGGCAGCGTCAGTGCTTCAGCGGCGAGTCCACGGCCTTGATAATCTGATCAGATAATTTTCATCTAATCAAGATAAGATGATCGCGCAAAATTTTCATCTCGTTGAGTTTGCGGCGCAGATCATCTTGGAGCCCCAGGCTCGTCGTCCACCGCTCAGCCCCAGAGACAGGAACGATTCGTTGTTCATCATTTCTTGGGCATTGGCGTTTCATCATGTTGCAGTAGGCAGGTTGCAGTGGGGTAGGAGCTCCAAAAAAGAGGAGGCTGCAATCAGTCCCTCTTCGGACCGTTGCACGGCAAAGACTCTGAGAATTTATTCGAGAACATGCTCATTTTGTTCCAACTGCCCAGTAGTATGTTGTGGAGCGTGGACAGGATGCCAGATTGTGCCCATCACATGCAAACTGATGACTGCCTGCAGAGGTGAGGATGAGAGAAATGAGGACAGACTGAGCACGCCAAGGCATGGAAAATGTCTTCGCAAAATGTCCGATGACGCAATTCATGGGGTTTGCATTAGATGCATCCAGCATCTGCACCTCCAATTGCTCCTCTCCTAATACTAAGGCATTCTTAACGCAATCCCGCTCATATATTCACCATCGCGCTGGTCACAAGCAGAAGACAAGCCAGCCATGGCTATCTGTTCAGTTCTTCTACTTGCTGATGCCTGAATAGTGATTGATCCAGGCGAATATTTCCCTGTGCCACACAAGGCTGTTCTCCCTATTGAGAACCCTACGACCAGTTGTCAGCAAGACGCTCTAGGGCGCAAGGACAGAAGAATCTTACCAGTGATTCTCGTCGGGGAAGCTCAAGAATCTGCTAGGAATCCCCCTTACCTGCAGGATGTTAAAGAGCATGAGACCTTCAGAAACAGGTAACCTGTAATCGAGCTCATTGTGCACGACGAAATGCGGTGTGGCCCACTCGCTGATAAAGTTGAGTGGATTGAACTCGTCATAATTGACTCTGTTAGTCCAGAGAGTGCCGTTGAACTGTGTCCGAATCAGCTTCATTCTCGGATGCAATGCCGAAACTCACGTCGTGTTGCGTGAACCAGAGTTCTTCTGTTGAGTAAGATCCTGCAGTGTTGGTCATGCCGTCGTGGGTTACGAGAGCCTTGAATCTCCTTCCCAAGGCATGGCCCTGGATGAAGTTCGTCATGTATCCGCCATAGGACGCACCAGCCTCGATGCCGTTCTCCGTGTCAATGTAGTCAAAGGTGCTGTTGACATGCTCCCAAACTGCAACAAGATCCTCGTAGGGCTGCGGGTTTCCGTTAGTCATTATCGCCTGAGAAAGCAGCACTACATTCGGAAGAATAGCAGAACTCACATAGCTACCCCAGTTGTCCTGGATGGCATCTTGAAAAGCCATACCCCAGCCAGTACTGCCAGTCGGATTCGGTGCCACAACAACATAACCTTGATCAGCCCAAACCTTGAAGTTCCATCTGGTGCTCCAAGAGTTGTAATGGCCGCCCTGAGGACCGCCATGGACGATGAATGCCAGGGGATACGTCCTGCTTGCGTTGAATCCTGTCGGGTATATGATCCAACTTTGAACCCGGGTATTGCTGCCATCCGTGTAGAACTCGGACACGTCATGAGGGCCAAGTCCCGCAAGTTCAGGGTCGACCTCGTTTGCCTGAAGGATACTAGTAACAAGCCTTCCTCTAGGTCCAACAATATAGAAGTCGCGCGAGGACCAGATTTTAGAATCCGAAACCAGGAGGTTGCCATTGGGTAGCACGTAAAATGAGGCGACGACACCAGCATTTGTGATGTTGGTAGGCTTGAAGCCGGCCGAAGCCGTCAGCGGAACTTGGAACAGTCGAGCATTGCCAAGGTCGGGACCGGCTACGAAGAGGGAAGAGCCGTCCGGAGCCCACCTGACCTGGTCGGGGGTGGTGTCCCAATTCTCCGCTAACACGGTGATGTTGAAATTGCTGGGGTCGGCGTTGGCGACGTAGATCTTGTTCTTGTCGGATTCGTAGGAGATGCCATCCATCTGGAGGTATGCAATCTTCGTGCCGTCTGGAGAAAATGTTGGTCCGGCTGATGCACCTCTCGCGTTTGGCGGCGTAGATGCCCCAGAGAACGCATTGACTGGCACAGCGGCTCTTGATCCGTTGTGAGGCACTAGCCAAATCTGGGAAGAAGTAAAATTTGAGAGTGGTAGGTCAATATTCTTGGTCAAGAAGATCACCGAGGACCCGTCAGGAGAGATGTCGTAGTCGCCAGAGCCGCCGAAGGGTTGAATGGGGCTTTCTGCCTGGGTAACGTTGGTGATGTTCGTGACGAGATTTCTCAGGTTACCACGCAGAGAGTACCTGTTGCTGCCAGCTAGTGTACCGGCGAAGACAGCATACTTCCGCTCGGTCAGCCAAGTATCCCAATGTCGGACATAGATGCTGTCATAGATCCTTGCACTACTTCGCGGCTCTTCCGCAAAAGCCTCGTTGTATGCGGTCCCATTCGGCCACGCCAGCGAGTTCACTAGAAAGTTGACGTTTCCAGACGGCGTAACCACAGCCTTGAGCCCAGAGTACGGCGCTGGCAGCGAGGCAACCAGGTACCTGCAAGCGTCAGCAACGGTTTGGACGGGCGTATCGGAGTTACTCATACGCGTCTTCGAAGGCTGTGACGTCGCCGGCGTAAAGGCTTACGCCTCCATTGTCTTCCTCATTGGTACTGTTGATGTAGAGAATGCTCGTGTCGTTCGGTCCCACCCAAGCGATTTCCGAGATTTCCGAGCCATTGTAAAGTGAGGATATTCTTCCATTCGTCAAGTTCACAAGATGCCAGACGGTCTCGGTTTCGTGATCTTCCCACGAGTAAGTCGTCGCACTGAAGATGCCGAGCTCCTGTGACACGAGCATTAGCCTTGTGTTACCGTCCCCTGGGATCTCACTTACGCCCGAGGGATTTGGCAACAGCTCGCTACGTCGCGGCGCTGCCAGCATCTGCCTGCGCAGAATGTTAGCGGATCCTCGATGCGATCGACGGGGAAACGCACTCTGGCGTGATCGCGAAAGCAAATGGCAAGACAGCCAATGCCGTCGCCGCAATTGACTGTGCGTACATCTTTGTGGAGTGTTTGTTGAAGTACAGAGAGAGGTCCAGGTTGCGGAGGCCGCTCGCTCAGATAAAGTATTTTGCTCATGACCCTCACCTTCTTGCTTTCCCGCCCTTGCCCATGGCTTTGCCCGAGTCCTCCACTAGAAGATCCTTTGCCGCAGCTACCCGCAATCTCGTGCCATGGACGCGCAGCCATATTGCGGATTGTGCATATCCGGCATAAAGACTGACAAGGAATACAATCCCTCGCCCAGTCAAATAGTTACATCAAGCATGCTTGAAGCTGTTCGAATGCTGGAAGTGGCGAGGCGCAACGGGCTACCAGACCTGGATACCGCATGGAAGAGGAAGGTCAGGAACGCCATTTGATATGCATAGTGGCAAGCCTCGGCGATGCAATACGTAACTTGTGGACAAGGAGCTGCCATTAGTATGGAGAATCTGCTATCATACATTGCTCTCCGCATCTGCAGTAGGAAGGCGTAATGTGTGTTGACAGAAACCAGCTTCACGAGCTTCCTAAGCGAGAAGGCGACGCCCGGAGCATCAAGCTTTCCAGTGGTACCAAGAATCCCTCAAGCCTTGCGGCCTTCTTGGATTACACGCGATGGTCTTGGTGGTGCAAAACAGAGTTGCATCGTATGTGATTGTCCCTGGCTCGCCAAGCCAACACAGGCGATTGGACCTGATCTGTCTCGTCAGTGGCTGGGGGAACGTTTCCTATCGAGCCAGTGGCCCGACCGAGGCCAAGGTGTTGAGTCGCAATGCTACGCCTGACCATAATGCGCCGTAGAGACTATCAAGGATACAACGCGATTCCCGAAGGTGTGAGAACGAGAGAGAGATGGATTTGAGGTTGAGAGCAGTCGATGCCCGGCGGTATTCTCGACGTGGCGCGCATCATGTCGATCGTCCCCGCCAAATATCTTGGCGCGGCTTTATCACGTGATCCCACAGAGTCACTTTTTTGCTCAACTCTTCGGTTCTGTGCCCCTGTACGTGTATCACAGTGTAGAGCCATTCGTGACAATTCAATGCCCGATAAGACCAGTGTTGGAGATAAGACATGGGCTCGTTAGAAAATCCATGAAACAACCCGAGCCTCGCCTCGCTGAGAACCGCTCGCCATGATGGCCCTTTCCGAGGAAAACATCTCGGACATCAACACGGTCTCTCGCTTCCTCGCATGCTCGCAAATTCAATCGCTCTGGACGTGTGATCCAGTTGATATTATAGTCATGTGCGGCAACGCCATTCTAACTATTGCAGACCATGTATTCTCAGCACTGGAGTTGCGACCGGACCTGACGAGAACGCTAGTCATTTGCGGCGGTATCGGGCATTCCACCCAATTCCTGTACAAGGCCGTTCGAGACAGCAGCAAATACAGCGTTCTGGCCGACCGGGCTTATGGCCGGTCCGAGGCTGCTGTATACGAGCTAATGCTCCGAAATTATTATCCCAAGCTGGCAGAACGCATAGACAATGGCGAGATGAAGCTCATCATCGAGGACAGGTCTGAAAACTGCGGGGCGAATGCGATCTATACGCGCAGGGTCCTCGAGCTCCATGGTATCATGACGATGAAGTCCTGTATAATCGTGCAGGATCCCACCATGTCGCTGCGTACCCTAGCTGCATTTCAGCACACTTACCAGGACGTCTCACCCTCACCCGATTTCTTCGCCTGTCCAACCTTTGTACCAAAGGTATATCTTGATCACGACGGGCCAGGCAACGCGCACGTGGTGGCTTACTCCAAGGAGTCAATGGACGGCATCGAATCTGCAGCTCTTTGGGACAACCGACGCTTCTTCGACCTATTGATGGGTGAAATACCTCGGCTAAGAGACGATGGGAACGGCTACGGTCCCCGCGGGAAGGACTTCATCGTCCATGTCGACATCCCGGAGGAGGTCGAAATAGCCTGGGCACGACTCCAGAAAGTCTTGGATTTCCAGCGGTAAGAACGCCATTCCAGGGCTTCTTATGTTTTCCAGATCCAGCAGGTGCCTGCCTGCGTCTGTTATTGTCTCTCGGTTTATCTTTACAAATCACGTTTGCCCGAAATGTCCAAACATGGGCTGTACAGGACTGCCCTGGAGGGTCTGGCCCCGTCGATCGTCCATGGACTGTGACGACGAGATATCCTTCCTCCCTCATCCACATGCAAGAGTCCGAACGCGTCCTCATGAAACCAACTCCCCATCATGACCCAGGGTATATGTTCCAAACTGAGCTGTCATTGCCCTCTGCGGGCCTAGTCCCACCAGTCTGGATTGCCCCTTCCGCTGTGTCCTTCGAACTTCTGCCGGCGATGGGACGCGCAGTCCTTGGTCTCTCCCGCCAGAGTGCGATGTCGATGAGTTTTGCATGGCTTGTTTTTCTTCGCATGCTTGCAGAGGTTGTCCTTGGTCAACATGGAACCTTTGCAGCCGAAGTTCGGACAATGGTAGTGGATTCGGACGGTCTCACACATGATGAGCTGAGAATATGCTGGTGGAAGCGTTGGGCTGGCTCGCTCTAGTTCGTTGGAGGAATGTTGTCACCGTCGAAATCGCGTCGATTGTTCGCTCCTCGTTTCGTCGACGATGTGTTCGGCCGGATCGTGAGCGCTGAAGACGGAGTGAGTCGACCGACGGTGGGCAAGGGTCCTCGGTGGCCACTTTATCACCTGTATCCGGACCAGATCTTGAGACACCTGTCAAAGAGGTCGATCTGTCACGCTGTCTCGATCATGCTACCATCCCGAGGGATCTTGTATCACATTTCCGGCACCTGGTTGCTCAAGAGCCGCACGGCAGGTGAAATTGTGATGCTCGGATCCTTTTCCAGAAGGCTGCAGTATACGTCTCCCCCGGCGTCGTGTCCGGGATCGGAGTCGCACAAGCCAGATTTCCCATGTTTGAGCATGCGGGTGTTTGCTTCCCTGTTTCCGTTCCGATCGCGAGCCACAAGCACAGGGAGCAAACTCGGTAACAAATCAGTGGCGGTGAGAGCAAACTCGGTACATCGACCCATGAAATCCTTGGTGCAGGATACGGTCAGGCTGAGTGTGAGCGTGAGAGTGGTGCAGGTTTGATGTTTGCATCTCAGACCCACCTTCCCAACTGATAACGCAAAACAGGCAAGGCAATGTTTCAAAATTCATCATCATGTCTCATTTCGTCATCTCATGTCGGTAATTACAATATGATGCTTGGTGCTGGTGAACAGGGTATCTGCATGAAGGAAAAACCATTAAGAGGGGCTGTGACAATTCCATGTCCCCTTCCCCCGATCTCTGTCCGTCTTCCTGTCTTCTTTGGTCCGCGCCAATCCCAACCTTAATGCCTGCAGTCTTTCCCTTGGCAAGGCAAGACAACCCCTGAGGACGTAACACGGTCCACAACGCAGAACAAAATGGTAACCTCCACGGATACCAACGATGAGATGAAAACAAAAGCGACACTGTGATCCTCCAGCGACGCGAGGAGATGGTGAAAAGATGCCCCTGTGGCACGTGATGCAAGGTCGCGATCACGAAACTCCGACGTCGATCCTCGCACAGCTGGCGATTGTCGACCGTACCCTCTGATGAAACCCGCCATCGATCGCGTCGTCATACATGTCATTCAACGGCCGAGGTAACATGCCCACACGACTGATTCGCTGCTTGACAGCCTCCTTGGCTGGGCCTAGCGCATTGGCGACCCCATCCACGCCAATGCGGAGATTGTAACAGATGAGCTTGTCGTGCTTCACGCCAGGGTAGTGTTCGGACGAGGCGGCGACAGAGAACTTCAGTTTCGAGTTGGCGAACGCGATGGCCGCCGACGGCGTGAAGCAATACTGTTCCAGGACTTCTGCCCGAAGGGCTGACATGTCCGGCACAGGTATAGGTTCGGGTTCTGGTGCCGGTTCCCAACAGATAGAAGAGCACGTACTCAGCGGTGATGACGCCGGCGACGAGTTGGCGCTGGAGATGGAGCTCTGACGCGAATGTCGAGGGGACGATCGAGGCGAGCGTGGTGATGGAGGAGTATTAATGTCAGTGTCGAGTGAATCGAAGGCCATGGCCAACGTCCGGAAATGCGAGGATGAACAGGCGTCCAGGGTCCTGGCATAGAAGCGCGTCTCTAACGCGGTGAGACGGGGCAGGCTCCCCACACAGCTGTCGACGAGGTTGATGTGATCCTTGAGGATGGCATCCGCATCGTTGCTGTCGCCGAAATCGACGGCAATGTGCGTCAGCGAAGGCCGAATCAAGGGGTGAATGTCCGGATCCGATATGAACGCCAGGGCATCGGCCTCGGAGCGGAATACCAGAGCGTTGAGACTGTAGTAAAAGGTGATGGCCTCAGAACGAATTTGGTGACAAGCATCGAGCAGCCCGCGAGCATCCTCCTTGGATGGTCGCGAGGGCCGAAGTCGTCGTTGCGAAGGACATCTCAGTCGCATTGGTTTCGGCTGTTGGAAAGCGAACCTATAGATGAGGTTTCTCACCTCCGGAGGAAGGTCCAAAAGCCGAGAGGGCACGTCCGAAGCTGGTGATGCCATGGTTGAGATCGCCTGCAGCGCTGTCGTTTGCAGATCTGTGAAAGATGTGCCACCAGTCCAACCAGTTGGACGGGGAGAGGGGTGAAGAGGAGAAGGATAAGAGAGACAGGCACGGCGTCTGAAGAATGTAAAAAAGGGTGCCGTTGTCTCACAGCTACGATAAACAATGTCGTTGAGAATTCAAACACTCCCCTTCGGTATCTGTGTCTTGTGCTAGCAATGCTGTGGCGTCGAGCTCCCCCTTAAAAGATGATTCATCTGGTCCAACGTGGTGTAGTGAGGCAGCTCGTGGCGACTGAGCACCTTACCAAAATAGAAAGTCGGCGGTTCCCTCAATCTCACACAACATCAGAAGCGAAGGGCGTGGTATTGATTGTGTAGCGAGGACGCCGGCCTTTCCACAATGCAAATCCGGGGAATTGTTGCTGAATAGTTCGAAGCTTAGACCCGTCAGTTGGGCGAGGAGGGGACTTGGGAGCGAAGGGAGCGAAGGGAGCAGATCCAGGAATTCCAGGACAGCGGCCGACCAGACTTGAAGAAGAAAAGGGCGAGGTTGGTGAGTGACGGAGTGACTTTAGATGAGACAGCTACTTTCCATGTGGTCAGTGGTTCCCCCCTTCTGGTGGAGGTTTGGCCGGCCTGTTTCCTCTAGCCTGGGGTGGTTGGTAACGCAGAGGCTTGCAGTTGCTCGAGGCCACAAGGCGAGGCATGTATTTCGATAGTGGAACCTTTTTTTGATTGACTTTGCCATGCCATGTCGCAATGTCTCACTTTAGCCCCCCTGGAGGCAGGGCAACTCTGGCCTTGATCAGGTTTAACCCCCGGGAAATTGGATCACGGTACCTGCGAGATACGCCGGGGTGGCTACGGAGCTTGGACGAATCGCGTGGCTCGAAAAGCAGAGCCACTCTGCCAGCGCGGCACGCCATTGGCGGAGATCGTCGAGCTGCGGCGGTAGCGTCGCTAGTGCCGTTTTAGCGAGGATATTAATATCCGAAGCCTAATGCAGCCACAAGGCACTGCTCGCTCGCAGCCAATCGAGCTCCCCCTCCCGCCCAACGGCCCCAGCCACGGCCTTGACTGCGTTCTGCCCAAATCTTTTCCTCAGGGCTCCGCCGTCCCCTGAACCCTTCCGCGTCGCCCGTCGCCGGACTCTGCTACGTCACTCGTGACCACATTCCGATAAGATACACAGAGGGACTTGGTGACACGCCAGATCAGGGCGACGAAGCGAAAGAACCCCCCCTCTTTTGGCCGGACTGATCGGCAAGGTGAAGACATCATCACGAGATCGGCCATCTGAACTCAAACTCTGAGTTTAAGTGAATTCCCTCGTTACTGTGCAGGTCCTTGTCTCCACTGCGACACTACTCCGTACTCGTACTATGGACGTCTCGAGGCTCAACCTCTGAAACCGTCGTCGGGCCACCGGGTACCGTTGGGCATAATCGGAATGTCAGCCCATCAGAATGCACGTCGTGACACCACCGTTTTCCGGATTTAGACCTTTGCAGCAGCTGTCGCTGTACTGACGCTGGGGCTTTCGGCGTGCCTGCTCGTCGAGGCAAAGTCGCGCTTCTCATTCTCCTCCTCGGCCAATACCTTGGCGGTCAACTCGTGCCGTTGCTTTTCGGTTGCGTCCGCAAAATGCACCACCACCTCGTCGCCGAACAAGGCGTTGATCTCTTCCAGCGATTTGCCTTTCGTCTGTGCACGGATGGTCAGCAGCTGAGTCCGGGGCTAATTCGGCACAGATGCAGCCTTACCTCGGGACACCAGAAGTAGACGATCAGGATGTTGACAAACGTCAAGCAGACGAAGATGATGTAGTACTTCCACTTGATGTTCGCCAGAGCTGTCGGAGCGGCCTCAACGTACACCAACGTTGACAGGAACGTTCCCGCAAGCGACCAGGCTACTCCCTGCGATCGGATGGTGGTCGGAAAGATCTCCGCTGCACCCAAGATATGCATGTCAGCGCAGTCCGGGATTGGCCCATCCGCATTCCAATATAACTCGTCGGACGGGGTGAGGTCGTCATGACAAACGACACATGCGGGGCATGGCACCGTCGGACATGCCTACCTTAGAGGTCGCCCTACGGAGCTGGCATGTTTGGCCGCATGCACAGTCCTGTACGGGTCCTCTCCGTCCTGACTGTTTCACGGCATGTCCCTGTTGCCAGGGGCTCTGATCATGCATGGAAGGTAAAAGAAGGACAGGAATGCACTTACAGCAATACACGTAGCCGACCACATCGATCCCGCCACCGTAGAACGAGATGAAACAGAACGAGAAGAAGACTCCCATCGAAAGTCCGGCATGGTTCGTCGTACCCGCATATTCGGCGATCATGGCCGTCTCCAGGCATACCGAAAGCATGCACCCAGCGAGTCCGGTGACTGTATTTTGGGCGACATTCAACATCGTCAGCTCTTCCATTCCGACGTTACACAGACGAAAAGACCCTAAAGGGATTCCGAACTTACGTAGCAGTGGTTTTCGTCCTACTTTATCAAGCAGCAGCGCGCCCACGAAGTTGGATATTGTTGCAACCGTAACATAGGCCGCTCCCAGGATCAATGGAACTCCGCCCGTGAGGCCGAGATTCTGGTACAACGAAACGATGTATACTGGCGCAAATTCCGTGAGACATGGTCCACTCGTTAAGGCAGTGTATCTCGTTGAGTCGACTTACCATAGATGACCTGCGCGCCTGTCGATTGAGCGGCATACTGCAGGGGCTACTCAGCACTCGAGCGGCAAAAGCCTGTGAGAAACACGAACCTGAATGAAGAAGCCCATCCAAAATCGCTTCTGGTAGGTCTTGTTCTTGAGCATGCCGCCCCATCCGCCCCCTTCTTTCCATGCCGCGGCGTCGACTTGAACCTGTTGGGTCATTTGATAGAATTCTTCACGCGCGTATTGGAGGGCTCCGTCGTCTTCGGCATCGCCTCCGTGCAGACGTTTGACAATCTGCCATGCCTCGTCGCGACGATCCCTCGTCAGCACTGGGCAATGTAAGCGCTTTGCACCACGACAGAAGAGTCCCAGCAGTCCACTTACACCAACGGGGGGATTCTGGGATCCACGGAGCGCACAAAGCTAGCGCCAAAGGAGGGATGATCGATAGGGCAATCGGGAATCGCCACTGGAAGGACAAATTCGAAGAATAATATGTGCCGGCTCCAACCCAGCCGGCGATGGCATATCCCATCACAATCCAGGTGCCGTGCTGGCCTACCAAAAAGCCACGCGCATTCGGAGGTGCTGAAAACGGCGTCAGCAGGCATTCCAATAGGTCAGTTGCAAGTGGCGTGTGCTCACAGATTTCGGCTTGATAGAGGGGAATCAGAACAACCATCATGCCTATGCCCCAGCCTGCTATGAATCGCGAAACCAAAAACATGGCGATATTGACGGAGCCACTATGTTATCATCGCGTTAGTCATTTGAGGAACGTATCTTGGACGACCCAACGCCCAGAAAACGGTCGAACCGACTCCGGCCTTTCGATATCACTCACGTTTCAAGAGCTCCTCCTACGACATTGACCACCGAGGCAAGATACATGGTCTCCTTCCTGCCGCGAGCCTCGCACATCCAGCCCACATGAAGCGCGCCGAAAAGCGCCCCTGCGCAATAGAGCCCGTTGATGGTGCCGGTGATTGCATTGGTGTAGTCGGTGTTCGCTTGCAGGTTGAATTTCTGAATGAAGCCAGGTTGTCCGATGGTATTGGAGATGACCGAGAAGCCATATCCGAAGGTCAAACTCCCCAGGGTCAAGACGAGGATAATGCGTAGATTGTACCAGGTGTATGTTCTCGCCATGTTGATCGCAACTAATCACAACACGAACAACACAGAAGGACGCAGGAGGTAGCTAGTTCTGCACGTTGACTGTGGGGTCTCCACGCATTGATATACATCGTTTTCGTCGTTGCGGGTCTAGGCTCGAGAACGGTGTGAGGATGTCAACATCCTGGCTTTGTCTGTTCTTAGGCTATACCGTGCTGACTCGGTTATTCAAGCCGATGATGAAATGCAGGAAGGTTTCGGCCGGGATTTGCAGCGAAAGACGCCCGATCCGGGACGGAGTCATGCGCTTTTCGAAGCACGGCGGTGCAGTTGCGTGAGCACCTCGACATTGTGTTGTTGGAAACGTCGCCTGCATGCGCTGGGGTGAACGGTTCGACACGCAACTGCAGACGCCTCGAACAATGATGTTGTGGTCGCTGTAAGTTGCATTCGAGGATCCCCTCGACAGGGGCCTTCGGTACCGACCTTCCCTCCTCATCTCCAACTCCCCGGCAAACTCTCGTCCACGACTTCGTACGACCCCTCTTTGATGATCATTGCCGAGAGCACAGGGTAGGATTCTCACTAGACATGTACCTGCAACGCATGATGTGGTGCGTAAGAGGGGATGGCCGTGGGTTCCTTCTAGCATGGAACAGAAGATATGGCCTGCTCCATTTCCCCTCTGCTCCTGCTGTCTGCTCTACTCATCATTGGCACCTGTGACTCGCTGTCAAGCTCTAGCCTTGCATTGGCACCGGCCTGGTTCCGCAGCCCCTCCTGCAGTACCCCAACATTCTCAGTTCCGCGGTTCATTCAAAAGGATCGCGCCTGGACAAATCCCGGGGCATAGCCTATGCCTTCTCTTCCTTCTCACAGCCTTCCACTTCCGAAGCGTGACTCCGCCAAATGCAGGATCAACCACATCAGAGCTCATCGACACAGCGTGGCCGCCCGAGGCAGCGTTCGGCTGTTGCTTGCACGTGGTGTCACTCGAGACGTGTCAAGTGCAATGCTGCGGCGAAGGGGACGCCCTGCTCGAACTGTGAGGTCGCGCATCGGAACTGCCTGCTCATCGAGAGCAAGCGAGGCAAGAAGCGGAAGGTGTCGACGTCGCCTTCCGCTGTCCAAAATGATCTGCCAGGCATCACGCCCAAATCTCCAGGAGAAGCTCCTCCTGAACCGGGCAACGTCTACGATCCGTTGAAAGGGGTTCGCACTCGGCCGCAGACTGACCAGGATGGTCGTCCTCGAACGGCGTCCACTTCGACCTGTGTCGCCGAACAGCCCGATACAGGACAAGAGACTCAGGAGACTCTCTATGCCCAGGTGCTCGACAAGGCTTCCAATGCGGGTGCACTCCCTGAAATCAAGGAAGGCGTGGTCCATTCATGCTACATGGGAGAAACCTTCAACTTAACCCATCTGCTACGACAGACGAATGCGGACTCTGCTCGACCCACGCGCAAGAGACACTACTTGGTGCGATTTGACCCGACAAGTCGAACAACAAACGCTGTGGAAGAAGACAGCTTTCTGTTGTCATTCCTTCGGCATCAGGGCTGCTTCACCATCCCTTCTGTCCACACTTGTTACCAGTTATTCCGCACCTACTTCGAGTTTGTCCACCCGCACTACCCAATCCTCGACCGAGCGGATTTCGCTGCCCACTACATTGATCTCGAACATCCACCATCCTATCTCTTACTCCAGGCCGTCTTATTTATGGCTGCTGGTCATTGTGATCTCTCCGTCCTTGTTGAGGCCGGCTTTGATTCGCGCTACCACGCTCGAAAGACCTTTTTTCAGCGTGCGAAAGCTCTCTATGACAGTGATCACGAACCAAACAAAGTTACTGTCGTGCAAGCGGTCTTCCTTATCAGCTTCTGGTGGAATGGCCCAACGGACCAGAAAGACACATGGCATTGGCTCGGCGTCGCCATCAGTCTAGCACTCACCCTCGGAATGCACCGTTCGACCAAACATTCAGACATGAAACCGAAAGATCGGTGTTTATGGAAGAAGATCTGGTGGTCTCTCTTTGCAGAGGTAGGAGATCTCGTCATGCCCGACAGTCACAGACTCACCTCTTCCTCTAGGATAAGCATGCGGCCACCGCACTTGGTCGACCGGTCCATACTCGACGAAGAGACTGTGATGTGGAGCTCCTCGAGGTCACCGACTTTAATGAACAACCTGTCTCGAGGCCTGATATCTTCGGCGCTCCGGAGCACGTTGATTGCCCCTATGTGATTGCCCTAGTTGAGCTTTCCTTCATCGCCGAAAGCATTGTCGAGAAGTCTTTTACGGCGTTTAATGCCAGCACGGCCGACAACGTTGACATGTTTCAGGATTGCTCCGATGCACTTGAGCAGTGGAAATCGCGACTCCCGCCCCAGCTATCTATTGATAACACAAGCAACTGCCTGTGGACGAGCATGTTGCACATTGCACACAGGTATGCGGCACTCACTGTTGTGCTCCTTCATAACTGACCTCTACTCTTTAGCTGGTTTGAAATTGTCACCCATCGTTCCATTACACCGCAAGACCTGTCCCCACCTTCCATGAAAACTGCTCATGCTCTGGCGATGGATGCAGCAAATCGTATGGTTCGCATCGTCGAAGAACTCCTCTCGCAATCCCACATCCTGCACTGCCCCATTCACATTGTCCCAGCATTATTCGCAGCCATGGGGATGCAGGCGGTGGACATATGCTCCGGACAGTCAATCCTCGAACAGCTCGGTGTTGTCAAAGTCCGCCTCGCCATGATAGCTCTGCGGGAACTTCAAAGCACTTGGCCGGTGAGCGGCTGGATCTTCCGCCTCTTCGCAAAGATTGTACGCCGGATACGCAATGGTGACGAATTGTTACCCAACGAGCCTGTCAATGGGTTGTATGTCCCGGCAAAGAGCCACGCCCTCAATCATGAGGGCGAAGGTGCACTCGACCCGGAGCAGCCTTCAATGATGAATGGCAAATTGCCGTATGGGCAAGACCCAAGCTTGACCCAGTTATACACAATGTCAAGCCATCATCCCGGTCGACACTTCTTCCCTGAAGCTTCCAACGTTACCATGCCTTTGAGCTATCCAGCGGACTGGGGAACCATACTTGACGATGGGGCATGGGCGGACTTCGAGTACGAATTCTGAACGGAAGGCTTCAATTCAGGGCAGTCCCTTGATTCGATCTACAATATGCATATGGCGTTCGGGGGACTTGCGACGCCACCGGGAAAGTTGAGCGGTGCACTGGTGAAGAGGAAGCTCCACTTGTTCAGCCTCCGGCAAGTCTCAGCAAGCTCGTCAAGATCGAACATTTCCCCCACTGGCATTCCGAACAGGGCAATCAGGTTGTCGTGCAATCCTGTCACAGAGGGTCAGTTACATGATAAAACTGCGGGTCATGGTCACTCACGCCACCTCTCAGTCTTCGCAGGCCATGCTTCGAACACGTTCGCATCACCGCCCACGGCCGAGAAATGCTGATTCCAGAGCCACTCCACCGACTCTTTGGTGCCCTCGACGCCCGCCCAGGTCGATCCATCTACCGTGCCTTTTCGCCGTTCCTCGCTATTGGCTTCCTTATACCACTTGACGAAACCAGACCGAATGAGCAATATATCCCCGTGGCGAAACTTGGTGCCTTGCCAAGCAGCGACTGCTTCGAGGTCTTTCTCCGAGATCGCGTGCCGCTCGATCGGCGAGTACGAGATGCCTCGTTCTTGGGCCCATGAGAGGTAATCGAGGAGTACGCCCCGGCCAACGACACCCCCTCTCTCCGACCATCGATCGATCCCATTGCGGAGTTCAGCGTTTTGGCCTGTGATTTCAGCAGCTGTCACGCCGTTGTAAAACAATCCGGTCGGCTGATGCGCCCAGTGTCCTTGCCAAGTCGAGCTGTGTCAGCAAAAAGCTATATCTCGTGCTGGGCAGAGGAGGTGCATGGTACTCACTGAACCCATCCCACTGGCTCCCACTCTGCGTATTCATATGCACCTCATCATCATGACCTGTCCAAGGACAGTCCTCCCCCTGGGCCTCCCTCAACGACATGATCTTGTGACTGGGCGGTCTTCTGTTCGAATGCGGGGTCTGACAATTATCCAACGACCAGTTGATCGCCACGCTGATTCCATGTTGAATCTCCTTCTTGGCAGCCAGAACCGTCCCGGGCGTCAAGAGGTTCAGCGTGCCTAATTCGTCAGGAGTGTCAAGACTCAACAGCTTGTCCCACAGGCCCCATGTACAGCCGGCAGGGAGGCCACGGACTGCTGGAAGATTGGCAAAACAGGGGACCTTGACCGTCTTGCCGTTCGGGAGGTCTAGGATACATGGTGTCTCCCCAGTTGAGACTGGGCCTGAGTTCGAGTCTGCATGATGGCCATTGACTGTAATATGGGAACGGGGTATCGTAGTTGGTGTCGGTGCCGGGGACGATGATGAGATTGGGACCATCGGTGCGAGCATCTTCACGGACGAGCGAGCGGTCTCGGAGAAGGGAAGGGAGTTACTGTAATAGTAGAGAGAAACCCACTCCACGAATTGGAAGTCGTACAGCACGGCACTTCCAGGCCGAAAGTCTTAACCTAAATAGAGGTACGATACGAAGTGCCGGACTGTCTATCCTGACGTATTAATTGTACAGGGATACTGTATAATAAGCATAGGCGTAACCATAACCATAAGCGATGAAACAGGGACGTCCGCAGTAGAGGCGAAGACGCAAGTCACGGATATGCATATGCATGTATGCATGTATGCATGGGTGCGTGGGTGCGTGGGTGCGTGTGCGTGCATGGCTTGTAACTTATCTACCTATCTGCATGTCTGCTTATCAACTACCTACCTTCCTATCTACATACTCTGTACCTCCCTACATGCATGCATGCGGAGTACATCTGCGTATACTTACCCACCCAATTTCCTGCGAGAATCATACCCATTCTTGGTCCCACAGTAAGCAGCGCCATGGTCTCCCCAACGCGAGAGAAGGTGTACACAGTAGGTACGTAGGCATGTATGTACGAGACGAGTGGATTCACTCACGGACCGTGAAATCCAACCGAATCTCGGCACCGGCACAGGGACTACGGGCACAGGTGTATGTGCCGGCAACAAAGGACAGGGAAGCCCCACGAGCGAAGGGCCACAGGAGAAGAGAAGAGAAGCAGATGACCCCCAGGTAAGCAAGGACGCTGTAGGCTGCTGCACACATCCACATTTGACATCCACATCCACGTTCAACCTGCGAATGGAGGAGGGTACATCACATCAATGGGATGGCGCGATCGCGTGTCTCCATACTCATGTATATGGTACATCAATAGGCTATCGACGTCTACCTGCCCGGTACTGTACGCGCTGGTAGTAGTGGTATTGTAAAGAGAGTGGATGCTTAGTATCTAGTTTAGAAGACTGACCGAGTTCAGAGTTTAGAGTACATACCGAGTACTCCGTTCCACTACGTACCGCGTACTCAAGTAGGCTATGTGCGATGTACCGAGGCCGAGGAGTGTCGATAGCCTATAAGCGGTGGGGAGGACTCGGTACTCGTGTTAAGTCCGTGGAAAGGATTGAGTGCTTGCTTCGTACCTGTACATACTACACGGGACCTGGTTATGGGGTATGTACTCGGTACTTCGGTACGATACTCGGTACATGGCCACGACAGTGCAAGACAGGCACAGGCCATGCACGCATGCATGCGTGGCATGATCGGTGGGGGCCGCCTATGCGCTGCAGTCGTGCTGTGCCTGTCGATCGGAGAAGAGACCTGTTTGACTGCGTGACTGCTTACTGTAGCCTTTCGACACTCCGTCCGGAACGTAGTGTATGCCCATGGCACACTTCCACTACATAGCATGATTACTCACCACCATGACTACTGCGGTAACCTCCACCAAAAAAATCTGTCGCCCGTCTTCCCGTTCTGGCTAGCCGCTCGCCGCTTTGCTCACTCTCGGCTCACCTGCTGCTTCCTGAGCCATCCCTGAGCGCCCCCGGAGTGCTGACTGAGCTTTTGGTCTTCCCCTCTTGTCTCACAGCGGTGGGAGGCGACATGGAAGTGGAGTGACCTTCATCTATAATTGGTCGTCCGCTGTAGCTTCTCAGCCACGGCTAGCTAGGTCTCCTGCGGCAGCAATCCCAGTCCAACCAGAGTGGAGTTCAAAAGCAGCGCTCTCCTTCCTGGAACTTGGAGCCCTTGGCCGCCTCGGGGCCGACTCGCAGTTCTGGTCGAAACTCGACGGTGACATTTACGTCAGAGATGAATGGAGTACGCGGCCGTCAACTTCCAGATGCTCATCTTGCAGCTCCTTGCCAGCCTCAATGGCTCTTTCCGTGCGAAACTTGAAATGTACGCTCGAGCGACATTACCTCGTCCGACTTTGGGCCATGATATCACGAACTGTTGAACACGAGCTGAAGGAATTACCACAGTAAATGGAGCACTAATAAGTGTGATAATGCCGTACCGGCAGTTCACAGGTCCTTGTCCTGACACGAACTTCTCTAGCCAGACTAATTGATCCTCATTGATATCAACCTGCTTGCCTGTTCCCGGAGCTTGAATTGAAGTTTCGCCAAGCCGCTTCCTATCCGCTCTTGGCCTTTCGGCTACACAAGTGGCCAACCTATTCGGGGAGCCAGTTTTGCGAATCTTGGTCTTTGCCACCATAACGTACTCCACTGCCTGCACATCCTCCCCGTGATCTAAGTAGGGAGTGCCCGATCGCTCGGCGCTGAGGCGTCCAGATGCCCTGTAATTTTATTCTTGTTGAAGACGATAGCCTTCAAAGAGGAGCTCGGAGTTTGGAATGCATGGGTGAGTTCTGGGCGCTATACCGATATGTTAGTCCGGACATCGGGCAGAAAACGAATCAAGCGCCCTTTGTACATTGCTAAAATATCATAATGTTGTACTATTCACCTTGGTATGGACGAATGAGAGCAGGTGTATCCTCAGAACTAATTCGCAGCAAGATAGCCTTCCGAGTAATTCTGAAACCCACCCTCTTCCGTCATCATTGCATCTTCGACGTGAACCGTGAACACGTCCTCAGAAGTCGATGTATAGTTGTCGTCAGCTTCCACTGAGTATATTTGCAGGTCTTGCCGCTCCCAGACCTTCTCCAACGACTCAAGTCGGCTATGCAGAAATCTCCATGCATCATTTCGTGCTTGGGAAACCTGCTCTGTGAAGTTGATGAATCCATATCCATGCTTAAGTTGAATAGTCGAAAAGAGGGAAACGCCTCGGAAAGAAAGGAACCGGTTCCTTTCGACAGAAAACTCCAACAGGTCGTTTGCAGCTTGCACCAAGGTCGAAAGGGTTGGATTAGGGTGTTCTGCGATAGGTTCCATCATTTTTGTACAATTTGCCATCTTCTTTTCCACTTCTTCGAGGTGGGCGGTGTGCCCCTGACTCTTAAGCATGGATCCGATAATTAGACACCAATTGTGAAGACTTTGAAGGGCAGCCGGTTCGATCACGATCATGCGAAGCTCGCGAGTCGGTGGAGACAATCCATTGTTAGTTGATAAGTATGAGACTACGCAGGACGCCAAAAAATTCTGTTGCGTGTGTCTCGACCATTCAGGATCAGGGCTGGATGTCCATAGGCTCTCGATCTCCTGCGCTTCCCTACCATTGATGATTATGAGCGGTGTGAAGATCGACAAAAAGGTGTATAAAAGATCGTGCACCATGCACCATCCCGCGAGACTATTGTGAAAATTATTTTTCGTATAAGATTGCATCACATTTTCTGTGACAAGGACTCGGACGTATTTCGTCCAAATTGGTGCAACATAAGAAGTGTAGTTGGTGCGCTGTTGGAGACTTTGAGGATGAGAATCCGTTGCTGGACAGGCCTGGCTCGGAAGAATGTGGGGAATGGGAAGACCGCTGTACCCAGGTGTCGATACTGGATACTGAATTTGAGGGTTGAAAACACTTTGATTCCACTGAGCGAGCCGCTCAGACTGGCCCCCATCGCTAGTTCCCTCGGAGAGATGAAGGGTGCGAGTCAAAATTCCAGACAGATCATTTGGATCAGGATCTTCCGGCAAAGTCTTCAATACAGGCTCAGTATCAAAGGACTGAGTGATACTGGCAGTATTATGCGATATTTGTGGCGAGAAACTTTGCGAATAAATGTCTGGGTCTCTCCGTTGCGACCATACATCGACGGCTGGACGAGCTAGACTGTTTAGACTCCGAATTATACATGGCCTGTAACTGTCGCGGGCCCAGTCCAGCATATGGTCAACGATTAGCAGCACCTGCAGCGCGTGGTCTTCGTTTGTCATGCCGCCTTGCCAGACCTGAAAGCTTCTCTGTGCCTGAAATCAGCATCGCTACATCATCGACCCTACAATACAAAGCCGAGCCTACCGTAATAAATCCTTCATGGTTTGGAATTCCGGTCGTCGGAACCTGATACACCAGGTATAACCTCCACTCGGGACCTCTCATCAAAAAAAACCAAGCTACTGGTGAAAATGACGAAATAGACCCGCCCAACGACATCAATTTTCTCTGGACATTGAGCATTGTGAATAGTGGGATGACCGTTTGCGCATAGATGTCCTCCCAGCTATCTCCGTTGTCTCGTTTAGCTTCCACGACTGCGAACGGGAATAAGAGCGCCACTTCGCCTGTCTTGTTTTTCACGGGCTGTTTGAAATGAGAGCCGACGAGCCAGCCATCAGGGCGCTGGGTGTTCTGCAAATTGGCAATTTCCGTGGTTTCTCTGAGTCCGATGAGGAGATCCGGCGCTTGATTAAAGGCCAGCTTCGCTTGTAGCTCTTGTGGTTCAAGATTGACGAAAAAAGGTTCCACCCGCGACGTAAAGATGCCTCCCAGCCCAAACTTTTGGTGGCTGCAGATACTTAGTCTAACTTCGAGAGAGCATGGATAACTTCATACATATCAACTGGCACATCCATGAATGAGCAGTTGCAAATTATTCGTTGAGCCTGGCGCTTGCTCAAAGTAGGACTGCTGACAACAATTTCCTTCTCGGATTTCCACGTTCGTCCCCAACATTTCGGGCTGTAATATAAGTTTAGCGGAAAGAGAGTATGAATGAAGTGATTGAAATTAGACCCTCACCAATTGACTTCGGAATTTACACTCTTAAAGATTGTGTTTTCAGTGTTATGTCTCCAGTGAGATTCATTCCGCCCGCTTGACAAACGTGCAGAGTTGACAATGTCCTTGGCGCGTTCCTTCATTTTCCTTTTTATCAAGGCGTCACCTTCAGATGTGAAGACTTGATCATAATCTCCAAATCTGTAGGTAGTGATCTCGTTAATTGTCTTTGAAAACTGCTGGACCATTTGCGGAGGGTCATGAGCACGGAAAGGAGGTGTGGTAGGAAGATGATGAACGCCATATGTAGTCGCATGTTCCAGACAGATCGTTCTTTTCTGGTTTTGTGAGAGTCGTTCCTTTTCTTCAGAGCTCAACACTGGGAACATTGCGCAAGATATAAAGCGACCTCGGAACTTTAGAATAAAAAACGTCGTCGATCTAACGTTTCAGCCTGATAGGTATGCCAGTGTCAAGCGAGTATGACTCTTGTTATCTCGGTCAACATTAGCTTGCATTCCTCTCTTAAGATCGAAGTCACCTGTAGATTTATACCTGGAGAGCGCACAGAGATCGGTGATTTGACGCTGAAGTAAGAGTTGCGATATAAAGAGAAGGAGAGAGAAGAAGGTGCCGTGGAGCTGAGGCTCTCAATACTTACTTCGCCAATTCCTGCCCCACACACCGGAGAAATCTGAAGAACAGCCACTCCGGAGCCTAAAATAGGCGCAGCTATCATTAGGCTTTTGAAGCTTCTCGCAGGCACGATATCACAAATTCGTGCAGGGCGTGGTGGCGCGGGATGGAAGCCAGCTGTGTTCAGGCTGACAATTATTAGCTGACGTACGGCATAGGAGACCAAAACCTATGAGGGAGGTTTCGAAGAGGCCACGTGTAGCCCCACGATTGGACACTACTCTCTTTCGCACCGTCCGAGCCACTTCGCTACAATGCGTCTAGGTTGGCGGAACGTACTTCCATTCCGGCCCCGACTTCAAAGAGGTACTGTTCGTGTACCTGGCCGACCAGCACGCCTTTCCATACCACCATCGACAAGGCGCGCAGAAGCATCACATTGTGTGTGACCGAGTCTCAACTGAGTGGGCCGTAAGGTTTCAAGGTGAAGCTGTCAGCATTCCTCGCGTTACTCCAGGACAGGGAACCTTCGCGCTGGAGTACAAGACCTCCTCACCCGCGAAAGGGAGTCAGGGAGAGGTTCGTTTCTGTGAACACCTTCGCCGCCACTAGTAAAGTGCTTAAGCAAAGACTCTCGGAAGATCCCCTGGAACTTAAGGTCGGATGCGGCGGGGTTGTTCGTACGTGACATTCCATCCAGTCATTCCAGGAAACCCGGGTCAAGATGGTCAGGGCAAATAAAATAAGTCAAGTCAAGACTGTGTTTCTCGACGCCAAGTTAGAACACCAAGTGCTTGAGCAATACTACGGATAGCATTGTGGCGTTCAATGAGTCACCGTCTTCGCACTGCGTTCTTTAGCGTTGGGCCGCTAGCGGGTTTAGGGAGTCTTTCTAGGCGCCTGAACCAGCTCCCCAGCTGAGAGGCAGGTACAGCCGATCGCTCGGGGGCCAGCTTCGGCCTTCCTTGTCATTAGCTCAGTGTGATGCACAGTGAGTACTCAGTTCGACTCAGCCGAGGCTCAGTTAAAGCTCAGGTTAAAGCGGCCTTCGCTCACCCTCTAGGATCAAACCGTATGTGGCAATTAGGTTTTTCGTTCTCGAGTAATATAGGTAGCGTGGTGTCCTGCAAGCACCCTCGGGTTCGCGTTGAGTGACTGCACTTATCTGGGGTCAGCCTCGCTGCAGCGCTATGTGCAGAGTTCAGTATACGAACGCTGCGCCTACATTGGAACAGATGGTAGCCGTATCCCTGTTCTTGTCTGTGACACGAATCCGAAGGCGATAAATTAGGGTGCCTACGGACTGCGTAGTTTGAGGCTCGAGACGAGGATTCCCTTGCCATGGTAGCACGGTGCATGGCCGCCCTTGGCCTCGTGTCTGAAACGTGGTTCATTGGTTGTGCCTCGTGTTCGGGTTGCCTTGGTCAAGATACGAGATTGACCACGTTCTATCGCCCCAACACAGCACTGCCTCTCTGGCACTGCACCGGAAGATGGGCTGCACTGGACCGACGATTCTGCGGCGCTACAAGGTATGTACTGTAGTCAGAGAAGTGGCATTGCTGGCCTTTGTCGCTCGAGATGACGAGGCATGAACCGCCATTGCAAAGGATACAGTTTTAGAGCCTGTTTGCTCGTGCAGTACTGGATCCTTGCTCATTGCTCTGGTCCCTGGCTCATTGCTCTGGCTCTCATACGCCTTGTCCATCGTCACGGCCCCATAGCTTCACGGTTCTATCATGCCCACTGCTCGCGATCCACTTTGCGTCGTTTGTAACGTCGACACTGAGCACATTGCCTGAGTGGCCGCTCAATTGCTTGACGAACGACCAGTCGTCGGCCGAATAGATGTTGACATTCTTGTCGAATCCGCTGGTTACGAAAAAAGTACCTGCTTTTCGAGGGTGGTGTTCTTGTCTCACACTGTTGCTCTCCACAAGAGATGATTTATCGCCATCCAGGCCCTTGAACCATCTTAGGTCTGACACATTTCCATTGTGCGCACCTATTCCACCAACGCTACGGACCTGCCGAAGGTCCCAGCATTTGACCCATCCGTCTCCGGACCCTGAGAGGACGCGATAGTTATCGATGCCCCAATCCAGGCTGAAGATCTCGCGAATGTGCCCTTCTAAGATCATGACGGTACGGCCGGTTCGGAGGTCCCATATTCGGCCGATACTGTCGAATCCTCCGCTCGCGAGGAGAGATCCATCTGTGTTGAAGGCGACCGCGAAGACTTGTCTTGAATGGCCTTCCTGGAGTAAGAGCTCTGTTGTTGTCTCGACGTCCCATAACCGCCAGGTAGTGTCAAAGGACGCGGATGCTAAGTATTTCCCCGATGGATGGAACTCGACTCGACATACACGATCTGTATGTCCCTGGAGGGTCGCTACTGGCGTTTCCTGGTTCAAGGACCAGAGGTGTATATCGCTTGCGCCGCCTTGTCCACCGGCTCCACTTGCTAAGTTGACAGAATCGGGAGAGACGTTTGATTCCGGCAACGTCGCACCAGGATACCAAGCGATACCTCCGACAATCCCAGTATGACCTCTTAACGTAACCCTCTCATCCAGGTTAGGAACATCGAGCAATTTGATCCCGCCGCCCCAGTTTCCAGCCGCAATGACCTCTCCATTGGGCGCAAATCGAGTGATACTGATCGGCCGCTCTCCTGCAATTTGCGTACCGAACAGTTCAAACCCCTGCAACTTCTCTTTTATCTCCTTGCGATGTCTGATGTGTGTACGGAGGGGGATTGTTGAGTCCTCCCGTTGCCTCTGTATGCGAGCTTTTGCTCTTGGTAATGAATAGCGCGCGATCTGCCTCCTGGCTTCAAGCAGCTCTGGTAGTCCCTCTGTATAGAATTCCTCTTCTTGATCAGCTGCGTCGTCCGTCTCTCGCATTTGTACATCGGCCACGGACTCGTCTCGGTCTGCGGTATCCTGCTGGTCGAGCAGGAGCTCCCGCAGACGGTCTCTTCTCTCGGCTGGGCCTTCTCCGAAAAGTGTAACTGGCTGCCCAAGTTCTCGTAACCGCGCTCTTACTTTGCCGTCGTCCGTGGGGACTGCTAACATGGCAAGTCTTCGCTTTCGGTCAAATTGAGAGAGAATGGCTGACGCCTTCTCCGGAGCGACGCCGCCCGCACCAGTAGGTATCTCATAGTTTCGGTCAATGGCTGGCGTAGAGGGAATTAGCCGGAGGGAAATAGTGTTTCCAACACATGCCGCACTCACGAATGTTGGCCAAATCAACGCCCATCTCAGTGTCCTGCGTCTCAGCCATTTCCGTCAGCCATGCTTTTCTTCTGTTGGCGGTTCGCGCACAGAGACGCTCGAGCCTTGGAGGCAAATGTAAATAAAGAGGTGCGCGGAAAGATGATAGGTGGTTTCTTACCTGAGGCTCCTCCTCCACAAATGGTTGACGCGATGGATGTATCATAGCGTCGATAATCGGTGGGCTCTGCAAGTAAGGCGGATTAGTATGCGAAGGGTGTCGGGTCGAAGCTCGGAGAGGAGCCGGGGAGTGATTTCAGTAGCAGTATCAGCGCAAGTCCCAAAAAGTTGAGAGGGCAAGAAGACAAGGCTGCTGCGTCATTGGCTGCAAGGCTCCGCAGTTGGAGGCTCGAAGTGCGTCTCATCATGACTTCGGATGTCTGTCACTTTGGCTTTCGCTTTCACCTTACTGTGAACTCGAGATTGACGCTGTATATTAGTTTAATCGACCATCTCCACGCGTTGGACTTCGACTGCTGTTTTAACAATTAATTTGGCCCTTCATACCAACACCGAAGCCTCCCCGACTCCATGCCGCTGCGCTCGACATCCCTCCAACCAAACCAAACAAACGCTTCTCAAGCTTGCCAATCCGTAGAATCGTGCATCTGCCTGACCATTGCGCCCCGTTGATCTGCACGCCGTGTCCTCGTCATGGCTGGTGTGGCAGCTTCGGCGACGGAGATGATCCCTCAACTCGAAGCGGCGCGTAAACTCGCTTTGAGCGATCCTCAAGTATACAATCAAGTCCTCCCTGGCATCTTACCCATCATCGGTCCCTCTGTCCATGTTGAGGTTCGAAGATGGGGGGCGGAATTCCTTGCCGAAGCCTTCGCGAGCCCTTCTCTGCCTAATACACAAAAGGAGCAACTCTCATCGGAAGTACTCCCTACGCTTCGAGCGATGTTGGATTCGCCGGGGGAGGATCCCGCAGTCACAAAGAGCGCAGTTCAAGCAGCTGCTAGTCTATACCCGCTGGTTTTCAGACGAGTGTACGTGTGGGACATATAGCAACGATACCAAGACAAGTCCTGACAGCTTCCCTAGAATATCGCATCCCACAGAATCTACATTATGGCAGGAAATGAGCCGGATAAAGTTGAACATCCTCCAGCGGATGGACTCTGCCCCCATAGCGGTCCGAATTTGCTGCGTCAAGTTTGTACAGAAAGTCGTCCAAGTAGAGACGCCCGGTCTGATATCAGATCCACGGGTGAGTTGACCTGCCTATGTATTCGGACGTCTCCATGCTAACCCTGCCCAGCGTCCTGAGCAGAATGAGACATCAATTGCGCTGGTCCCACGAACACACCCGTTATTACAACTCCCCAATCTCGAGGCTGAAGCGTCCGGTCTGCTGGACAGGCTGTTGAGTGTGTTCCAGGAAAATTCGACGGATCCCATATTGGTCGACGCCACACTGAGCTGTGTAGCCATCCTCATCAGAAGTCGGCCCTCTATCTCCACCAAGATTGTCTCTGCGATCCTCAATTTCAATCCAATGAAACAGGCAAATGCTCCCATGACACCGCGACTGATGGTCATTGTGAGATCAATGGAACGAACGACAAGGGCTTTGCTAAGATGGGTTTTGAGGGCAGTCCCTAATCATCCGATGGAACAAAAGATCCAGGGATACCTCATGCGTCTACAGCAATCCCGTACCGCGTTATTCTCTGAATCCACAGCTCAGAAACGCCCGGCGGAACCTACCGATGGACTGGACGACGCGAAAAGGCAGAGATTGATGGGAGCCACGCGAAAATATCCACCCATGCCACCTCCGCCAAATTCCTTTTCCCACCTATTCACCCTCACCGAAGACGTCAGCCTGCAGCAATTCGACGTCACGCTCCTGCCCGCCGACATTGTCAGCACGGTGACTACCGTCTTGCTGCAGCATGTGGATGCCGGGTCTCTAGACGACGCAATCAATGCTATTCGACAGAGGTATACCCATCTGCAGAAAATGAACCAGACCACCCGCGTTCCGGATGTACCCCTGCTAGGCCCGACGGGTATTGATGACGAAGACGACTACGATCCTGAACTTGCTGCTAGTTCAGATCACGCACTGTCTCAAACCACGGAAAAAGCATTAGAAGAGCTCGCACAGCCTGCAATTGAGTTGGGGCCCTTTGAGCTGCCAAAGCCTCCTCCTTTGACTGGCGCCGAAGTAGCCACTCTAGCAGACCAGACCATTGGCCACGTCTTTCAGCTTGTCGCTTCTCTAGATGCGGCTGGACAGTCTCATACGAAGCAGAAGCTGGGTTTGAACCGCATAGCTGCCAGCTCCAACGACCGGGATTCCTGGGCGACAATTCTTATGCGTCTCGCAACCAGGGCACCCTCAGGTCTGAGTGATCTCGCCGATGTCTTGACCGATGAAGAGATAGATACGGCCAACAACCAACTCATCAAGCAGGAAAACGCCGACGAGCCCTCAAATGTGGCGAATCGTATCCGCCAAACTCTATTCATGTACGTCCTCGAAGATTTCCGACCGCGCCTTAACATGGCAATCTCTTGGCTCACCGAAGAATGGTATACCGACAAGCTGGCCGCCAAGTTACATCCCGAGCTGGGTCATCTACCAAACTATACACGATGGGTAAATCGGCTGGTCGATCGTCTACTCCCTTATCTTGACGCCCGCGACAAGAACCTTCTGATTCGCTTTCTCTCCGAGATTCCCAGCATTGACCGCGAAGTTCTTGACAGAGTTAAGACACTAGCGAGAGATCCCGAGAGGATCAGCATGTGTATTCTTGCGATGCAATACCTACTCATGATGCGACCGCCTGTCAGAGAGGTTGTCTTGGACACCATCGAAAGCATATGGCACGAGGGAGATGAGCAGGTCAAGCAGTCTACTATCAAAGTGCTGAACAAATGGCGGCCGGGGTTTCTACAAACGGTAGCGAAGAAGGAAGAGGAAGTCAGTGAGGAGACCAAGCCGGACGTGAATGGGGTGAAGAATCCTTCTGTTGAGGCTGTTCCGGGGCCAATGGATCCTACGCCTGTCGATCCGAGAAGGAGGAAACAAATGGCTGCTGCGACTGGATAAATACAGATATGCCACTGTACCACCATCAACGTTCTGCATTTGTTTGCTGATCTGAAGCACATGATTCAAACGCTGCGGGTGACAGATGCGGGATGCGAAAAGCTTTTTTTCTTCCGAACGTGCGTGCCATCTATCATCCAAGGCCGTGACAGAGATCGTGAGGCGTGAGACCGAGAGACATCACCAAACTTATATACTCGCCAATACACTCAGGCAGGGACCTACTTACCGTCCTTCTATCATTTAGTCACTCACTCCTACAGTGGCGTGACCATCTCCCGCACAACTACCTGCCCCTGCCCTAATCCCCGTGTCCCCCGTCCAACAACACCTTCACCGCCTCGTCCGCCCTCTCCACCGGCACGAACAGATGATCGTGAAAGAACCCCGCCACGGGATTGACGCTGATGCCCCGCTTCGCCAACCTGGTCGCCAACACGGCCATGAATCCGACGGCCGAGAGCGAGGAGTGCACATTACAGGTCAGGAGGCGGGACGGGTACGTCCATGTGAGAGGGCAGTGTTCGCCACGGAACTGGTCCTGGTACCGCTCCGCCACGTCGCGCCGGAGGATTAATGTGATTTGATCTTGATCCTGGCTTTGACCGCGCTCGTCAAGGGGACGAGTAGGAGTGCACGGTTCGCGGAAGAAAAGCAGAATGTCGGATAAAGGGATGGGGAAGCCGGAGCCGGAGCCGCTCCCGCTCCCTTTCGCTGTCCCATTGAAGCACGATGCCGGGACCGTCGCGAAGACGTATGTTTCTGGGTCGATTGTGATTTTGAGGCTGGAGAGGAGGGAATCCAGGGACGTTTCGCCCGAGGTTGCTGCTGCTGCTGCTGGGGGAGGGGTGTTTGTCGAAGAGGACTCTGTCATAGACATTATCGACGGGGGAGTCTCTGTCCACCTGGCCAGGCCCTGTTTTTCAATGAATTGATTTCGAGCCTGCTTTGCCGGGGCGTCTCGAGTGAGCTATTCAAAGTCGACAGGATCAAGATCGAAGAATACTCATGGCTCAGACTCCGACTCCGACTCAGATATTAATACTTTTCCGTTTCGATTACTTCTATGTGGAATAGAACTTGATTTTGTTTTGACATGTACACCTTCCACACTGCTGAGTCGTCGGGATTAATTATCTGATGTCGCCATTGTCAAAAGGCGCGGCTCTCTTCAATTGCCACAAGTTTCCGGCTCGCTAGCCGAGCCCGCCTTACGACATTTTGGGGCAAGCGATCAGTTGAATTCTCGACGTGATTCAATGGCAGAAACGCCGTTTACTGCGTGATTATACGCCCACGATGAAGATGATCGAAGACAGAGCTCGCCGGTCCAGACCTCTCCCTAATTCTAGATATGAATGTAACAAAACAACTGCGTCGGTCCTGGTCACTTCACTCCACAGATGAACTCGTCTGTGGACCTGAGCGCTGTTGCTTTATTTACCATCAATTCTGCAGCTCTTGGATTGGTTGACGCCCGGTGCTATCCCTGTTTCTTTTGTCGTTTTCATCCCTTCCTTTCTCTCTCTCTCTCTTCTTGTCTGGTTCCTGAGTCTCGCGCTTTCCCTTCGGATGGAATTGGAAGCCTCGTTATCAGGTTGTTGAAGCAATACCGAGCCACCTCCTGAGCGCCAGTGGAGAGTATGATACCATGAATTGGCTGCCATCAATACAGGTGTTGACAAACTCACATTGACGTGTAAGGACGGGTTCTGATGATAACGGCTGGTTGTCCCGTAAAGGCCGTTGCTGTTTCAGTATGGTGGGCTGCATTTGGGGCCTGGATAGGGTCCCTGTTTCGGGGGCGTCTACCAGGGTGGATATGATAATGTCAGAATCATTCGGAGATGCAGCTTTCTACACGACACAATCGGGATGCCGGTTGGACTAATACGTCCTCGTACTGCCACTTCCAAGCACCTTAATACACATTCTCGTCTCGACATCCATGGTAGGATCCCCTTCATTGCACCATATAGACAGACCTTTGATGCCACTTTAGCTTCAACAGATCTTCGGCCTGTTGAGTCGGGCTGGATTACAGTACCCCGGCTACGGGACTTCCACATCCGGCCCTGAAGACACCCCGTCCTCCTGCACATCCCGTCGCAAAGCCACGACGTCCTCCTCCGAACTGTCATCTGCTGTCAGGTTCCAGCTTTCGAATAGAGCGGCACACTTCTCTAAGCCACCGATGAGCTCCCACGCAACCACACATACGAGCATTCCGGCCCCAATCGAGACAAGGGCGGTGGGACTCAATTGCTCCTCTGGTGCGAGCGGAAGAAGCACGAACGCCACAGACACCAGCAGTCTCGGCAACAGGCGCATCGGCTAAACTCACATGTTAGTTGTCTGCGCACCATCGTCAGGTTCGAAGGGGTGACATGCCTTGGAGAGCAGCAAAAATCCGGAGGGATCCTCATCTTTGTACATCACGGCAATCAGGAACAGACAGAATGTTCCCAAGCCTAACCCACCGCCCCATAGCCAGCGTTGGCCGGCACTCAGCTCGTCGTGGGGAACGGTGGCAGCGCAGATGTGTCCCCCTACCATCAGTCCGGCAGACAGCGGCAAATGGATCAAGAGCCAGGCGAACGAACTCCAGACGGCGCGACGAATGGGGTGAGTACTCTCGGTACCACCATCGCAGTAGTCATACATCGAATTGAAACAGAATGCGATGATCAGAGTCTCAATGGCCCGGAGGGTCTTGAGCGTGATGGCCCCTTCGGCCGGCGACCCTACCAGGATGGCGTACGTAAATTCACCCAGCACCAGGATCGTGAATGCGGCATGGCGATCGTTTTCACGGTCAATGTCAACGGCCGTCGTATATTCCAGACCAAACCAGCGAGCGATCCAAGGCCCAAAGGTAAAAACATAGGTGGCCTCCTGTTCAAGCTTCCGGTCAGCAATCAATCACCCAGCAGGTATTTTGGGTTGCCAATCCCACCTCGTACAAGATCCCAACAACGGCGATCCCAGCCTTGGCCCGAAGACTGACCGACTCAAACAGGAGTGGGATCCAAATGCACATTCCAACCAAGATCATCAGAAAGTAAGCCCTGTTCTGAGTCCGATGGTGATGGCTGGCAACGCTGTACAGTGCATAGAAGCAGATCTGGGAGAAGCGAAGCACCATGTATGTCGCCACGGTCAGACGCATCGCAGCGGGGTCTTCGGCAACATAGACAGCATTGTTGCCATATACCACAAGCAAGGCCATAATCCAGAGGACGCCGGTGCGCTGGAGGGCATCGTCATTGTAATAGTTGTTCGCGTTCTCTTTGGCGTCGGCCCAAGCATGCCTGTGGAAAAAGGGAAGCGGTGAGTCCAAGTTTGCAAATGAACAGCATTCTCCTCCATCGCGGACATCCTACCATGCAGGAGTAAATATGAGAATGAATTTGACCAGGTTTGCCCCGGTTGGTTTCTCGGTCAGGTCGTCTGAGAAGTTGGCGATCTAAACATCTGCGGGTCAACAGCCGTCCCAAGCCTGGATCCGTTCGATGCACTCATACAATCGCGACATCTATGACCTCGGAGGTTCAGCCGGCAGCCAATAACGTGACACATGTATTTGGAGGGTCGAGACTCACAAAGCAAGTCCAAGAACAGCTCAAACCTCCCAGCCACTCGCTCTTTCTCAAGCTCTCGCTTAAACTCCCCGTGGTGGAAGTATTGCAGCGCTCGAGGCTTCCGAATGAGGTACCTGCGCTCCTTCAACTCGGTCATTTTGGCGCTTTGTGATCACGACTGGCGATCCTCTGTCGACCGTCAAGTAGTGCTAAAGGGAAATATCGAGCCTTGAAGAGATCTCAAGAAACCCCGGAGGCTGGAAGAGGACGAGAGATCTAACTTTTATCTAAGATCTTGTTCCTCGGCGTGAGGGGTGTCAGGTGCCGCACATCGAGACACCGGCCCCTAACACACAGAGTTTCGGGGCAACTTTCTGGGCACCTGGGTTGCCACTGTTTTCACGCAATACGGCGCTACTGTATTATGCGGCCTTCAAAAGCAGGTACTCTATCAATATTCGCGGACCACAACCACTGTCTGGAAGTTGCTCAGGACAGCATGACCTTCCAATTCTTGTTCAGGAGGACATCCCGCCAATCGACTCTCTGCCCATCACGACCACTTTGGCCGAGAAGTCGCATCCGCCAGAGCTCTTCGAGAATATCAATGGAACGTTCGATGTTTTGAAATCCACGATGTTCGGCCAGGTATCGGAGTCGAGAGGAGATTTTGTTCCTGTGGGCTTCCTCGAGGGCTTCCCCTCCAGCCATGAACAAGGGCAACAAAATGCCGCACTCGGACAGGGACTCCAGTGGTATGCGGTCGAGATGGCCGAGAATGTTTTGGACCTGGGTCTGGATCTTCGCCTCCACGGCGCCTGCGTCAGCCGGAAACCGGTACCTGTACTGGCGATGCAGGTGGAGGAGGGCGGCGCCGCGGTAGGCTTCGGCCAACGCAATGACGGCCTCGGTCGAGCACAGCGGGGACGTCCAACGGTCAAGCTCGAATTCGAGGGAAGCAGCTTCACTGTAGAATTCAAGATCCGAGACCACCCGATCCTCTTCTTGCAAGCAGCTGATGCGAGACAGGAGGGCGAGAAGACCTTCGCCAACCCCCATGTAGGAGTCGAACACGGGGCCGGAATCTCGTAGCCAGTATGCCCCTCTGATCAAGGGAGGTTGGTTGAGAGTGACGCTCGCTAAGACGTCGTGATATGCGAAATTGCGCAAGAGCCATTCACCGTCCGTCGATCGCATGAAGCATTCAGGACCCTCAAGCACCGTACCATTGGGACCGGGGAGGCGAGCGGAAAGAATGATGTCTCGGGCTCCCTTCAGGTGGTCATACCATCGCTGGGTGTCCCCGGCGAGAGCCTCGGTGGCACACAGGACCAAGCAAGCCGCAAGAGTGGTGTCCAGACTCGTTGGAGGAGAGGACTTGAGGGACGAGGCCAGTGAAACGATGGCGGAGGACTGATATTGGAGCGCTAAGAGCTGGTGGGATTTTTCGAAGCAGGACAGATGCGCCGACGTCCAAGCGATGAGCGCCGACAGCAAAGCGGGGGACTCGACTGCCATGGGAAGAAACACTACAAGACACACCCTTTCAGTCAGAGTCCACGGCACAGCTGTCACAACAAGCGGCGGGCACCACGGCACCTGAATGGAACGGATTGTAGTCCTCGCTCGTGATCACGAGCCGAGACGAGACATTGGTGTAGAACTTCAGCAGGAACCGTTGGTCCGTCTGCCGATAATGGGTGTTGGTGAGGGTCCAGATGTCCAAGGGACTTGGAGCTTTCGGCACCGAGGCCACGGACCAGGGCAGATGTATGCTGCTGCTACTGCCGCTGCTGCTGGGAGAAGACGCGGGCGACCGAGGAGGCGATTTTCGCTCGGTCACGATGTTCTGGGGTGCCTGCCGGATACAGACGAGGTTCAGGCGATTGCAGTGGCCGCACACCGGATGCGTCTCGTCGCACTTTTTCCTCCTGCCATTGCCAATGTCAGCCGCGATGAGGGAGGGCAGAAACTGACGGAGTGACTCAGGACCTTCGTCGACACGTGAGGCAGCCCGTCCGTTGTCGAGTGTTCCCTGACAGGCCTGGTGGTCGTCTGCTGATTAAGCTCGCGTGGTTCCCCGCCATCAAAAGGAGCTCCCTTTGCTGAAACGGGCTTCTTTGGTGCTGTCGATCGAGTGTTCCCGGACACCAAATGATCCAGGTCTTTGCCGAACAAAGTCGCTAGACACGTGGATATGGCTAAGGGCACTTGTGGGAAGAAGAAGCAATGCGGTGAGTTCGTGTGGGTGAATCTGCTATCGAAAGAGTCAAGTCACCTTCGTGATCGAATCTCCCCCAACCTTCCTTACAGTACCTACCTTATCTTTCGGGACTGGGCGACATTCTAGGCATCCTGGCGATAAGGCTATCGAGGGGCGGCTTGTGCATGCGCTCGAAAGCAAACCTCCCGGATATTTTATTTTCTCATTCGACCAATGAAGGAGCTGAGTTAACGGGCACGCCCAATCACCACCTCTCCAGTTTTGGCCGACCGCGATGACTTTCAGTGATAACCTTTACCGATGGCCAAAAGGTAAGGTAGCTTCGGTAGGTCCTGGAGCCATTTAGAGTCTGGTACAGGCGCACAGGCGGCATTATTATTCCATATCCTAATGGGGTCTTGATCTCGGATCATTGTTAATTCGTGTAAATTCGTATGAGTCCGCCACTCCGTCCGTAACAGTCACCATTTCCAGCCTTGCGCAGCCTTACCAATATTATTATATATTGCACAGTTCATGTACTCCCCAGCACAGTAACATACTACAGACCCGATTAAGAGCAGTGATAATACTCGTCATAGTGGGTAGGCGCTTCAGAGTTGATGAGCTCTGGTGGGCTCAGCGTCTGTCGAGTAGGCGAGGAATGTTGTCGAAGGCCGGCTTCTGACTGACGGCTGCTGCACGACCGGGTTACCCGCTCTGCGGGTTTGTAAAGGGTCTCAGAGAGGTAGAGTGCGCATCACCGTCGTAACCGTATCCATCGTTCAATCTAGAAAAGGTCGGTAGCATCGGAGAAGGAAGACCAGCACAATGCTTTTGGCGTCAGCACACACTGATTCTTCTCCGTGTGTTCAAATCTGTAAGCCACGCCGCAGTAGAGGCATCCCCTCCTCCCTCGTAACCATACTGCCCCTTTCAGCATTGTACAAATACATAGCGCTATTGGGGATTCAACGCAAGGCTGAACATGAACTTATGCCCACAAAACACTCTCATTACAGCACAATCGTTCTTTGTCGACACGGTTAACATTCTAATAAATACAAACAGGTCATCCCCAGCACGGAATGCAAGTTTCTTTAATTCCCCGAGGGACACACAGGCCTCAGTAGGTGACGGGCTCACAATGTAAGCTCGCAGCGAGCCCGCTAGGTATTCTGGAGCGCTCTATGTAAATCTCAATATACAGCCCAAAGTAGCACAAGCGCCTGCAGTATATGTAGATTACCCAGTTTAGATCGCGGATATGTGGGAGTTCAGTATCTGGAACCACAAACACAGGCTGCCGTCGAAATTAGGAAGTCCTGTTCACTGATCTATGATGTGCGTCGACCACTTCTTCAACCACGCTCTCCTTCGGATCCAAAACCATTCCAATGGCCCCAAACCTCGAAAAATATTCACATTGCAGCTAAGTGGAGTTGGAGTTGTCGGCGCACGAGAATGCCGAACCTGCACAGACGCGCATGGCGTCAGCACCAGAGATACAGAAGGGAAGGAGTAATATAAGGCAGGAACTGACCGATCACACCCGTGGCGTAGGCATCAGCGATCTGTTTGATCACCGCATATGTGCCCCCGACGGTAACCAAGACGCCAATCAGTAGGAGCAGCCAGTGTAGCGCGTATGCGACCTGGTGCTTGAATGATCGCTTCCACCAGTCGCTGTGATCGTAGAGCCAGAGCCAGGCGGGGAAGATGAGCGCGATCGGAGCGTAGGCAATCGATCCCACCATTGCGATGAGGTAGTTGAAGATCGGGATGGCCGAGGCCAGAATGAAAGTGATGGCGCCTAGGCCAAATACACAGCCCCTGAAAACGATAATCAGCAATGCCCTTCCCTTTCTTCTCAGATTCTCATACTCACAACCACGTCCCCCAATGGATAATGGTGTTTGCCTGCAGATGACGTGATTTACGCAGAATGCGCACGAACAAATACTTGGCCGCAACCTGGTTGACATGTCAGAGTCAGACAACGCAGCATGGCAGGCGTGACCTTGGGGCGGGAGGGGCGTTTACATGTAGATAGAGGGCCGCGCTGATGACGAGGCCAATGAGAGCCACACCGTACGCGACCTTCTTGACCGTGGGCCCTGCGCTCTGCCAGCGGGCATTAGCTTGATTGATTCCAACCATCTTCCTACGATGATGAGATGCTTACCCCGAGTGACGGCGTCGCGACCCATTGTCCGCAATAAGCGTAGACGACCATGCTGAAGGTGAAATATGAGGCTGTTACGAAGCCCATGGTCACGTACAGAGCCTTGAAGTACTCATGAGGCCTCCTCATTTCGGAGATCACAGGCATATAGGCGGACGTCGCAGCAGAGGACACGAAAATGGTGGACGTGGCCACCATCCCCGCCATGAAGGTCGGATGGCCGATGGCGATGAATCCCAGTTCAAAATCACCCTCTTGAGGTGCGGCGGCCGGCCGGTCGATCGTGGTCACACCGACGCTGTTGCTCGTCAGTCCGGTTTCCTGTTCCAGGAGCGTCGAGTCCGAGACTCAGAAAGCAGGCAGGCTTACACGACGATGAACACGGCAATGAATACCGAGAGGAACCCGACGAGTGTCACCCAACTGAGTTTTTCGAACTTGCGGATACAAGCCACCAAGGAAATGAAGATGGTTGCGAGGAATGACCACCACACAGTGCAGGCACCATGCGTTGACAAAGCGTTGATTCCGATCGAGGTGCCGAGAATACCAGAGCCGGCAGAGAGCACGTAGCTACAAGTCGCCTCGTGTCAGCAGATGCGTTACAATGCTCGACCATGTCGCCGGGATCACGCACGCTATCAGGAACTCGATGCCGATGATTTCTTTCAGCACCGGCCCGCCGACGATATTCGCCATGTCGGCGACACTATGGCATCCAGCATGCCTGTTGCGGAAGTCTCCCTGGATCTTTCCCACATCTGGAGTAGAATCACTTTCATTAGCGGTGAACCAGGAGCCGATGGATGGACTGGATCGGTGATGGAACTTCTCACATGTGTTAACTGCACCCCAGCAGACGATCGAGATGCCGCCGCCAACGCCACCTGACAAAAGCGTTGGTTACCCAGTCACCCACTCAGCTGGAGGCTGCTTTACCTAGAGCATACAAGGATAGCGGGATGCTCATCACGCCAGTTGCGAATTGAACTGGACTAGGTCAGAATCGAGGGGCGAGAAGAAACACGACGGCATACGCACTCTTGACGAAGATCATCGTCGCATGCACCCAGCTCACGGTACGGAATTTGACATCAGCGGTGTCTTTGAAGACTTCAAAGTCATTAACGTCGACGACCTCGCCGTTCTTGACTGAGTGGATGCTGTCGACCCCGGTCGACTTTTCGGTCGTCATCATCTTGTTGTCCCCGGACAGGCTGTGTTTGCTTCGGATCGACATGACGCCGGTTGCAGGGGATGAAGGGGTTGTAAGATGTAGATGCAGCACGGGTGTAGAGGTTGTGCTGAGCCGGACTGGGGTTTATCTATGTGGAATCGCCGCGCTGGCGGGTGAGGTTGATCATGCAGCTGAGTATTTCAATCGATAGATAGATCCGTCGGTCGGCCTGGCCAGTCTGAAGATCGAGAGCGGTTGCCGCGCCATGCCACGGACGGTGCATATGCCTCCCTGGCAGCCACGCTCGTCTTGAACGCGAGCGTGGCCATAGCCTTCCCGATCAGTGCCGTGGCGGGATCAACAATGGACATGTGGATGCCAATTCTGGCACCGAAATGGGCTTATCGGTCTGCCCAAGAGGGACTAGTGGCGCGTATCGCGCACATGGCTCATCATTCAATTTTTGCGGAAGGTAAGACCGCAGCACGCTTGGGGTGCGCAGATCTATTTCTCCTGAGGCTGGGACGGATGAGTAGTGTGTTCGGGGAGCTGAAGAGAGATAGGGCGGCGGTCGAGCCCTGATACCGTTATCACCGCCATGTGGAGACAGCCGGTTGGCCAAGCGTGGGTAGTAAGTTCGAAGTTGCCGAGTGCATGGCTATTCACTGCTCGGGATATGGACTCCGTACATACTGGACCTTCATGTTGGTAACCCAAAGGACATGTGATCCAACTCCAGAGACGCGTGGCTTTGAGCGGAGCGGAGGAAGACTCTGGGGCCGGATGGAAATAGAGAGCAGACAGAATCCTCCTGATCCTACAAGCAGCGGAAACCGTGTCCGAAATTGCAGAGGCAGAGGACAAGCGCATGACCTCTGCATTATACCACTGTCTATAAACCGACGAGTCCCTGTAGTAGAATCAAATCCGTCTTTGGAGCAACCTCATCTCATGTAGGCTTTGCCTATTTCTTTCCCACGACCAGCATTGAGCCCGGAGCAACAGTATGTCCAGGCTTGGTGGCGACGGCTTTGACCACCGCGCCATCCAACGCCTCGGGCGCACACACGTTGATTTCCATCTTCATTGCCTCCAGGATGACCAGCACCTGGCCTTTCTTCAAGGTGTCGCCCTCCCCGACCAAGACCTTCCACACGTTCGCGTCCATGGGGGACGTGACTTGCAAGGACGGATCCAATTCCCCCTCACTGACCAGCTCCTTCAATCGGATCGCTTCTTCGGCCGCCTCGGCTTCTTTCTGGGCCTTCCATTCGGCGTACAGTCTCGTTTCCAGTGCTAGTTGCTCCTCCACACCCTTCCTCTGGCCTTCCTTGAACGCGATATAAGCAGGGTCTTGTTTGGATGCCTCAATGCTCGCGACCACGGCGTCGACGTCGAAGAGCCCCTCGCGAATGTCGTACTGGAACTTGCCCGCGAAATAGTCGCGATGGATCTTGTCGTACTCTTCAAGAGAGACCTCGTGGAAGTAGACCAGGTCGAAGGGCTCGTACATCCATGGCTTGTCCGGGGTAAAGCCCTGTTTCGTGCCGTATGTGTCCCAGCCCTCCACCGTTCGTCCGACTAGCATGTAACCTCCAGGCTGTTCGACCGGATACATGGAAAACAGAGAGCCCCCCATGCCGATCGTGCCCCCAGGGGTATAAGTCCGGCTCGGGTTATACTTCTGTGCTCGCAGCTGATTCATGGGGTTCAGCGGCAGGAGTTCTGGGGCACCACACAGGAACCCCACCGCCACAATCAAAAAAGGGGTGTCGATGCAGCGAGTGAAGGCCTCCCGCCGAGTTGCGAGACCGTTGTTTCGCCTCAAATACTCGACGTTGTCCGGCAAGTAGGCCGCAGTAGGGCGTGTGGTGGCCATGTATTGTGCAATGCCTTCTTGAAGGACGGGATGGTCAAGAACCGCAGGCAGGTGGAACTCTCTAGTCTTGATCTTGGTCGACTTGGTGAGCTCGACGGATGAGTAGATGCCACTCAGAATGTCAAGGAGTTCTTCTTGGCTGATCAGCTTCGGGTCGAATTGGACGAGTAGGGCGGTCACGTTCGGGACGACAATGACGCCAGGAATCTTCATTTCCATCAGCCTGGACGTGATCAGCCTGATCCGGACCGTGATCAGAATGTCGATTTGTTGTTCTCCCAGCTCCAGGAGGATAAAGCAGTCTCCACCTTGCCGATAGGTGAGAGCAGGTCGGCCAGCCTCGGCCGGAACCTGTTTTAAGATCGCAGGTCCTGCCTCTCCTTGGGCCAAGGCGAGATCGAGCGTCGGTTTGTCGTTGGTCGCACCCGAAATCATTTTGGCCAAGTCTTCGATATAAGATTCGACACGACCAGCCAGTTCGCGAGCTTGTGCGTAACTGATCGGGCGCATGCGTGTGTGGTCTCCGGGTTTGAGCTGTCCGAGTCGCCACAGGTCCCCCGAAACGACGGTGGTAGAGCAAATCAGGCCACCGAGGTTGGGGCTGTCCATGGTGAATGCAACCGGATCATCGCCTGTCCAATTGAGACCCCCAGGAGAGGGATAGCCATAGTCAAGGATGTTAGATGGGTGGCTACCGCCTTCACCTCCATTGGATCTGGCCCATTTCGGCTTAGGACCCTCCAGTCTGATGCCTGTGCGGTTGGAATTGTGGCCAACTCTCCATTTGGTGGTATACATCATCTCGCGGTCCTCAGAGGTCATGATGTCGTCCGAGTCATGGGGCCCGTGCATGACATACACTTCCGGGATGGTGTAGCTAGGGATACACTCCCTCGGGAGGCTGTACTTCTCTGCATCAAAGGCCGTCGTACACGATTCTGCGGAGAGAAGAATGAAGTCATTTGGTTGCAATTGACGACCCTAGAAGCTTCGTGTCAGAGTCACACACCGATGCATTGGACCGCAGGATTTGTTACCTGGATTCCACCATACTTCAGTCCTGGTGCCGTGCTCTTCGATCCGAGGTACGTCGGGCTAGACAATGAGAAAGTCAGCTTCGTCATGATCGAGGGAGATGCGCTGGCGGCGAAGCGTACACTTCGGGGAATCCACCCTTTACTGCTAAGTAAACTCGACATCCACCGCCCTTGATTGCACCGACCTTGACCTTCTGCCCAGCCTTCACGAATAACCTTGTCCACATGTCAGCCGGGGCACCATCCACCGTGACGTCGACCGGAGCACCGCAGATGGCGATGACGGCGTTGGCAGTGAACAACAGTTCCGGGCCCGAGAGAGTTATCTCCAGAGCTTCCATCCCGGGGCTGTTAGTGACAAGAAGATTCGCAACTATATTAGGCCGTAAAGTTAGTGATTGCCAACAGGGGACTAAAGTCATAATACTTACTTCTGAAGGACACGCTATCCATTGGACCGCATTGGGGAACACCATGACCCATCCCAGGTCGCGCTGGATAGTCTTGAACGGTAGTGAAGGCACCCGGTGTTATGACATCAATGGCACAAGGTTTGTAGGTAAACGCCTTCGGAAGAAAGTTTGTGATCGTGTTTCCTACCTCGAAAGGCTCCGATGTTATGAGGCTCCGGAGAAAATCAATGTTGGTCGGCGGTCCTTGGACCTTGCTCCGGGAGAGGACCTGGGTCATTTTGGCTAGGCATTTCGACCGGTCCGGTGCGTGCGTGATGACCTTTGCCACCAGAGGATCGTAGTAGGGGGTGACGGTCTGGCCGGTTTTCACCCAGGTGTCGATCCTCACCCCTTCACCAGATACCCAGGACACGTCCTGCAGGAGTCCTGGGGCCGGACTAAATCCGCGGTAAGGATTCTCAGCGTACACCCGGACCTCGATAGCAGCACCATGTGGCTCGATGCCCCTGTACTTCAGGAGATCTGGGGACGGGACGCCGGAACATCCTCCCTTCTCGAAGTCGGCCTGTCGGAGCATCAAAGCAACCAGGTCGACGCCATAGCACATTTCGGTGATGGGGTGCTCGACTTGAATGCGAGTGTTCATCTCCAGGAAGAAATAGTCTCCAGTGATGTCGTCGACCAGGAACTCCACGGTGCCGGCGGACTTGTATTTCAACACCGCGGCATACGCGACGGCTGACTGAGTGATCTTCTCCCGGAGACCGGGATGAGCCTCGACGAACGGACTAGGACACTCTTCAACGACCTGATTCAGAGTATCAGTCACGGAGTTATTCTCGATCGGCAACTCAGGACGACGGACCTTTTGATGGCGTCTCTGCACGCTACACTCGCGCTCTCCAAAATGGACCACGTCCACGCCATTGCCGAAGACTTGGACTTCGACGTGGTGCGCCGAAGCATAGTACTTTTCCAGAAAGACACCCGCATTGTGGAAAAGTGTTTTGCCACGACTGGTCACCTGGGCAAAGGCGGAAGCAATCTCGGCCTCGCTGTTGCACACCTGGAGACCCATACCGCCGCCACCCGCACTGGCTTTGAGCATCACCTGGGCACATGGATCAGTTGCCAAAATTGTTGGAACCGGACTGGAGAGAGAAGCTTGAGACTGACTGGAAATCCTATCCTGTTGGCCGCCTCGAGGGCGTCTGCCTCCGAGGTCAACAGATCCGTTCCTGGCACCACAGGCACCTTGGCCGCGATGGCGAGATCTCGAGCGCGATGTTTCAAGCCCATTTCCAAAATCGACTCTACCGACGGCCCGACAAACACCATGCCGGCATCCACGATCTCCCGGGCAAACGTCTCATTCTCGCTGAGGAAGCCATACCCCGGAATGACGGCGTCCACATTGTGCCGAGCACAGATATCGAGAATGTCCGGTCTGTTTAGGCACGTCAGATCCACAGGCAGCAATGGGGGGAAAAAGAGCGCGCCTCGTGTTGGAAAAGGGCCTCACATTTGCAGATATCCCGTGCTGTTGGTCCCGGGAAGTGCGACGCTCTCATCGGCGAGCGACACGTGTAGCGACGTTGCGTCGGCCTCCGTATATATGGCCACCGTCTTCACGCCAGACGCATTGCACGCATGGATACATCTTACTGCAATCTCGCCCCGGTTCGCAATCAACACCTTGCGGATGTGCTTTAAAGGCTCCAACGAGAGATCGCGGCTAATCATGATCAATTGCCTCCAAGATGGTGTTGACGACCTCAGAGACGATGACCTTGAGATAGTGCCTTAGAGCAACTCACTCACTCGGTCGTCTCTAAACCAGGGGCTTCAGCTAAGGAAGCTCGTCCGACGATGGTGGCCTTGCGAGAGTCTGTGAGCCGCGCGACGAGGGCACGCAATCCATATCGTCGGGGCTCGCAAACCTCAGCCACATCCCGTGGCCGTGGTGGGCCAAACGCAGCATGCATGATAGACTCGCAACGCAGGCCTGCATGACAGATAACGAATTCTCACGCTTCCGAATAGTATGAGAACGACTATCGAACAGCTGTTGCACGCCAGAACCCTCGAAGGCAGATCGGAACACAGGAGCAACCACCATCGTAGGCCCACCCACCGACGCTTTGGGCAACTGACACCAAGGTTCTTGACCCCTGCTGCCATGCATTTGTGGATCCCTCGCACAACCCCGCTCAGCGCTTACGGCGCCGACTCTCGCTCGCCTTCAGACCCGCGAAGTTGAGGTCCCAGGCAATTCTCTGGTTGCCCCAGGTGTCTCATAGCTCCCTGGGCGATATGTCTCGTGAAGGTGAAGAGATGCCCGAACTACTGAACTGTGGGTAAAGGATGGAGCTGAGCCGAGGGGACGAGGCACAAACACCCAGCGAACGCTACCCGCAGCCGGAGTATCTCTCGATTGATATAGCACAAGTAAACACCGGAGGCAATTTCATGACTCTATATTGTTCTCATTCCAAGGCAAAAAGATAATAGACCGTGGTCAATGAGCCATTACGCCGTGAAGCCGCGCTTCACATTCGCCTCGTCGACGGCCTTCCTTACCGCCTTGACATTGTCGAGCGCGGAGGGCATATCCGAGTGCAAACAGATGCCAAACGGCTCGCCATTCAAGCCCACCTTTCGCATAATTCCGTCAATGTCCTCGACACTATCTTCTAAGGCAATGGACGTGAGGCGGTTCGCACAATCCTCGGGGGTCGCCATCTTCGACTTGCTGACCGGCAGCAGCGTGCCCTCGGCGTCGTAGTTGATGTCCACGTACACTTCCTTTTGGAAGGGCACCCCATACTCGGCGCAGATCTCGCGGTGGAGTGGGTTGTCGGCGCAGTAGACGGGAACGCCGTAGGGTTTGATGGCATCCAGGCAAGCCCGCAAGATGGCCGGATCGCGCATCGTCCACATGCCCAGCTCGCCGTGCGGTTTGATATGGATCAGAGGCATGCCCTCGGCGTCCAGAATGGCCTTCAACGCGCCGACCTGGTACAGCACGGCGCAGTAGACGTCGTGGGGATCGAGCTCCATCCTCCGTCGCCCGAAGCCGATGAGGTCTGGCAGGCCGGGATGGGCGCCAACCTTCACGCCGTACTTCTTGCAAAGACGGACCATTTTGACCATCATGGCGGGGTCGCCTGCGTGGAAGCCACAGGCAATATTGGCCGTGTCGATCAGAGGCATCAGTTCCTCGTCCGGTCCCTACGCGACGCATGTCAGAGAGGCTCGTTCGATGCCCGACAGAGATTTGGCTCGTGGTCTCACCATCTTCCATCGGCCAAAGCCCTCGCCACAGTCAACATTGATCTCGATCTTCTTGACAAGTTGGTCCGCCATGGTCGTGCTCCTTGCGAGAAACGATGCAGCAACGATGAGGATAATCGAGTCCGTTGGTAGTGAAGACGTCTACCGGACGTCAGAAGCCGGCCAACCCATCCCGGATAAGAACATGGGCATTGTCGGTTTGTATTCGAGTTGCTTCATGTATGCACTGACCCCACCGTCTGCTTCGCCATCGTTCAAGCAAGCCCTTGTCTGACCTGGGCCCGTGCTTCGAGGGACGTCTTCCTCGGTTCGCGGCAGCCGCGATAAGACTACGCATTGAGGGAGTACTTTCTATCCCATCTCTCTTGATACCCTCTGTATGGCTCAGCACGGCCGCCCCGCAACTTGCTGCACGACATTGCATTTGATGGCGGTTGCGGCGCGTGAGAGATAGGTAACATGTCCAGTTGCGTGGCCGTGCGTCCACTTCAAGCGCTATCAAACAGTCTGGGGAATCCACACCCGCTATGTGCGGCAAGGGTCCCACTCCAGGACCCTCCCCCAGCACCCTAGTCGACGGTAGCTGTCCCAAAGAAGCAAGCACGGTTGTCGTGAAAACAGAGTTTATGCTGCTATCTCGAGCACTCGACTCCCTTGACCCGTGATTGGTGTGAAAGCGTTCCTCAACCGTCTTATCTCTTCTGGGCCTTGAACCTACAAGAGGACGGAGCTATTGCTCTGACGGAGTAGTACTCTACCTTGACGATACCTCACACGCGTTGTTCGGGTATTAAGCAATGGTCCCGCAACCAAGAGCAGAGCCTCGACGATCTATCGCTCCCTTATCTCCCTTGGTCTCCTATCTCTACCTCGCGAAATGTCTGCTAGTGGAAAGGCGTACGGAGTCGAGTAGACGGACTACTGGGTACCGAGGTATCCACTGCCCAAACCGGCAGGCAAGGCTAGCCTCGCGTAATCCAAGGCAAGCCACCACCAAGGTTTTTCCGTGAGCGACTAGCCGGAAACAATGATAGAGCCTGACCGTCCCGTGCAACGGTTCCTGTTCGAGTCGAGCAAGAGACCAGGACCCCTCTGGACTCGTGTATGTACAACACTCCCCTCGGTCTTGCTTTCTTTATTTCGCACCTTGGATCTAACGACTCCTTGACCTCAAACTCCAATACAGCCCCATTATGCCCCCCAAAAATCAACCGACGCTCCGCTGCTGAGAGTTTGAGGCCGCGCGAAATGCCGAGACGGAAGACCTTCACGGGGTGCTGGACGTGTCGTGTCCGCCGGATGAAGTGTGATGAGGCCAAGCCCGAGTGCGGCCAATGCCTTGCGAAAGGCATTGGCTGCGAGGGATACTCCACGAAGCTTCAATGGCTCCGGCCTATTTCCAATCACGATCCTGCAACATTTGAGGCGCCGCGTGTGAGAGGCGAGCCGAGACGAAGGCTCTTACCTGGTACGGGTCGCCCTTGCCCCCTGTCCTCTTCTCGTGACTTGCAGCTGAGCTGGATTGGTGACCAGCGCTGCGTATGACACTGTTGAGCGAAGCGGATATCGAGAGAGCTTTGTCGGATGTCGAGAAGAGTGCCGCAGCGCTGGCAGAACCTAAATCCATCGGACCCTTCTCCGCTTTTCCGCTCACGACCAACGTGAATGGCTTCGCTGATTCTCCTGCTGCTGCCGAGCCACCGATCACATTCTCACCGGCGGAGTCGCCAGTGGAACTCGAACAAGACCCCGAAGTAGCGAGTGTTCCGATCAGCGGGACGGATCGGACTGACGACGGCTTGTCTGCGGGACTCGATCATGATCTTGTCGTCGACGACACGACTGTCTTCGATGCGATTGTCTTCGAAGCAGAGTCCCATTTACCTTCGGCGACATCTGTCGAAAGACATTTCTGGCGACCCATTGTCGCTAATGAGGAGGACGGCTGGCCTCTGCATACGGTGACAGACCTTCAGCGAAAGCGTTCCACCTCCGCCCGATGCTCGGTGCGCGGGTTCGCCGGGTGTGGCTTCCTCACCTCACAGATCAAGTACCTCATTCGTAACTATGCGCAGAATGTCATACCTATCTACTGCGTTCTTGAGGCGGCCGGCAATCCATGGCAGAGTTTCATGCTTCCCAGGGTGCTGCAATGTTGCACCGAGCTGGAGATCCTCGGGGAATCCACGATCCCGAGACAGGCCCTTTTGTATGCGGTGCTGACCATTAGTGCCTATAATCTCCAAAATGTATCGCCCAGGTATGAGACCTGGCAAGGTCCCGAGTGGGACAGAGTGGCCTCATCCTACAAAGGGAAAGCCCTTCGTCTCCTCGAGTCGTGTCTGGAATCTTCCATATTGGAAGACACCAGTACTGACCATGATGAGGTGTTGGCGGCCATGCTGTCCATGGTTACCATTGACGTATGTCCACTCTATTCTTTCTTGCATGTTGGAGCATCCTACTCATAAGAACAGGTGATATCAGGTGACATGAGGACATCTCAGATCCACCTGAAAGGGTGTGAAACTTTGAGGTGCATGCAGATCCGGAGGTATGGGAGCAGTCTGTCGCATGTCACCAAAAGCTTGCACAAAGTCTTAATTTACTTGAGTGTGATGCAGCAAGCCAGCTCGCTGTTGTTCAGCGGGCCCGATGAGGCTGTTACTAGCTGCGATGACGCGGTCATGGCGAGTCCGCCGTGGTCGGATATCGACCCGTGTCCCGACGACCTCGACGCTATTTTCGACGCGGCAGACGACGTAGACCAAATCAGCGCCTCGTCGTTTGAAATGATCTACGGGGTCTGCCGGAGCCTCGTGTACCTGCTCCGGAAGACAACGGGCCTGATGCTGGCTGATTTCGGCCCGGAGTCCACTCACAATTCCCCTGACGGGTCGAGACTGAGGGAGTACAAAGAAACCGAGGCCGAAGTCCTAGAATGGCCGGTCGAGAAGAAGATCGCCATCCTCAGAACAGCACCTACCACGCCCGGCAATCTGCTGGTCATGGAACACTACTCGCGTGCCTTTCACCACGCGCTGATTATCTTCTGGCACTACCGAATCCGCAAGATGCATCGGCGATACGTTCAGCCTTACGTGGCCAAGGTGCTCACGCACATGGAGCAGATTGAACGCGTCAAGCACGAGTTTGGAATCCGGTCCGGGCACATGCCCTGGCCCGCGTTTGTCGCCGCATCCCAGGCCATCGACGCAGAAGTTCGGGCGCGTTTTCTGACGTGGTTCGACAAGATGGCCGAGGAAGGAATGGGTTCCTCGAGGATCTCCAAGGACGCCTTGGTCGCCATCTGGCGTCAAAATCATGATGGCTGCAGTCCGAGCAGGCTACAGACGCCGAACTTTGTCCTCGCGTAGAGAATCAATGTAACGAAAAACACAACGTCTCCAGCATCCTTGACAAGCGCTGTAATTGTCTCACGGTGGTTAATTTCAGTGCCCAATTGTTGATCCGTGAGAGACAAGACAATCCAGCAACTCCCGTCGTTCGTGTCTGGAGGTTGATGCGGGAAACCGCTCCACCGCGGGACATTGATGAACGACTGCTCCCCGAGGAGCTAGTCCGGTGAGGAGAAGGCTCAAATAGTCTACCTTCATAACTGTCCTAAATTTGTACGCTGAACTAGACGTTCGAGGGAGCCTTGCTGGGAACAATTGCCCAAGGCACTACCTTCCTAAAAGGAAGGTCCGCGGTAGACACCAACGCGATTCTGGTCGTCCTCCGTCCCCCAAGCCAACTTCTAGATGGCCAGTCGACTTCGCTGTAATCCCAGGACTGAAATATACGCAGCCACTGCAGTGGGTCGTCTTACTAGGGGGAGGACGGGGCTGGACACTCCCTTTCTCGCCGCCTCAAGCGCCGCCGAAGAACAACCAGCCAAATGTGCAGTCAAAAAGGAAAGTCAATTCGTGGAGAGGGAATGCACACTTGCTTCAAAATGGATGACTGCCCGACTGACTAGAGTTCCACCTCCTTCACTGTTTTCCCAACCTGAAGATCGCCGAGTGATCACAGTCTGGGACTCATGGAAGCACAGAACCTTGCTGCGTTTGGCAAGCAGCATGTTTCGCCTGGAATCAGTCGCTTGACCGATGAAATCCTCGAGTACGGAGCCGGCAGCTATGTGACCACCGCAGGAGGACGAAAGTTCCTTGACTTCACCTGTGGTGTCGGCGTCACCAACCTCGGGCATTGCCATCCGAAGGTAACGAAGGCCGTCCAGGAGCAGGTCGGAAAGATCTCCCACGCCCAAATCACCATCGGTTTCCACCGGCCGTACCTGAAGCTGATTGAGAATCTGCTGCCCATCATGCCCCATCCCTCTCTGGATGCCTTCTTCTTTTCGAACTCGGGCTCCGAAGCTATCGAAGTGGCGATCAAAGTGGCTCGCCGAGCGACCAAGAAACCTAACATCATCGTCATGCAGGGTGGTTTCCATGGACGCACGTATGCCTGTGCGTCCTTGACCACGTCAAAGACCATTTTCCGCGAAGGGCCGGGCATGACCATGTCCGGGGTCTTCGTGGCCCCGTTTCCCTATTGTGCACACAGCCCGGAGGCGAAATGTTCGGGAGGCAAGCATGATCCGGAAACCTGTTGGCAGGGCCCGCTTCGACAGTTGGAATTGCTGCTGAAGCAGCAGTCAGCGCCCGGGGACACGGCGGCCCTCCTTATCGAACCAGTCCAGGGTGAAGGAGGTTATGTCCCGGCACCCACGGAGTACTTGGTCAAGGTCCGAGAGCTGTGTGAGAAACACGAGATCCTTATGATTGCCGACGAAGTTCAATGTGGCTTTGGTCGTACGGGGAAGATGTTTGCCGTGGAGCATTCCGGCGTGCGGCCCGATATCATGGTCATGGCAAAAGGGCTGGCCAACGGATATCCTCTATCGGGCATCGTGACGAGCAAAAAAGTCATGGACTCAATGGTATCAGGCACGATGGGAGGCACCTATGCCGGCAATGCGATATCTTGTGCGGCAGCGGTGGCGGCAGTGGAAGTCTTCCGAGAAGAAAAGATTCTCGAAAACATCGACGTCCGGGGACGCGAGTTGAGGACCATGCTCGACGAATGTGCGACCGCGCCAGATACCAAAGATATCGTCCTCGATGTCAGAGGCCTCGGCCTGATGCTGGGCATGGAGTTCCAGCCGGGTCACAACTATGCGGTGAGAATCCAGGAAAAGTGTCTGGACAAGGGGATGTTCGTTCTGACGACTTCCATCTACGACACTCTGCGCTTCATTCCGCCCTTGAATATCACCGAGGATGATATGAAGAAGGGAATCACCATCATCCGCGCAGCCATTCAGGAGGTAGCGGCCGAAGAGCGGAATGGTACATACCAAAATGGGACCAAGTAGTCTGAGTGCCGTGGGTGTCGGTCATGGTAGACGACACTCGTCTCCATTGAATAAATGATTGATGATTTGGTGAGACGCATTCGAATTGCAAGTTCGATCCTCTCATACAGGTGATAAATAAACATAGGATCGTCGAGGGTGCAGGCCTTGAATACGCCTGAGCGTCCTCAGATGTCTCCCTGTGGGCTCGTTGACTTGATGCCACCACCGCAGTGAAGACCTAGCTCCCCTTGTCATGCCGAGAAGTCTCCATCGAAGTATACCGGTCCCAGCTGAATTGTGACGGAATTCGATATATCGGCGTGAAGTTCTTGGGATGGAAGAAGACGGTGACAGTGTCGTCTTGGTACCTTAATCCTACGTTTGATAGCCCGATTGCAATGGTGATATGCATTTCAGTATCGATTTCAGATCAGGCCGAGGCTCCCCGTTCCACTATGTCTGCCTCACATGCAGCAAGCTCGATCTTATCCCAAAGAGGTACAGATCAGTCACCTAGATACGTCCGAGACAATAAGGTCTGTGTTTCGAATGCGGTTTGGTACTGTGCACGGAGGAGCGACGAAGATATCCAGATCAACTGCACGCTCTGTGGCACGCCTTCACACCAACTAACCAAGAGCAACTATGGAGTCTGCACCCCAGCAGATACCATCGTCTGTTTGCACAGCTGGACTATGAGAACTGTGGAAGGCGTTGTAAGGTTTGCATCAAGGTCCAAGAAGATTGTTCGTCAGATGATTTCGACTTCTCGGACCTTGCAGTCTGTGTCGTTGAAAAACGAGGGTATAGATTGATTGTTCGAGTCGTCCGTTTCATGCCGCACTCTATGATGAAAGTAGCCAACTCGTCTATATCTTTGTGGGTGTCCTGCGACAGGTGTCAGGACAAGGCCAATCTCTGTATCCCACTGCTGGGACACGTCCGTGGTTGCGAAAGGACCTTTCTGCGAACACCGAGCGACTAGCAGGCCATACAAGTCAATGGCTTTATTTCCAAGGTCGAAGTCAGGGTGAAATGGACATTCTCGGTGCCATGGGAGACCTTGACACTGGGGATGCGCGCTAGACATCTTCTTCATGCTCAGCGACGACGTGCTAGAAGTCTCATCGCTACAACTGGTCATTGGGGCCGGAATACCAAATCTGAACGGGCCTGCGACCCTGACGTGATGTCGAGCGTCGTTTGCCGAATAGTTACCTTTACGGGTAAATTCTGTCTCCTGAGGAATGGCCGTGACAATGGCAACGTGGGTAAACGATATGGCGGGGTCGTAAATGATCTGTGGTCCACGCACGTCGATGCCTGCCCAAGCCCACGTCGGTGCTCTCTCAGGAGATCGGACACCCACGCCGCCTCTTACATACCACAGCATCTCTCGGAGCAGAAAGTCCCTGCACAGTCCAAAGGACCAGGTGAGGTGGTATTGTTCGCGGAGGGGCTTGGTGAGACCTGCAAGAGCAACGAGGAGATCAGACGCTCGGCTTAGGTTCGTGGTTGAGTATTTTCTAGTAAGTTGGTGCCAGTAGCCGAGAAATGCATCGCCTGCAAAATCTCTCATTCCTTCCATCTCCAACGAGGGGAGCAGGGCATAGAAATTTTCGTAGTCCGCCTTGGTACGTGAGCCCAGGTGGTGACAATTGTGGATTTCGGACATGGCCTCGCATTTGAGGTCAGTCTTGCATTCTAGGTGAACGAAGTTGCGGGTGAAATGAATTGTCCGGGATGAGAGTAGGCGCTCCTGCAGGACCCACGCCCTTGTATCGAGGTGGTACTGCGCGTTGTCGAAAGGGTGCTTGGGGCAGTGAGGTGTACAGGGTGGTACAGCCTCAAAGGGCTGCTTCGTATCGACGTCGAGCCGACAAATTGTATAGCTAAGCGGGTTTCGCTGCGCGATGAAACCTTGGCCGCAGTCGTGAGCTTCAGATGCCGCAATGGTAACAATCGAGTTTCCGAAGATGTCGCTCATTTTGCCAGCCTGGTCCCGCCAATCCGCATCAGCGAGCGAGGAAGTTCCTCCATCTTGCATTATGCAGAGTGCATCAATCCAGAGATATCGACATCCTATGTCCCTTGAAACTGCGATGGCATCTCGGAAAGTCTTTGGCAGGTTTGAGACGTAGATTTCGAGTTGGAAATCGCGCAAATTAAGAGACGTCATGAGATACCGGGGGCCTAGGCCCCAGCTATAGCTCAAGGTGCAGTAAGGCAAGTCTGTCTCGTTCTCCGCTTCAATGAGTCGAATACGTCCGGCATCCTCAAATGCTTCGAGGTCTAGCAGACGCCTGGGTCGTGGGGGTGGAGGAGTAGGTCCGTGCAGAAGATTGAGATGGCTGTCGCCACACAGTAGGTGGTTTGTTGTACACTCGAGGATCCATGATCTGATGAGCTCGGCAGTGGCTTGAGAGTATGTACGGGTCAGCATCCGCGAAGGTGTTGATCCGTTACCATGAACATGTTCAAGGCTTTCAGCTTGCAAGCAAGTCAGCAATGGACGCGCCCGCGCTGTGAGCCTTACTGTTGCTTGGGCGGATACGCACTGGGTAACGGCTCCTGATATGGTCATGGCTAAATATTTCAGACTGCTCGCAAGAGAACAGTGTCATGAGGAAGGAGCCTTCCCCGGGGTCTAGCGTCGCAATAGACGAGTAGATGGGAACATCCAGTTCATGAGGTTCCAACGCCTCGTGGGTTCCTGTACATCCTCCAAGGCTGCCAATTAGGATGGAGCAGAAATGACACCCAGATTGAGCGGCCGTCCTGATCTCGTTGCGACTGGAGTGAAGCAGATGCTGTGGCATGGCCGGAGTGTCACCTCCACCTGCAGACAACTCATCGAAGCTGAAATTCAAACACGTCACTCTTTCCCAGAATGAGACACAATTGTTGCAGAGACGGTGCGGCCGAACAGACCTGGTCAGATGGGGCTCATCATCCGACTGCGACATCTTAAAAGACAGGATTTCATCTAGAAGATAGAGGAAGACGATGAAGACGAAGATAAGATACCGGGCGGTTAGGCGTCATAGAAAGTGCGATCGGAAGAAGATGAAGACGAGAACTCGGCTGCCTAGGCATCGTAGAAACCACGACCGGTGTGTTTGAGAAGGCGGCGTCGTGGCACTCAGCCAAGCACTCATGCTGAGAAAGTGTGCTGAAGAGACTAACAGATTTGCCGGCTTCTGCAGGACTCCCAAGCCAATCCTCGTACACAAAACCAGCCATGTCCTTATCCAGTCAGCCGCAGGACAAAAGATAGCCCACTGGTTGGGGGCCACAAGCGCATAGCCCTGGCGTCTTCCCTGCGGCCTGTGAATTGGTCGGGGTTTTCATGGCGGCGAAACACGTCGAGAGAGCAGCAAAAGTAAGTGAACAGCTGGTGAGAAGAGTAGAATCGTAGATACGCGTTCCGAGAAACGTGCGGCTGTAGTGTGCAGTTGGACGGTATCCCCCACCGTAGGACCCTACGGCCAAGCATTACTTTGGCTCAAACTCATTTCTGGGGAAATCTCAGGTGGCCTCCTGTTGTACTCCGTGTTGCCCGTTCCAAATCAATCAATACCAACGCTGCTACAGTACATCCTACATCAGACATTCCGATCTGTCTCTCTCCCCATGAGGGTGGCCTACATTACCGTACAACAAGCCGCAACACAACAACCAACAGCAAGGCCCGCGGCGAAAGGCCCAGCTCGCCTCTCCTTTCTGACAACCACAGTCTGCGGCGGTCCATTGATCTGTCTACTGTGCATCGAATATGCCACCTCTCCAGCACGAGTAGGACTGTCTGCGGGACGTCGAGACGGATATGGATATTGATATGCAGGAGGCCGACTCGCCGGCCCAGCCCCCAAAGCAGGACCTTGATAATAGATATGGCCGTTCTGGACAATGTAGTTCGGCGGCGGCGGCGTTCCTTGATCGGTTCGAATGCCCTTTTAAGGTTCAAAGTTCGAATCGTCAGTATGGTACTTTGAGGTGTGCGTGCGTGTGTGTTCCGCCTCCCTCGTGATGATAGTGGTGGCGGTTGGCTGACTTACCATCGTAGACCAACTGATGTGGGAATATTCTTTGGCAGTAGGTGGTTTTGCTGGATGAACTCGCTTGAACGTGCAAAATCGTGTTGTTTGGGAGCAGAAGTGTCGATTGACCTTTAATCTCAGCCTCAGTCTCGGTCTCAGCTTCAGTCTCCTCAGTCTCTCTCAACTCAGTGACGCATGCTCATTTGTCGTTAATAAAGTCGTGAGAATAATCTCCTCTCTACGACCTTAACAGGATTCAGGAGACGAAGTCATAAAGTGAAACCAGGCTCGAAAACCGCAGTCTCAAGTCTTCAGTTTTCAGCCTCCATCGTAAGGTCATGCATGGCATGGCACGGCCTGCGGAATGCGGACTGGGACAGGAAACAGGTCCTCCCCCTCTACGCATTAGGTTGCAGCGAACCAGGGCGCAATATTGCTGCATTGCCTACAAGGACGAGTTCGGTGTAACCTCCATTAGCTTGCAGCAAAATAGGGCGCAACATGCTCGTGTACCCCTAATTATCCTGGAGCGAACCAGTGCGCAAGATCCCCGCATTGCATACAAGTACATTCTGCGTAATGCTGTTTTCACTTTGACGGAAGGGAAAAGGCAAACAGTGGCAAGCTTTCTTCGACCGGTTCGTAAAAAGGTGAGCCGGGTTCTAAAATGTGGCGGTGTAGAGGGAATACGAAGAGAACTGATACCGCGCTGATTATGATGGCATTCTCGAGATAGAGGGTTCGCAAGTAGTCGATCAACATGGCCGGGCTGGAATTATCCATCTCCAAGTACATCCAAGGAGACGTCTTGATCTTTGTGCACGCATACGCATTCGGGAGGTACACTCATTCATCAATCGATTATTATCATTTCGTCAACAGTCGTGGCACAGATATATACCTTGTAAGTTAAATCATATGTCTTTTGGAAACCCCTCCAAGTCCCGTGCATCTTTGGGCACCACACTCTCATTCGGTATACCGGTGAGGTTTTCCTCCGTGGCATCCCACCTGGCTTGATACTCGGCCATGACCTGCTCGGCCGTGGCAGGGCTGAGGACGAAATCCTTCACATCCGGGGCAGGGAAGAAGTGGTTTAGGGCGACGAAGACCACGGAGGTAATGGCAAATCCGACCAAGAAAGAGAGGTAGTAGACGCGAGTCCAGCCGAGAGAGACATGGATGTCGTTGTTGACGTTCGAAACGAAACCTGGCATAGAAGGAAATACACCGATAGCCCACTGGGCAAAAAATCAGCAAAATATACCTTTACCAGAGGTGGGAGAGAAAGAAAGGGGGAAGCCACGTACCGCCAGCGGGGCTCGCCAGTTGATGCCATATGTGTACCAGTAGATACTCGACTTGTTTCCCCGGAAAAGATCATCCACGTTGATCTTTCGGCGATTCACAACGTAGTAAGAGGAGATCATGAGTCCGACCATGGGACCGAGGAACACTCCATAGCTTGACAGCACGGCCAGAAAGGTCGAGGCTGTTGCCAGCAGCTGCCAGGGGTTGACCACCATTGACAAGAGCGCTGTGATGTACGCTCCTCGTCGAATGTTGATATATCTCGGAAACGTTGCCGCGAAATCGAAGCCGCCTGAGAGCGCATTCCCGGGAATGTTGATGCCCCATTGCGATACCACCAGCGCGACGCCGCCAAAGAAACCCGCCGCTCGAGACCGTGAGCCGCCCGCGTGCATCATCGCAATGAGGAGATCAGGCAGGCTCCACAACGGAGCACCGTATCTTCGTTGGGTCGCTGCTGTCACGAGAATTCCGACGACAGAACTCATGATTGAATACGTGGCGGCACTCGCAAGTTGGCCATAAATGGCATCTCTCGGTCTGCGCGCAAATCGGGCATAATCGCTCTGGTTGAGGATGCCAGCGGCAATGCCTCCGATGGCGCTGATAATCCCGTACATGATCGACCAGCCGACCGAGGTGTCCTGAGTGTCTGGATGGCCGGTGATGGTGTCGCCGAATCCATCCATGGTGGCGAGCGCCCAGATCAGGAGCACAAGCTCAAAGACCATGATAGAGGCGACGCCGATGTACAGAAAGACCTTCAGCTTGTGTGGGCGAATCCAGATGAGTGGAAGGGAGATCAGACAGAAGATCCAGTACGTGAGGAAACTCGCAGATGTCAGCCCGGTGGCGTGGAGGTGGTTCGGAATCCGCTCTTCGAGATTGGGCCAGATGGCTTCGAGACACACGTAGACGCATCGGCCACCGATCCATGCTTGTACAGCGTACCAGACGAGCGACAAGAGGATGCGGTTGTAGATGACGAATGACGACCCGTACATGCCCCAGACGTAACGATTTGCAATGGGGAACCCAAGGTGGTAGAAAGCGCCGGGCATGCTGTTGAGCACAATCTGTCAATGGGTACGCCCGTTAGCCGTGTTTCATGCATTCCCAGCAGAACTCTCAAAGATCACACAGAATGCGCGACCGGACCTGCACTTTCTGGACCAGCTTGTGCGACTCACAAACACCGTGGACAGTATTGCGCCGACGACGATGACAATGATTGCTTGCCACCATGTTAGACCGAGAGCGATCAGCGAGCTTCCAGTCATATATGTCGAGATGTTCGTGTTGGTCAAGACCCCTGGGCACTATTAGTTTGGTTCAAGCAAGCTCGACACCGTTGACCCCTTTGAGACTTACAAAGGTTGTGGAAAGTCCAGAAGGTCCATGTTCGCCGGCCCTTCTCAATAGGCTTGATGTCGTTGTTAATCCACCGATTCGGTATCGTGCCGCCCTCATACGGCACCTCGAGCTTCTTCAGGAGGCCTGAGAGTCGCACCATCCTGACAACAATAACAGGTTGATCCACCTTCAACGCGAAGGCAGGTGGAGGACCGGCGGGGGAGGATATGGGACACAAATGTACTCCAGAAGCCCGTCGGCCAAGTTCAGCACTTTGATTGATTAATCAGTCCCGATAACGCCGCCTTGGCCCTGCTATCTTGAGTCGACTGCTCTAGCCCTGGTCGATCAGTGCTTAATCATCCTACATGTTTCCTTTCAAGGATGCAGGGGCGCCATACAGCAGCACGGCAGATATTGAAAATGAGTCGTGCTTCATCCGGTTTTCGCCGTTGAATGATAAGGATAAAAAGAGCATTGCTGGACCCGTGAGGCCGATGATATACTCTGGCACTGAGAGTTGGCACGCGACTGAAGTAAAACCAGCTGGAATTCCATGCAACTCTGTGGTAATTGCTTATCAACGTGTAGCAAGGTGCTCGCGGGACCCCATAAAACCCCACGTATTCCAGCTCCATTGAGTACCAGTTCGAGTGACACTCATCTCCTTACTGCCGTTCACTATCTCCTCGATGAAGACTCAGTATTAGTGCCGCCCGCAGATCTCCGTTCGGACACCTTGCGTTTGGCAGTGGACAGTTGGGCGCGATGATTGAAAACGGCCGGTTGGACCAATGATTGCGTGATCATTCGTGCAATTATATTCTGTCTTGTGTTAGGATACCACAGAAACGTGCAAATAATCGTCCTGAGACCCGACTTGTGGAGCTTCGCCACGACAGGTGAATCCTTCGCGCTGGATTAATGCAGTCTATGAGTAAAGTCGGTCGTTTATGATTGTGGGATGCTGACCTGTTGAATGCCATGGCCACGTCTCCCAGTCTTACAGAAGGGCAGCCCTGACCTGGATTTCTTCTCGGGACTAATCGCCCATCTGCGCATTGACCGTTTTGGAGGCAGGCATCGACGGCCCTCGAGTATGTACCGAATAGGCGTCGACGTCGGTGGAACGAACACCGACGCTGCCATTCTTGATATCAATGCGCTAGATAGCGATTCGCGAGGGGTCCTCGCTACCTGCAAGACAGCAACAACACCACATGTGACGCTAGGAATTCAAACTGCAGTCAAGGAAGTCCTCGCTCATTCCAAGGTTGACAGAAAGAAAGTTCTGAATGTCGCAATTGGCACCACACATTTTGTGAACGCTGTTGTTGAAAATGATGCGAGAAGGCTTAGTCGAGTGGCTGTTGTGAGACTGTGTGGTCCATACACCAGGAAGGTATATCGTCGTCGCATAAATCCACGGGGTATCTGGCTCACACAGCATTACAGATACCTCCGTTCTCCGACGTCCCTTATGCGCTGAAGAACATCATTGAAGGTCCGGCCTTCTACCTCGATGGGGGCCTTGAGATCGATGGTCGAGAGATCTCAAGTCTCAACCCGGACCAAATCAAGGAGGCAGCGTCGGCCATTGTGAAAGCCGGGATAAAGTATGTTGCCGTGGTCGGTGTGTTTTCCGCCCTCGATCAAAGCTGTTTGCACGAGGAGAGATGCAAAGCCCTGATGCAACAATTTGAGCCGGGCCTGTCTGTCATCTGCTCTGGACAGATCGGTGGGACAGGTCTGCTGACTCGCGAGAATGCCACAATTCTCAATGCAGCAATCCTAGGATTCGCTCGCAAGACAATCAAGGGCTTTAGACTTGCCATGTCAAACCTTGATCTCTCCTGTCCACTGTATCTGACACAAAATGATGGCACCCTGGCGGACGCCACAATGGCCGCAGAATTGCCCATCAAGACATTCGCGAGTGGGCCTACGAATAGTCTGATGGGCGCCGCGTTTTTGCAAAGACTAGGCCATGGAGATCGAACATTGGCAGACAAGCAAGTTGTGGTCGTGGATATTGGGGGAACCACGACCGATATCTGTTCACTCTTACCCTCAGGTTTCCCTAGGCAGGCGCCAAACTTTGTCGAGGTAGGGGGAGTGCGGACTGCTTTCTCTATGCCAGAGGTCTTGTCCATCGGACTTGGAGGAGGGAGTCGTGTGCGGTCCGTGGGCGATGACGGACTAGTCACTGTTGGTCCCGACTCGGTCGCTCATCGACTAGCAACAGATGCAGTGGTATTTGGGGGTTCAGTGCTTACCGCCACCGATATCATCGTGGCTTCCGGAGATGCCAAGATTGGTGACTTTGAGAAAGTGCAGAGCGTTCCAAGCAAGGTCATCGAAGGGGCGAAAGCAGACATCAAACGACAACTGGAAAGAGCGATTGACAGGATGAAGGTGTCATCAGCTCCAGTGTCCGTGCTCTTAGTTGGTGGAGGATCTGTCATTCTTACAGATGAGCTCGATGGGGTCGAGGAATGTCTCCGTCCACCTCATCATGATTCGGCGAACGCTGTCGGAGCGGCTATAGCGAAGGTTGCAGGTGAGATTGACATCATTGAGATCCTGGCTGGTCAGAACGAGAGTGCTGCGATCGAAGCGGCCAAAAAGACAGCAATCGATGCCGCCATTGCCAATGGGGCGGATGAGGGAGATGTACAAATTGTGGACATCCAGAAAATTCCTCTCCAGTATGTGACCAACAAAGCCACACGCTTTGTCATGAAAGCAGTCGGTAGTTTGAAAGTGAAAGATGGCCCTACCCAGGACAGACTCCCCAATGGCACGCTGCCCCATGAACTGGAGATGGAAGAGGACTTGTTACCAGAAGCGGACAAGGCAGACGGTCACAACGTACAGGAAGGTAACATGGCAAAGCCGACGCTAGGCGTCGATCTTGCTTCATATCGACCGAATGTCAAGGACGGAGTGTGGTACATCTCGCCTGTTGACGTCGAGCTGATTGCCTCTGGCGCGGGCGTGCTTGGGACAGGAGGCGGCGGATCTCCTTACCTCATGGCATTGTACACACTGGACATCCTTCGCAAAAGCGGTGCAGGAGTAATGCGGGTCGTCGCTCTGGAATCCTTAGAGGATGACGACCTCTGTGTTTTCGGCTCCGGGTATGGCGCGCCCTCAGTGAGCAATGAGCGGATCAGTGCTGGCACGGACGTTTTCGCCGCCATCGACGCAGTTAACACCATCATGGGAATCAAAGACTTCCAAGGCATTGTGGCAGATGAAATCGGAGGGGGAAACGGCCTTGTCACTTTTCCCACCAGTGCTCGATACAATCGGCCGGTAGTTGACTGCGACTTGATGGGTCGCGCATATCCAACACTGGAGCACGGGACCCCATACGTGTATGGTCAGCCAGTGTTGCCGTTCGCAACCGCTGACTGCAAAGGCAATGCGTCCGTGGTGCTCTCGGCTGAGTCGAACAAGCGGGTTGAAACACTCACACGCCAAACTTGCGTTGAGATGGGAAATTCAACAGCGGCCGCCGGACGACCACTCCCTGGCAATGTGATCAAGCGGTATGCAGTCCCGAACACTGTCTCCCAGGCATGGTACCTTGGACGAGCAGTCCATCTGGCCAGGCAAACGAAGCTTGACTTCATCGAAGCGATTTCAAACATAACACCTGTCAGGCAGCTCTATGCAGGCAAAATCATTGATGTTACCCGTGACGTCTCCCGCGGCTACACGGTCGGCCGCTGCATCATCGCACCTCTCTCCGCCGACGAGGAAGGCGACATCAGTGCTTCCTCGCCGTCTACCTCAAACGGTGCTCAAGAGCGTGAGACCCGTTACCTGGCCATTCCCTTCCAAAACGAATACTTGTCGGCCGGGTTCATCTCCCCATTGAATTACCATGTCAACCCAGCGACCTCAGAGGAAGAAGAGATCATTTGCACCGTACCGGATTTGATCTCCATTCTGGGCTCCGACGGCGAAGCTCTTGGTTCACCGGAACTACGGTATGGCCTTAAGGTGAGAGTAATAGGCATGCCTGCGCATCCGTTGTGGACTGGTTCCGCGGAAGCACTGAGAGTCGGTGGGCCGGAGTTCTTTGAGCTGAAGACAGAGTGGAAGAGTGTCGGGGAGTATAAGAAGCCAAGAAGCGTTATTGAAGAATTTAACGTGGTCAGCTCATGATAGAGAAGAAAAGCGTCATGAACAAGGCCCGGTGTCTGTCCGACGACTGTCAACGAGGACGGCAAGGTGCGACATAAGGCGTTTTCGACTCCAGAATTGAAGCACCGATGCTGAAGAGTCGAAGCTTGAGAATCAGAACATCATCATGGCTATGGTAGGATGGGAATCATCAGCAGACTCAACATAGACGAGCAGACCAGCAACATATAACACATCTACAGCCATCAGTGACCTCTCCATATGGTTTGTGCGCTCAAAACCACAACAACCTCATATTAGCTCTTTTCAGTCCCGCGACAATCATTCGAAATAGTGAATTCCATATTCGCAATCATGTCCCTCTCCTCTTGCGTCTGTGTAGGGTATCTTTCAATGACTAAGTTGCCAAATGAGTATTGCCAATCTCTGAAAGTTGATGCATCAGCAGAGTCGAAATCTATGCATCCCACCTTGCCATGTTTAATATACGGGTCTATTAACGAAAGCCTCTGAACACGCTCGTTGATATCTTGGAGGCTGTCGAAGATAGTCATAGTGAATCTAAGGCCGAAAGTTTCGGTTCCAGGTAATATGCTTTCGAGCGGTAGCTTGGACAACTTCGCGCGGTGCATGTTTCCCTGCAATGACTTCGGTCGCTGGCTGATCAGAAAAGCCCGTGGATCATGTGGTGAGAGCACTGGCCGTTCGGCGGTGGCAGCCCCAGCATTAGGAGCCAGAGTGTCGCAATGCTCACCGGGATCAAGAAGTGTCTCGCTCTCTCCAACCGGATGGGAGTGGGACAAACCCTTGGTCGCTTCCTGATAACGGTTGCGATGAGGATTTGAGTTTCGCTGTTTCCAGCTGCCATCCTCTTTGCTGCCAAACCTGGCGCAATAGTCCTCAACCATTGACACTTTCTCCACGATGCCCGCCAACGCACCACTCATCTCGGGTATGCTCGAGTGACCTAATGTATTTCTGAACGGAGCGGACGGCGACCTGGCCTCCAATCTCCTTTGATGAGCTATCGCCGCCTTCTTTCGGCGTTCGAAGTCCATGATATCACTCAGTTCCGAATGATGTTGTGACGGCTCGCTCAGCGCATGGTCTGCGAAACTCACTGTACTTCCTCCAAGTTGAAGTTGCTGGCTCGACAGCAGGCTCATATTATCTTGTCCGTCTGGCTCTGCGCTAATAGAGAGGCTTCGTGATCTTCCTTGTAGCAATAGCCCACGCCGATCATGAAGACTAGAGGGTGGTGTTGGGGGCAGTCCCCCAGACGCCTGGCCTTGAGGTCTGCATTTGGAAGGCATTGTGAAAGGCTTTTGTCCTGGTCCCCACCTCCGACCAATCTGCGAGCTAGAGGGCGTCGCCTTGTATGCTGCGGTCGTCACATCAGGAATTACCGTGGTGGTTCCTGCCGATGAGCTGGGGCTTTGAATGTTTGAACTTGTGCCCCCGGGACGGGTTAGGTTAGGTGACCCAGTATTTGGTCTCAACCATGAGTGTAAGCCTGTCTGCTCGGGCGAGGCAGCATGATTGTCCCCATGGCAAATTCGGCCCAGTACTTCTTCGTCGTCTATGCCCATGGTAGCTTTGGTTCGTCGTCTCATTGGGGGGGCTGGTCTTGGGGATGTAGACGGAGTTGGGTTCGCGCCGCGTAGAGGATGAGTTTCTGGCGTCTCTTCGAGGGAGCAATCTCCCGATCGAGCGGTAGGCAAAGCTTCTTCATCTTGAATCTTGGACGCAGCACCTGTCCTCGTCCTAGGCGACCCGCCTGTTTGTTTGTCGACCATCTTTACGGGTTTGACCTTAGCATTCATAGCCGCGATGATAAACGGATTCCTCAGGCTTGATTCATGTAGAGTTGATTCATCTGGGCTTGGCGATTCTCGCTCGTCTTCAGGATCCACCACATCCCTTTCTTCTGCATCAGCCTGGTTTGAACGAAGCATGTTCTGGACGAAGAAGAGCGTCCCACTGGGGGAAGCTGTGTCCTTGTCATTGGCTGGACAGTCCACCCCTTCTTCATGGTTACCGGGCTTGGGATATGCTCGACGGAACAAGCTTTCCACCAGTGACAAGAGCTGAATAGAGCGAAGGTCAAGGAAAAGGACGTCATCCTTCGTCGGCTCGAGATTGACATCGTAGCTTTCCGGGGGACAACGTATCTGCATGCAGAGGAATGGCCGCTGGACCGAAGCACCAGCCGATAACAAGACGCTGTTCTGGATATGGCGCTTATAAGACTTGGTAATGTCTTTCATTGTATGTCGTTCGGCGCTGACCGGGCGGCCGTCGATGGAAATATACTGTGTAGTATTGCGTACCTTGGCAGGATCTGACTTGTCAACATAGTGCCAATAAGTTCACAAATTTTGACATACCGGCAGATGCGGAGATTAAGATTGCGCTGATGCCCCAGCCGGTGGCAGGAGTGGCATCGCAGTCAGGAGACGTTATAGTATGAGTCGTACAAACAGACGCGATCTCCTTCCCGACAATCTTTGTGGCGATTTCGGTCAGAGAATGGCTCGGAGTCGCAGTGTAAGTCCAATTGAGCTTGTCATTCTTTGCCTTCAACACCTTCAGCGAGAAGCGTACTTCAGGTCTTGCAAAGGCGAAGGAGAAAAGGAGAGATTTTATAGCTTCCAAAGTTTTCGTGGTCGCCTTCAAAGCCGACTGTTTCCTGACCGGTATCTTCGTGAGGAAATCCTGCACGCGTGTCGTTGTTCCGACGGGATGAGAAGCTGAAGAAGAACTGAAATGGTCATGATACAATGAGCCTAAGGAGACCTTTACGCCACCTACCTGATCATTCCGGAAGCAGCATACTTCATCGATGTTCCCACAACCTCCCCATCCACGCGGGTAGTGATGGTCACACATTGACTCAGTTCGACTATACTGGCCAGTGCTTCACCTCGAAATCCGAGAAAGGCACCGCCGAGTCGTCCAAGGTCGTCAATCGTTCTGATCTTAGAAGTACAACCGCGTTTACAAAGAAGCTGTCGATCTTGAACATGGATGCCAGTGCCGTTGTCTTTGACCTGGATGACGTCTAGTATATTCGCTGAGATTTCAATACTGATAGCTGTGGCTTGGGCATCCAGGGCATTGTCGATGAGCTCTTTAACGACTGTTTTAGCATCGTTCAAGACCAGAGAAGAGCCGAGAGCGCGAGCAGTGTCGTCCGGCAGAGCTGCAATTGGCATCCTGTAACCATCGAGGATACCGTCGACACCTCGGCAAGTCCTTGAGAGATGAAGGTGAAGTGAAATTCAGTTCGGCCTCCAGGCGCGTCTCGATTTGAAGCCGACGCGTCGCTAGCGGCTCGGCAGACTACAGAGGATTCTTCTTCCGCAAGGTGCAATGCCAAAGGATCTTAGGGCTTCCCTGAGTTGGAGGCGACACATCTTAAGCGCCTTCGGTACACATGGTCTGGACTCTGCCTCTGCAGATAACCAGTAACAAGCTCACAGCTTTGCAGATGGTGGGTGTCAGTAGGTATGTTTGGCTTTGAAGTTGCTCGCTCGCTGTTACTCTGTACAGATCGCTCTGTCCACGCACGTCACTTGCTACCATGTCGAGAACAGCATCGGTTGACATTATCAAGTCTCCCCTCACACTTCCCTGCGGGCTCACCTTGCCTAATCGTCTAGTGAAATGTCCCATGCAAGAAACATGCGCCGAGCCTCCCAACTTCGACCCTCCCATCGACAAATTCCGTGCCCTCTACAGTGCCTGGGCCAATGCTGGCTATGGCATGCTCCTCACCGGCCAAGTCCAGGTGGACCCGCGGTTTTTCTCCCTCCCAGGTGATGTTTGCTGCCACGAGGCCTCTCTAGTCGAACCTTTACTGGCAAAGTGGAAAGAATGGGCTCGCATTGCCCAAGCCGGGCGAACTCCTTGTGTGGTTCAAATCTCACACCCTGGCAGAACGAGCATTGTTGGAGCAGGCATCAGGCCATTAGACATGGCACCGTTGTGTCCATCTAATGTACCTGTAAGGGTAGGCGATACATGGCTAGACAAGCTGGTAGTAGAGAAACTGTTGGCTACACCAAAGGCAATGGACCTTCACGAGATAGACGAGGCGGTGGGCAACTTCATCCGAGCTGCCCGTCTCGCCCACAAAGCCGGTTTTGCCGGGATTCAACTGCATGCAGCTCATGGATTCCTTATCTCGCAATTCCTTTCACCCCACACCAACCGCCGCACGGACGAGTACGGTGGCAGCCTAGAAAAGCGTCTTCGCTTTTTGCAGCGTCTCGTCAACGAAATCCGCGCGGTATGCCCCCCACCCTTCTGCGTAGGCGTCAAAATCAACTCGGCAGATTATATGGAAAATGGAGGATTGACACAAGACGAGGCCCTTGAACAAGTGCGGTGGTTAGTGGAATGCGGCAAAGTCGACTTCGTCGACATCAGTGGCGGCAATGCCGAAGCGACCACATGCGAGTTGCACAACACTTTTGGTCGCAAGACACTTGAGATGGCGCCTAAGCGCAAGAGTACAAGGATCCGTGAGGCTTTCTTTAGTGACTTTGCGGAGAAAGTCGAGCAATTGCACAGCAGGGTGCCGATTCAGTTGAGTGGCGGCTGGCGTTCACGTAATGGCATGGCAGATGCAATCGACAACGGTTTATGCCAGCTCATCGGTCTTGGTCGCACAGCCGTCCTGCAGCCCGCATTACCGAAGGATATCTTGTTGAACACAGAGATTCCTGATGATGAGGCGCTTGCTATGCCTCATGAGGTCCGGGGCTTGTGGCTCGCAACTTGGATGCCTGTCAAGCTGGTTGGAGTCGGTCTGCCGGGAGAGTTTTTCTACTGGAACATGAGGCGTATGGCGAGTGGGCTAGCAAGTGATCCTTATGCGAGCCTGCCGTGGGTGGTTCTTGTCGGCACTATGGAGGGAATGAAGGGTGTGCTCAAGGGTGCAACTCAGTGGTTGTCGGCGAGGCTGAGATATTCCTTCACTACACAGCCTGTGAAGTCGGACTGAAAGTCAATTAGTGCCTCCTGGCTTTGCTTACAGATCAGCAAGGTTGTTAAATGCTACGATTCTAGCGTCAGCGAGATTCCTGAGCCGTGCAAGATCGAACCCAAAGTAGACTCCTATTACCTGCAATATCACAGAAGACTTACACATCGTCTTCCTTGTCTTCCATCGTTGGAGCAATTACGGGTACGATGGATTACGGAGGAGTAGCTGACACCGATGCGTCTTGTTTTCGCTCCCGACAAGTTGTTTTAATTCTCGACATCCATCCAATCCGAAGCCAATATTCCTTTTGCGCGGACCAAGACATTGGCGATAGTCTCGATCGATGTACTCCAATCTGAAATGATGAGAGCGCTTTTGGACACAGAAGATCGTCCTACACTTGTTGAAAGTACGGGTCGACCTTCGGATTAGAAATGGACACCCAACAACTGGCAAGATTCGCCGTGCCGGCCGTTGTAACGCTGGTCGCATTCCTTTCGTACTCGTCTCAGTACCTTTTCAGTCACACTGAACCGGGGCCCCTTACTTTCAAGCAGAAGGTCACGTTCAACGCATTGGTAGCATGTATATGGATCAGCTACGCACGTGCGTGTACGGCGGACCCTGGACGGATACCACTTGGTTGGAAGCCGGACGAGACTGAAGATATCGACTCGGCGACCCCCAGAGAGAAAGCAGTCTCAAGGCAGAGATATTGTCGGAAGTGCGAAGCTATCAAACCTCCGAGGTCGCATCACTGCAGAGTGTGCAAAAGGTACGTAGGTTTCCTCGTCTCTGAATACCATGCTGATTGTGCCAGATGTATCCCGAAAATGGACCATCATTGTCCTTGGACGGTCAACTGTGTATCACACTTTACGTTCCCTCATTTCATGCGTTTCCTGTGGTATGCCGTATTCTCCATGTGCTATCTCGAGTACTTTTTGTGTCTGCGAGCTGGCGCCATTTGGGAAAATCGCAACATGCCTAGTGTAAGTCCGTCGTCCCTTTCCGATGACCAGGAACTGACCTAAATCACCAGTACCTAGGCCCATCTCCCTGGCAGCTCGTCCATCTCCTCATCCTGATGATTGTCAATACCCTCACCGTCTTTCTTGTCTCCATCACGTTCTTTCGCGCGATCTATGGTCTCGGTGCCAATGTTACCACCATTGAGAGCTGGGAGATCGAACGTCACGAGCAGCTTCTTCGTCGAGCTCGTGCTCTTGGAGGCTACTTGGATGGGCCCGACGGTATTCGAATGAAACTCGTGAAACAAGAATTTCCCTACGATATTGGCATCTGGAACAACATCTGCCAGGGCATGGGCTCAGTAAACCCAATTGCTTGGTTTTGGCCGTTTTCTGCAAGTCCAAGGACCAGTGGGCTAGTCTTCGAGACCAATGGATTTGAGGATCCAGGGACAAGCTGGCCCCCGCCAGATCCTGATCGAATGCCTCGAGTCGAGCGTCCAGTCGATCCCCAAGATGCTTTTGTGCATGACCACGGCAGCCTATCCCCAGATCAGGAGATGGTAGCATTCAAGCAGCGACAGCAAGCAGATTTTGAGCGGCGTTCCCAGTTCTACGGTGTTCAGCGAAGGAAACCATTCCATGAACGATTCGCACATGACAGCCTCAGGCCCATAGAGGACGATTATGCCCACCCGGACGAGGACTCCGACAGCGGCGAGGAAGGTTGGCGAGACTCCGACGGAAACCGGCTCAAAGACTACGGCGTAGATGAAGATGTCGAGTTCTACGATGAAGACAACATTCCGATCGCAGAGTTATTGAAGCGGCGGAGAGAAGCGCGTTGATAGGGTAGATGGGCAGCATGATATAGGACCGAGCCCGATCGTTGGAGATGCCAACCCCACGGATTGCCGTGCGAGGCTGCTTGCCACCATTAGCCGACCGGAGGCCCTGAGTGCCTGGATGCCTCTTCAGAAGATTCCCGCTCCCTATCCGGCGATGCACCCGCGAAGGCCCCGTGTTGATCACGCCAGATCGAAGGGAAACCTTTCGCATGAAGCGGGTAAGATGTGCGTGGGGGGACCATGTCACACCCCACCACGTGGAGGTTGATGGTGGGACTGGAATATCAATGATCCGGGGAGCGACCTTTCCACCGCACTGCGAGGTGCTTCACCACTATTCACGCTATGTCCTCCTGGTCTGGAGCTGGCGAGATCATCATCCGCAAGCCAAGATACGAGTACTCTGTATTGGAACGCGCGACGCCGGATGACACAGTCGGACCTGATTCAAGTAGTTGTACGGGTACAGGAGCCGCACGACGGTGATCCCTGGCATTCCAGTTCCGGGATGAATGACGGACTCTCAAGAAATTCCCCACCCCACGCCTCCAGAGTCTGCGGGGCAAAGTTGGAACAAACATGATGAACTCAGGCGCAAGTGTTCGGCACATTGCCCGGCGAGATGGCACATTTTACAGTGAAATATAATGCATGCGACGGCCTTTCAATTCTCTCGTAAAGTAAACTTTTCTTAGCCACAGTCAGGACAACAGCTCAGGCCCAGGTTAAAGTATTCTAGAACTTCTCTAGGCTCAACGACGCAGATCCGACCCGGAGACACATTTGCACATCTGACGAAGATGAACGGCCACCGCGCGACCCGGGCATTGAAGCCCGGCATCAATGTCCCCATAGTTACTATCTTCAAGGAGAACGAGGACGTCGACGTGGATGCCATCGCAAAGCACGCCGTTAGACTCGCAAAGGCTGGCCTCACTTCGATCACCTGCCAAGGATCCAATGGCGAAGCAGTGCATCTGACCAAGGAGGAACGGATACTAGTCACAAGCACCGTCCGGCAAGCCGTCGACGGTGCCGGCTTCACCGACATGCCCATTGTCGTTGGCTGTGCGGCACAGTCAGTGCGAGAGACGATTGAGTTCTGCCGAGATGCCTACAAAGCTGGTGGCGATGCTGCTCTGGTTCTCCCTCCCTGCTACTACAAGGCGGCATACAAGCCCGAAAACTTTGTCGAGTACTTCCAAGCCGTCGCCGATGGGTCACCGATCCCTATCCTCATTTACAATTATCCTGGCGCGGTCGCGGGCGTGGATCTCGACTCGGACACCATCATCAAACTGTCCAAGCATCCCAACATCCGGGGATGCAAACTCACCTGCGGCAACACGGGCAAATTGAACAGAATTGCTCACGCGGTGAATGCCGCCACCCCTACAGATGCCGGCTCGGGCTGGCTTTGCTTGGGCGGCTCGGCAGATTTCACGCTGCAGACTTTGATTGCCGGCGGCTCCGGAATCATCACGGGTCTGGGCAACGTGGTGCCAAAGGCCTGCGTCAAGGTGTTCGACCTGTATGCTCAGGGCAAGGTTGACGAGGCGCAGAAGCTGCAGGCAATCGTGGCGCGAGGAGACTGGGGTGTCATCGCGGGTGGAATTACAGGTACCAAGGCGGCCTTGGAGTCGTACTTTGGCTACGGCGGGTATGCTCGGCGCCCGCTGCCCAAGCCCAGCAAGGATGAAGTGGCCAAGTATGAGGCCATGTTGAAGGAGGTCGTCGAGCTTGAGAACTCACTGTAGAGGAACCCGAAGGTGTTGGGAGAAGGGAGCAGAGATGATGTAGATCCATGCATCTGGAGGGCGTCAAGCGCAGACGAGAAATTATGGCATACTACATATGTACTCTGTACCTCGTACGTAACAAGGAATTTATTTTAAATCCAGCCACGAGTCACAAAAATCGAGTCGGTGGCGCGTTGCGCGGCGAAGCGAGAAACACTTGCATCGTAAGCGAATCGCGTGGCTTGGACACCAAGTTGGAGCTTCGTGAGCTTCCAAATTGGACGCACAGACGGTAACATAAATTAGTCCTTGCTCCGTTCATTTCCTCCTGAGTTAGCCAGCTCGTCAACGTCTTCCGTCCCCCAGGCAGCTCCCTTCAGCTTCCTGCGGTTCTGCCTCGACTACCTCGCTCCGCCGTCATGGCGCCACTTGCCATTGGCCTTGATGCGCAGTCTGACGCAGTTCCGCAGTCTGTCTCGAGGCCAACGCACAAGGTGCATGAAACTTACATGAAGCTGCTCCGTCCCCAGCCATTTCGCCCGCTGCAGACCTATGGCGAAGTTTCTTGATCCTCTTTGGCCCTGCAGGCTCTGCTGACCGACCATTCATTTCGCGCGCGACACGTTTAATCCCAGAAAAATGCCTTGCCGCCGCGTGTTGTGAATCGGGCCCTTCGTCAGCCTCCGCATCGTGTCCAAGGCAAAGTGACAACGCAGCACCCGCGGTACTTCCATGTCGCCGCCTCTTACTGGCGTCTCCTCCCTGGCAAGTTCTCAGCTTTCGGTTTCTGCTAGAGATGAATGGCCCTGCATGGAGCTCCGGCCTGCTAGTCACTGCAGCTCATCTCCCGAAGCGCCACTGTCGTTCCAAGGCGCTCCGCTGTCAGCGCCGCCGCAACGCTGTTTCCGAGCTTCATGGCGAGCTGATCATCACCGCTCATCTACCTTTTATTCGAGGACCTCATCGTCATGCCACCTCACTGAGCGGGCTGGCGCCTGTTTGGTCTTTTCTTTTATTCCTTTATCTTGTCTTTTGTTTTGCCGTTTAGATCTCAAAACATGCCCCAATGGCGAATAATCTAGGTCTCAATCATGGCGATCACCAGCATGACTCTGTCACCTCTGTCACCGAGTGCATCTTGGGACTGAAGGAGAAAGTTGACGACAAGGAGCTCCCCGGTTTCAGCGGGCTCATTGACGACTGGTTCAATCCCAATGTCGACGTCGACTCGGAACAATTCGTCCGCCGGTTCTTGCGTGTCTTCAAACAGTCCGACCAAGACTTCACCTACGAGAAGATCGTGGGAGACTACGACGACGACGTCCAGGAAATCTTCAATGATTTTGTAGACGGCAAAATCGATGCCGCCGAAGCTGGTCAGCGGTACAACCGGGCCACCGCCGACAAAATCCCCAGACGGCGAGGAGACTTACGCAGAGGAGGTCTCGCCACCGCCATCTCAGGAGACCCAAATATCCTTTCGGAGCCTATCAATCTGTTAGCGGCAGCTCCCACGAGCATTCCCTCACGGATACGTGGACTCTTTGCAAAGGCCTTCCCCAAGCTGAAAGATCCCAAGCGTGCCCTGTACATTCCGGTAAGTGACCAAGGCACACGCTCACATTCTGGCCTGCTGACTCGCCCGAGACGTACAAAAACCTGGAATTCATCAATCACGGCCGCACCATTGAGAATACGCCGGCTCTGACTTGTGTGCCGAACACGGCTCAAGATGTCTGCGATATTGTCAAGTTTGCCAAGAAACAAAACATGGGTGTTCGAGTCGCGGGCTTCCGTAGGTCTTTTCGACGTGGGGAGCGTTGTCTGGCCTGTATGAGCTGACTCAACGATCAGGGCATTCATGGTCACCGGTCTTTGGGCGTTCCGACAAGAAGCACAGTCAGAACAACGGCGACATTCTCATCTCGACGCTTGGACTCATCGATGCTTCTGTGCTGCCAAACTTTACATCTCTCCCCACAGACATCTTCCAGCCTCGAGCAAAGGACCTGAACTCCATCGTTGTTGTCGATCACAGTTATGTCAAAGGCCCGGCCCTCCAAGATGGCAAGAAGTACGTTAGGGTCGGCACGTCGACGACCAACGAGCAGCTGCGCAGATGGTGTATCAAGACCGGCAAAGTCACCATGCCCATGAACATTGTGGAGGTTGAGATCACGATGGGTGGCAGCAATGCCACAATCTGGTATGCCCACACCCAGTCTTACTCGGGGTTGAATGCTAACTACGAAACCACAGCCACGGTGGTGGAATCAGAAACCCCACCATATCAGATCTTGTCCGAGCCATGGAATATGTGGATGCAAACGGTACACTGCGCAAGATCGACCTTTCGAACCCCGACATTCTTCGAGCAGCCGCAGGCTGTTTCGGCCTTATCGGCGTGGTCACCCATCTTGTGCTCGAACTCGACCCACTATCCTGTGCGCTGATGGAGCCGCGCAAGGTTCCCGTCATTGAAGCCATCCCACCGCCGCCAGATATGCCCGACTCAATGATTCCTGGACCGCTACGACCTAAGCATCCACTGACCCCGGAACGCAAAGCCGAGATCCAGCGAGACTTTGAAACCCGGGCGACCACGACAGACTACGCGGAATGGTTCTGGTTCCCGTATTCGAGCGAAGTCTGGGTGAACACATGGCACAAGACCCTCGACACATCCAACGCCGTAGACTATCCCAGCGACGCCAAGACCATCCTCCAGGTGCTTGGAACGTTCGCCACGCAGATCGCTCAGGACGCTTCGATCATTTTGAAAATAACGCAGGCCCTCCCAGAGACACAGACCAAGCTGCTCACCTGGCTGGCGATGAAGAACCTAGACGACATCGGCCCCAACGGCAAGAAGATCAAGACCTGGGTCCCCGACGCGCTGCACTTCCAACGAGGTGTGCAGAACCTCCGCGTGCGGGACCTGGAGGTCGAATTTCCACTTCAACCCAAGCTCAAGTCCGCGCCGGCTCCCAATGGCGTCTCCAATGCGAACGGACAAATCGACGACGGCGCGGTCTCGCCCCCTCCATCCACCCAAAACTCAGACATCGACCTCCTCCTCGTCCAGCGCGCCTGGTGGGATGCCATCCTCGCCGCCTACGCCGCCATCAAGACCTGCCCGCAACGCATGCCGCTGGAGATGCGCATCATGGCGGGCTCGAACGTGACCCTCGCGCCCCAACGCGGTCACAAGCTCGGCACCTGCGCCATCGAAATCCTCACCCTCCACAACGTGGCAGACATCTGGCCCGCATACGCGCAGGGCGTGCTCGACAAGTGGACCGGGTACAGAGACTCGGAAGGCGCATTAGTACCCGTGCGCCCTCACTGGGCGAAAGAATGGTACGGCTACACGGTCAAGGGGCGACCCTGGGAAGAAGTGCTCCGCAACGAGCAGAGCCCGAATGGCGGCTTCAAGGACGAGATCGCCGAGTGGAGGGGCCTGGTTGGCCGATTAGCCCGCCGGGACGGCTGGACGACACTCGATGCCAGACGGCGCTTCGGCAACGACGTCCTCGACTGGTTGTTCTGGGGCCAGGATGGCCCCGCGAGGCTGAGCGGCAGTACCATCGCCAGCGCCGACGATGCCGCAAAGTTGAAGTCCAAGAGCCAAAGCCGAGCGAGGAGGTTGTTGAAGAGTTGTTTTGGAAAGTAGTCCCGCCGCACCAGGCAGTTAGACGCCAGAAGGAGGAAAACCTCTCGGTTTGAAAACGGAGGATGTAAGGGCCGGGGACGTTGGCATGTTGGCATGTTGACATTTTGGAATGACAAAAAGCCAACATCTTGAAATCATAGCAGTGTATTGAATTGGATGTTTGGTTGGATCCGGAACTGGGCTCACGAGAACGGCGCTCTATCTTTTGGCCCGACAATGATACCGACGAACGCCTGCCTGCCTCACGACCATGGTTAATAATTATGTATCCGCACCTTGGCTGCGAATGTCGATGTGGATGAGCAGCAGAGCGGATTAAAGAAGAGGGGGGGAATAAAGCACGATACCACGATTACGAAGTGACGAGGATGATGGATTTAAAATACTCATATACCACACTATTGGACAAGAGTAATGACCTACTTTAATGCTGCTAATGCTGCTAGCAACCACCACCGCCGAAGGAAGATAAAGCTCGAGAGCGCCTTAGAGCCTGCAAAAGCCTGACAATTCCGGATAGTGAAGCTCTTTTTTTTTCACTGCGCCTGTATATTCAGGTTCCTTCATCACCGACATTCCTCTACGGGGGACTCTACAGTATCTAGACCCAGAAAAGACCTTGCAGCAAGAGCCAGGCCTCCAAATCAATACCCCTTCTTCCGATCCACGACGTTGAACATCTTTTCGCCGCGCTCCCGCCTCTCCCAGTTCGTGATGAACAAATCGTACGCCCGGTCACCATACTCCTTGCCTAACCCACTGACGTGCGGCGTGAGGATCGTGTTCTTGGCACTCCACAACGGGTCCCCCTCTGGAAGGGGCTCCGGGTCCGCGACATCCAACGCCGCTCCGATGAGCACCTCGTCGTTCAAGGCCTTGACCAGCGCGGGCTGGTCGATCAGACCGCCTCTCGCGATGTTGATGAGGAACGCCGACTTTGACTTCTTGTCAGGCTGGTCGGCGGGCGGGTTACTCTTGGCGAGGATTTCGAACTCGTCGGTGCTGAACAAGTGGCGCGTCGCGGGCGTGAGAGGGAGGGCGATAATGAGGGCGTCGAGCCCGGAGGCGAGGAAGGTGTGGAGGCTGGCTTTCGTGGTCCCTGAATACCATGCCCGAGGAACCGTCCCGTCGGGGTCGCCCGTGCCGGGGACGATGTAGCCTCTGTCCTTTCGGGACTCTGTCATACATTGGCATGGATGTCAGTGTCAGTGTCAGGCAAGACGCGGCATTCTGTACATAATCCATCCTACGCGCCGGCCGGGGGGTGATCCATAATGAGCTGGTCGCCAGCGTAACGTACCTGCTGTGGAGCGTGGACCGGCCGTGTAAGCGTGCACATGGGCTCCCATGGCGTGGAACACTCTGGCGGCTTCAACATAACAAAGAAAAAAGAAACATTGTTAGCACAGCCCCGGCTCACCCCCGGAGTAAGGCGCTCACTCACCTTGTCGCCCTATACTTCCGTACCCAGCGACACCTACCGTCTTTCCCACCCAATCCGTCACCCCCATGAGTATTTTCCGATCAGGCTTCCACTGGTGCGCCTTCTGTCCCTCGTAAAGCAAGTTGTAGTGCTTGCTGGCCACCAATGTGGCCATGATGATCCATTCCGAGATCGGCGGCCCGTGGATGCCCGAACTGGTCGTGATGGGGATGTCGCTGTCGGTGAAGATGGGGTGGTTGGTGTAGTGGTCAACGCCCGCGGAGAAGAGATGGATGAGTTTGAGGCTGGAGAGATTAGCTTGGGAAGAAATCCACCCCACCGGTTTGCCGGGACGGGAGGCTCAGAATTTGAAAGGTAGCAGACAGAGAGAGAGAGAGAGACGTACTTTGGAGCATCTTCCGGTTTAGCAGGAAGGGATCCGAGAGTGATCAGGATGGTGGCCGTTTTCCACAGTTCTTTACCGGCCCATCACAATCACAATCAGCACACGAACTGAGCATTTTCGTAGCGGAAACAAAAGAAGAATATCTCTCCTCGATAACGCACAAGACCTCCTCCTTGACAACTTGACAGCGCATCAAGAACTCCCCTCGAGCAAATTCCCCACACACCGACGAAGAACTCCACCCACCACCTCACATAAAGCGCACCATATCAGAACAAAGAACAACCCATGGCTTACCGACAGGGACCATGCGCGAAGCAATCCGCTTCCGTTCCGCCGCTGGTCCACGCTGAGAATCGTCCATTGGGGGGAAGCCACAGACGTGGTAATTACTGACCTGTAGGGACACCCTTTGTCATATCACCCCCCCACGGATTGGACGACAAGTCCAGCTGCAAGTACGTGATCTCAATGTAGGGGAACCGTCGTTTGATCTCGGCGGTGATGTGCTTGGGTTCGGGTTCCCAGAGGACGATGAGGAGATGTTCTTTATCGGGACCGCCGCCCATTGTCGCTGATGGCCGTGGCACGGAACGCGGTCACGGGGAAGTACAGTAGAAGAAGAGGGTCGGGAGAGGTGTAGCTACAGCAGGTGACTGACTGACTGACTGTTGGGGGGCCAAGAACGGGTGATATACTCGCAGATACAGTAGCTCGCAGGGGAGTCAAGCATTGTGAATAACGCCAGGATGTGGCGCCATCTGACCATTGTCGGAGATAAACGGTAGGCGAGCAACTGTCATGAGTAATCCAATCGGCCAGACTCCAGGGAGGCCGGCTTCGCTGAGCATGCAACATCCTATGCCGTATCTTCGTACATGTGCCAGTGGTCATACTGCTTTAATGCATACGCCCTCAATAACGCCAATGCTCAGTGACGCCAAGACGAAAAACATCAACACCAAAACTCCTCCATCATGAATGCCTCGACACCCCTCTACTCACTCCGTCGCCATCGCCGCCGAATCTGCCGACGGTGACCCACTGCAGCTTGGTCTGTTTGTCGCTTCGGCGTTCCTGTAGTCCACTCCATCCGAGTCTCTCTTCGCCCATCTTCCCCAATCCACCTTCCTTGATCCAACATCCGATCACAGCACGGACCCAACACAATTTCTCCTTGATCTCATTCGTACGCACGATTTCCATCTCGGAGCGGCGCAATGAATCCGCCATAATATCTTCCAGAGGCAAGCTCAACTCATCTCGTCGCTCCATTGCTTCACTGCTCACTATACCGTGATTTGCAAGGCCGACGGCGTCAGTTGGCATAAGGTACACGCAGTTGACTTGCCAGTGGCTGGGCCCTGCGCCTGTCTCGGAAACCTGCTTATGGATTGTGATTTTGGTGTGGTCGGGGAAGTTGAATTGAAGTCCGCCATCTGCGAACCTCCACACAGTGACGTTGCCGACTCGCTGGTAAAAGTGGATAAAGTGTTCGCTCTTCCTGTCGCTGCTGGCACCGTGACCCCCTTGTTTATTCATGTACTTCCCAAACTTGTCCAAGAGCGCGACTTCCTTCATGCGTTCGGCCTCGCTGCCAGACCGAGTGGCCTGGATGGCATTGGCGGCAGCCACTTGATTTGGGTGGGCGTTGAGATCGAGCAAGAAATTGCTTGCAGGAACGTCTAGACGGAACATCCCCATCGCGTAGTCGCTTTGTTCGTAGAACTCCACGTCCTCAGCATCTGGTCCTTGCGGCACAAACTGGTACTCCAGCCCCTTCGCACGTTTGATTGTGTGAGTACTTGCATTCCTGACTACGACACAGCTGCTAGGCATCTTGTTGTCTTCTGACGTCTTGAGCACCATTCCAACAGTCCCATCAGTGAGTATATAAGCGATCCCATGCCGTGTAGAGTAGTCTACCCATTTCTCGACTCTAGGGTAACCGGATCGTGGTCGGCTTTTGCGCGTGCCATATGCCGATCTTGGTCGCTTGTCTAGAGTACCTCTGGGATCAAGGGCCGTGTGCAAGTCTTGAAGACAACGAAGAACGGCCGAAGTCGAAGAATTAGGCACTAAGGAAGCCTGATCTGCTCTGGTGATGATTCTGGGCTGAGGTTTAGGCGACGATGTCTGCAGATTTGGTTCAAGCCGTGACGCTGCGCGGGAATGTGACAATCCTCTTGCAGAGTGTTGCTCCTTGTCTGTTACCGGCGCTATATTCCTGTCATTTCCTGTGGTAGGCTGCAGCACGCGAGTACCGACATCTGCCGAAGAACCAGAGGAAGAGGAGCCAGGGCGAACCAGCATGGCTTGTGCTGGAGCCGCCAGCCGCTGAATACTTCTTCCAGGCTTATCTTCGGACCGCAGAGGGAGGCCGGCAGTACCACTTTTGACCCTCCGGCTTTCTGACCTTGCCTGGTCTGCTGCTTGTCTCGCAATCTCACCTACCGCATCAGGAGCTGTATGCGATCTTGGCAGCGTCTTGGAGATCTGTGATACTGGTTCTCGCATTGTCGTGCTTCTCGTTGTGCGGATTGTGGCCGCTCTCAAGGGACGTTCTCTCAAGAGTGCTTGAAGATGAATTCCAGTGGGCTGTGGTTCCTTTGGTCCATCAATATCTTCATGGTCAACGAGCACTCGTCGGATAGCTCCTGCGGGTAGCGCCTGTTGTCTTTGTTGTGCTGCAAAGCTTTGAACGGGTCTTGATGCAGCGACGGGCATAGACGATGGTGCTCTCGCAGCAGGATTTGGTGGTAATTCAGCCTCAACGCTCGAGGCAGCCGAGGCCGCAGATTGTTCTGATCTCTCTGCAACAGGCTTGCGACTGCGGACTCGCGATGGGAGGAGAGGATGCTTTTGACGGGCCGCCCACTCGGCGTGTGCATCCGAGAACTGCTTGTACAGAGTCCCTGCTGGTAAGGGGACGACTGGAGCGCAGCCCTCTCTGTTCTCGGCCTCGATCTCCACCAATGTCGAAATGTTGACACCAACACCGACGCCAGCGCGGGGGCGACCATCTGAGCCGATACCGACACCACATTCACGGCAAATTCTGCTGTGGCTGATACCATAACCCGACACTACCTTGTCTCCGCGAGGATCGGCATTTTCAAGCCACAAAGGCTTTTTGCTTAGACATGAGATGTCCAACGTATCAGCGATGGCCCCCATGGTAAAAAATTCGTGCTCCACCAGCTCGTCCATCTCGGGCCTTTCCGCAGAGTTGAGGTTCAGGCACGAGGCGACAAAATCCTTGGCTGGTTGAGGGATATAATTCTTGGTGTCAATCTTCCATTCGTACTCTAGCGTCCTGAGCTTGGTATAAATCTCTTGTTGAGTTTTAGACTGGAAGGGGGGAGTGCCCACAAGCATTGCGTAGCAGATGACTCCAACGGCCCATGTGTCGACCTTGTTATCGTGACCACGATTGCTTGATTTGCTCAAAATCTCGGGGGCAATGTAGTTGGGTGTACCGCAGAGGGTTGTTCGGCGGTCGTGCTCATCGGCCATAACTGCGGCCAAGCCAAAGTCCCCAATCTTGATATTCATCCGAGTATCGAGGAAGATGTTGCCCATCTTCAAGTCGCGGTGGATAACTGATCGTTTATGCATATACTTCACTCCCCCACAGATCTGGACCATGTATCGTCGGACCTCAGGGAGGCTCAGGCATGTGCGCGCCTTGACCATTTCGGTGAGACTGCCGTTGGGACACATCTGAAGGACGACATAGGTGTGCTCGTCAATAGTGAAAGCACGAAGGAACTCGACAATGTTGGGATGATGCATCTTAGCATGAATCTGTAGTTCGGTCCGGAATTTCTCCATCATCTTCTTTTGCTCTACCTTTGCCTTGACAACTTTCAGAGCAAATACTTCGGATGTTGTTTTCGACTTTCCCTCGAAGCAGACTGCGAACCCTCCTTTTCCTAACTTCCTGCCCATGATGTACGTCTCTGGGGATGAGCCTGGCTCCGTGATCGAGGTCGGCGGTCTCCATCTGTCGTCTATGCGATCCGGATTTGTAGGCTTTTCTTCGGGCTTTGGTCTTGACTCTGGTTTCGGTCTCTTGGTGGCCTTTGGAGGGGCCATGGGGAGATTTGCTGATCGAGGCGAAAGAACCTCCATAGCAGGTATGTGGGCGTGTGTAGGCAGAAAAGCGCCTTTCACCGCCACTTAATAGTCGAGTGATCAGGTGAATGATGGATGAAGGTCCGATGCAGCGGCATGCAAGCCATGACAAAAAGAGACCAAAAGTAAACATTGACTAGGCCAAGTTTGGAAGTCAGGCTCTCTAGGCTGTGTGCGCAACCGTAGTCGCCCATGAATTTGGTGAGGGGCGTGGGGGCAAGCCCGTCAAAGCCGCCGTCGGCTCCGAGCTGCCTTGAGGCCTAAGCGAACCCAACCCAAAGTCGCACAGGCGGTGGCTTTCACATAAACCTGCGTTTAGTGATTCAAAGGCAACCCAGACAATGATGGGAGAGCATGTATAATGGCCATGCCAGCCTAAGGCCTGCTGTGGCTTCACACATGTCATGTATTGATGGCGGTTCGGTCACCAATTGAGGCATTCGTCTGAAGATGTCGCTGGCTCTGAAATTCACCTCTCTTGCTGTCCGTACTTTGTCCAAACCAATAGCCGTGAGTCCCTTGCAAAGCTACCAGGAAGGACTTTGCTGAAATACGAAGAACTACATCAAGAGACAAGCTCGTGAACATGAGGGCTTTCGACGAACCTGCATCTCCTTCGCCCAGACCCTGCACAGAATTGACATGCGATGGCGGATAGGTCTTCTACAAGACGCAGCTGCTATTGAGAGGCAGGTCGCCAAAGAAGCGGCCGCCGATGCCGCGAAGAAACACAAGCACACCAACGTTCCTACAGTCAAAACAGAAGCCCAGACAAAAGCCGACGAGGAAGCTGCCGCCAAAGCTGCGAAGGAAGTCAACGAACCTCCAAAACCCCGGCCGAAGCCAAAGATCAGACCTCTTTCCGAAGCCAAGGCAATCGAGACAGGCGCCAACTTCATAAGCGAGACTTTCCTCTTCGGCGTTGCAGCTAGTCTGATACTGTTTGAGTCATGGCGGCAAGGTCGCAAGTCGAATCAACGGCGGAACGACGTGGCCGAAAGGTTGGCAGAATTGGAAGAGTCGGAGAAGGCGGCCCGGCTAGCATTGGTCGAACTGGAGAGGGAGGTTCTACGGCTGAGGGCGAAGGAGAAGAACGGCAGACCCAACGGAGCGGCGAGAATACTACCAAAAGAAATATATGAAGATAGAGCTGAGGAGGAAGAAAAGCCTGCCAGTTGGTTTTCCCGAATTAAATCACTTGTCTCAACGGATCAGGAAGATAAGGAAGCGAAAGAATCACTCGCAAAGAACGAGCCTGGGCCCGCAGAAAAGATTCTTAAACAGTCTGAAATGGCTCTCGAAGAGAAACGCAAGCAACAGCAGGCTCTTGAATCGGCGGAAACGAAAACTCCTGCACAAGATTCCAAGCAGTAAGAGTCTTGTGGAAGGAATGAATTTGTTTCCACGGCATCTGCCAGCTTGGCATGGAGATGATACTGATCGGAAGTCGCAACTCATCACTGTACATTACACCGTCACAAAAGATACCCCAAATCCAAAGGTCAGAATATGTTTCGAGCCAAATTCTCCAGGAAAATTCGTGCCCGACCGGAATGGCGTGCGCTGGGGCCTGCTCTTCTCGCTTCAAAAGCAGATGACTTTCAAGGTATCAATGACCGTCACAGTACCAGACTATGCTGACAACACCCGCCAGAAGACGACAGGTGCATGTGCGACTTATCATTGCCCTTCTCGAAGAATCGTTCCTTATCAATGCTCAATGTACTCCTGTTGTGGAGTTCCGAACCCCCGACCTCACACCAAGAGCAAGTCCGATTATTTCTCGCAAATGGGAAGCAAGGGGATGGAGCCTTTGTCGTCGTGCTGGTTGACAGCGGCAATGACCCTGGCATCGCTTTGAGCAAGTACTCCAATCTGCAGACTGGGCGAGTCCAGCTTCAACTGTCACATCCCTAGCCCAGTGTCTAACGATATTCAGCCTGCTCTCTCTTCCACCCGTGCCTGCTCTCCTTACGCTCTCAGTAGAAGGCATTCTACCTTCACTGCACCGCTACATTGAAGAACTGCAGAAGGAGGATGAGATCAGGCTTCCACCAATACCACTGCCTACTGAGTTGGTGGCTCGCGCTACCACTTCGGTCCAACCACTTACACAACACAATGCGCAGGTTTTGACCCGTCTTTGTCACTCGATTCGGGAATTGGAGGAATCTACAAGGACGGAACACGGGCAAATGAGTCTTCTAAACCACCTGGGACCGACTGTCACCAGGGACATTGTAGACTTTTGGGGGAACGGATGGGTCGTCAACTGACGAGGGGACAAAAGATGGCAGGAGTGAAGAAAGCCACTGAGCTACCAAGGGGCGTGTCCTAGTGGGCGAGCATGGTGGTTTCGTTCAATTTCTTCTACGATACTCTCAACAACCATCGGGCGTACGATTCTTGCATCGGACGTGCTTCGGCATACTAGTACAATGCTATTGATAGACACCACGAGAAACAAAAGGCTGACCGTGGACTGAAAATCCCTCCCCAATTCCGCAGGACATTGCGGGTGCCTGGAGCCAAGCGTGATGACGGATCATCAATTAAGCCCTGCATTGCGTGTTGGTGGCTTCACAGCCACAGGCACAATCTTGTGGCAATGGAGACCAGGAGCTCTGAATGGAGGGCCGAAGGGCAGGTCTGCCTAACCGCGGGTTCCGCTGTAGCGCCGTTCGTATGTCATAGTCAGTCTGAGCAGTCGCAAGCAACAAGCATCAGAAACATGTTACAGGCCCCTCGTGCAATCTGAATCTGATTGCGACCAGGACAAGGCCTCCAAGCTTAGATCTCGGAATTCTTTACTTTCACATCCTCGCACTTTCTCCAAGACCAAGCAGATGTTTGTCCAGCAATTACTGCCCGCCCTCTAATCTCACTCACCTCTACGCGCGCATGTCCTAATCATGGTCAGTGCCCCACTATGATCGCTCGTGCTGCACATACTCACAGTCAACGTACAGGGTCAAACCAAGCGCCGCGAAGGAAAGACATCCCGCGCACCGAAAGCGTCGCTCTTCGGCGGCGGGAGGTCAGCCCAGGCAGATGCCGGGCAGACACAGATCAAAAAGGCCACGTTTGAGATCACAAAGAAGAAGGAAGTGGGCGTCTCGGATCTCACATTGCTCAGCAAGGTCTCCAATGAAGCCATCAACGACAACCTCAAGAAGCGATTCGAACATGGCGAGATATACACTTACATCGGACATGTGCTGGTGTCGGTCAACCCCTTCCGAGACCTTGGGATCTACACCGAACAAGTCCTGCAATCATATAGAGGGCGAAACCGCCTCGAGGTGCCTCCCCACGTCTTTGCCGTCGCCGAGTCATCCTACTACAACATGAAAGCCTACAAGGACAACCAATGCGTCATCATCTCTGGTGAATCGGGCGCAGGCAAAACCGAGGCTGCCAAACGCCTCATGCAATACATTGCGAGCGTATCTGGAGGCACCGACTCGCGGATCCAGCGGACGAAGGACATGGTCCTGGCCACCAATCCTCTCCTTGAATCGTTCGGGAACGCCAAAACCCTGCGTAATAACAATTCCTCGCGTTTCGGAAAGTATCTTGAGCTCGAGTTCAACGAACAGGGCGAGCCTGTGGGGGCCAAGATCACAAACTACCTGCTGGAGAAAAGCAGGGTGGTCGGACAGATCGCAAATGAGAGGAACTTCCACATCTTCTACCAATTCACGAAAGCCGCACCAAAAGAGTATCGAGACACATTCGGCATTCAGCAGCCTCAGTCATACGTCTACACAAGCAAATCAAAATGCTTCGACGTGCCAGGGATGGACGATGCGAGCGACTTCCGGGAGACGCTCCAAGCCATGCAGGTTATTGGTCTGACGAAGGCTGAGCAGGACAATATCTTCCGTCTTCTCGCTGCAATTCTATGGATTGGGAATATCACCTTCCGGGACAATGACCAAGGAGGCGTCGATATTGCAGACCAGTCGGTGGTTGACTTTGTCGCTTACCTGCTAGAAGTCGAGTCTGCCCATGTCAACAAAGCCTTGACAATCAGGATTGTGGAAACTGCTCGAGGTGGAGGTCGGAGAGGATCCATCTACGAGTCTCCTCTGAATTTGGTACAGGCCAACGCTGTCAGAGATGCCCTCGCCAAGGCCATCTACTTCAACTTGTTTGACTGGATTGTGAACCGGACGAACGTGTCTTTGAGATCACAGGGCGTGGTGAAGAACACCATTGGTATTCTCGATATCTACGGCTTCGAAATTTTCGAGAAGAATTCTTTTGAGCAGCTATGCATCAACTACGTCAATGAGAAATTGCAGCAGATCTTCATTCAGTTGACCCTGAAGGCTGAACAGGAGGAATATGAGCGAGAGCAAATCCAGTGGACACCAATCAAGTACTTTGACAACAAAGTCGTCTGCTCTTTGATTGAAGACAAGCGACCGCCGGGCGTATTCGCTGCTCTCAACGACGCCTGCGCAACTGCACATGCCGACTCAGGTGCCGCCGATCAAACCTTCGTTGGCCGTCTCAACTTCCTCTCCAGCAATCCCAACTTCGAGAATCGCCAAGGCCAGTTCATCATCAAACACTACGCTGGTGACGTGAGCTATCAAGTCGCCGGCATGACGGACAAGAACAAGGACCAGCTTTTGAAGGATCTGCTGAACCTTGTCGGTGAGAGCTCGAACACTTTCGTCCACGAGCTGTTCCCGAATCAGGTCGACCAAGATGACAAGCGACGGCCTCCAACTGCCGGTGACAAGATCAAAGCATCCGCAAACGAACTGGTCGACACCCTCATGCAGGCACAACCGTCGTATATCCGAACCATCAAGCCCAACGAGAACAAGTCACCCAAGGAATACAACGAACCGAATGTGCTCCATCAGATCAAGTACCTGGGTTTACAAGAGAATGTTCGCATTCGGAGAGCCGGTTTTGCCTACCGTCAAACATTCGATAAATTTGTGGAAAGATTTGCTCTGCTCTCGCCCAAACTCTCCTATGCAGGAGAATACACGTATACAGGAGATGTCAGGACCGCATCGGAGATTATTTTCAAGGACACAAGCATTCCAAAAGAAGAATATCAGATGGGTGTCACCAAAGCCTTCATTAAGACTCCGGAGACGTTGTTTGGCCTCGAGCATATGCGAGATCGATATTGGCACAACATGGCAGTCCGCATTCAAAGAGCTTGGCGGAACTACCTGAGATACCGCGCCGAAGCCGCCACGAGGATCCAGAGGTTCTGGCGCAAGTCAAAGATTGGCGTCAAGGAAATTGAATTCCGAGATCAGGGCCACCGACTCCTTGCTGGCCGCAAAGAACGACGTAGATACAGCTTGCTTGGCTCAAGACGTTTCTTCGGCGATTATCTGGGTATGAACATGCCGGGCGGTCAGGGCCGAGTGCTCAGAGATTCGGTCCACCTCAACCCTCAGGAACGGGTTATATTCTCCGCCCGTTGCGAGCTACTGGTGACCAAATTCGGCCGATCGTCGCAGCGGATGCCCAGGATTCTCGTGTTGACCCCGAAGGCGGTCTACATCATCGTTCAAGCCGTCGTGAACAACCAGCTCCAGATCTCCGCGGAGAGGACGACCCCGATCGGCGCCATCAAGTACATTTCCTGCTCGAACTTGCGTGACGACTGGTTTGCTCTCGGTGTCGGATCTGCTCAAGAGCCAGATCCGCTGATCAACTGCGTCTTCAAGACTGAATTCTTTCTGCAGTTCAAGACGGTCGCAGTTGGTGGGATGAACCTGAAGACTGGCCCTCAGATTGACTACAATAAGAAGCCAGGCAAGCCCGCGGTGGTCAAAGTCCAGAAAGATCCTGCTATTCCACGGGACGATGTGTACAAATCAGGGACCATTCATGTCGGACAGGGAGAGTCGCCCACTTCGGTCTCAAGACCGACACCACGTGGCAAATCAATTGCCAAGCCTATCACGAGTGGGAAACTGCTCCGGCCCGGTGGTCCAGGTGGCCAGCCCTCAAAGACAGCTGCTAGACGACCTGTGCCCGCCGCCAGACCAGCAGCGGCTCAACCACGCGCGGTGCCTATGCCCGCCGCAACTCAGGCTACCACTACACACATCAACGGGGCCGCGTCGCATGCCCGAAACGAATCAGCATCGTCATTCGGCCGAGCCGCGCCTCCTCCGCCTCCACCCCCTCCTCCAGCAGCAGCCCCCGCAGCGGTGCCATCCAAGCCACAAGCCAAGGTCAAATACGACTTTAACTCGCCCAATGCAAATGAACTGTCGATCAAGACAGGGGAGGTCGTAGAAATTCTGCAGAAGGAGAGCAACGGTACGTCGACCAAGATTCTGAACTGTTATTCATGTGGACTAACCTCATCGTAGGCTGGTGGCTGTGTAAGAACCCTCGCACTGAAGCACAAGGCTGGACTCCGTCGGCATATGTGGAGGAAATTGAGCAAGCGCGAGCCGCACCTCCTCCACGACCTGTGGCTGCCCCTCCTCGAGCCGTTCCTACACCGACCGTTGTGGTCAATGGAGGGCATGACAAACCCGGAACTCCCCCCGTGGGTGCTCGAGCTAAACCAACACCGCCAGCACCGCCAGTTAAACGGCCAGCAGCGAGAAAACCGGACTCGTCTCCAGCTAGAGATAGTGCGATGAGTCTAGGCACGAACAGTGGGACGAATTCAGGCCGCGCCACTCCTAGCAGCATTGGAGGCGGCAGTCTTGCCGGTGGTTTGGCTGAGGCCTTGAGGGCGAGGCAAAGTGCCATGAGTGGCAGGGATAAGGACAAGGAAGAAGATGACGACTGGTAGGTTAAAAAGCACTGGGCATTGCCAACGATGGGGGCGCGATGCCTTTGAGTCGAATTTGCGTTGTGGATTACAAGTCTGTTGCCGCAAGCGAGCGATTGAAGTCCTATAAAGCAAGTATTGATGGCTCGTTTAGAAACGACCCCAAGCGCAGACGAGTCAAGCAGTGGAACCGGGACAGGTACAAAGGGAACCAATCAATCCAACGACGCGGAAACATGCTCCTTGTTGGGGTGCTCCGTGGAACCTACGAGTAGAAAGTGTGTCGCTCGAAGGAGACTCGTATTTGATTTTATCTGTCTCCACCGCCAGACCAGCCCTCGTGCAACAACAGGACTCACTCCCAAAGCAAGTCCAGTTCGCCCAGCTGAGGCTGGAGCATCATCATCAACCTTATCCCCTCGTGCCCGTCCCGTCATTCATCGTCATGGGCCGAATTGATCGTCATGGACCTCTTCTGACCTCCCAGTCTCGAGGACTGGGGGATCATCGGGCCTGGTCGTCGACGAGGCCGGCTAGTCCACATACACGGATGGGGGTCCCGTTAGGAAAGCATTCGCGTACGGGGGCAGTGTCGAGCACACAAGCAAAGGGACAGCCTACACTGAGTTTGAGCACTGTCGCCACCGCTACAGCACTTTAGAAAGACCGTCTGGCCGTTCTGTTCTATTCATTCCTTCGTTTGACTACATTTACCATGGTGGCCGCCAGGACAGGTTACAAAAGTCCTCGGCCCCCCAGCAAATCTCCCACTTCACGCAAGAGTCGATCAGGAACGCTGTGAATTTTCGGATTTTTCATTTCTCATTTTCATTTCATCATGTCCGGAGATCATGCCTCAGACTGATGGTCTTCTGGTCTGCGGCATCTATGGAAACTAGCATGGTCTATCACGTTAAACGTGACGGTCTCATCGCCCGGGTTGATCTCTTTGAAAGAGCACTTTCCCCGCCGCAAACAAACATCATCATCGTTGAAGACTTTCTTCATGCATGTGCTGTGTCCAATGCATGGACGAGCACGTAAACAGGCCAGAAAACACGCCATTCTGTGCTAGCCCTAGACGCCTCCAGTGTGGTTCCAGTTCGCTGACGCATTGAACAAGACACTGGTTCCATTTCCATCGTGCAAAAAGCCACTCTCGCTCGCGACAAATGGGAAAAACCCGCCTTGTGGTTTCTCAATCAAGATCGTTCCATTTGCCAACACAGCCACGTTGCCTGTGTATGCCAGCACAATCTGCATGTTGTCGGCGTCACGGACCGTCCCATCAAGCAGTTCCCGACATCGCGGTATGCCCCAGTCATTGATACAAGGGACTGTTCCCGCGAAGATACAGTGGCATGAGGCGTCGCACCAGTTAGAGTCGTTGTTGCGCACAGTGGTATTGCGCGCCACAGTCATATTGGCGGTGCAGAAGTAGCCCAGATCGGCGCTGGAGCAGAACTTGGGACCATCGGGGAGGTTGCCGCAACTGAGTTTGTATTGGTCGGAAGGATGGACAGGGCCGCCTCTTGCCGGGAGAAAGGGCTTTGGATGAATTGAAGGTCTGGCAATGCGGCGCGTAAGGTTCGGGCAGCGGCACCCATGTGTACACGCGGGAATCTCATCACCCCAGTGCTTTAGAGTGTAAAGCCAAGTGTCAGGGACAAGCTCTTGACAGCCATAATCGTTGTCCCAGCAGTGTTGCGTCAAGGTGTCGTTATATTTGTCCTTGGACCAGCACTCAAACTGGACAGGTTGAAGAGAATCGGTAGAGGACACCTCCGCAGCTTTCTCTGAGAGGACAAAATTCATAGGTGCAGAGCGCCCGTGTGCCGCGGGAACCAAGTCTACAGCTTCTGCGGGTGCGACGTCGTCCTTAGGGAAGGAATCCGGGCATTTACATTTCGCAGAGCACTCTGGATCTGGGGTGCCCGTATGATGCAACATAGCTAGCGGATAGGTAGAAATCCGAAGACAGGTGTACTTCTCGGACACGCAGCGGTCGGTCAAAGACTGATTGTATTTGCCATGAGTGGTGCACTGCACGTCGAATCTGCTGTCAACGGCCAGTGATTGCGATGTGAGTTCAGGCTCTGAACGAGATGACAGTGCGGCATCGTCTTGTGGCAATTGAGTAGGCGTTGAGAAGTCCAAGGTGTTTGATGGCGTAGTGGTAGGCGCAGCCGACACTTTAGTCACAACTGGAACCGACACCTTTGCTGCCTTCTTCGCATCTCTGGCGACCACCTCTGCGGGCGTAGACAGTCCACCCAATGATCTTGATGCAGGGTTCGCAGCAAGGGCAGGCAGGGAGGTTACCGTGCTTGATACCAGGAGATGTGCTGTCTGGGGCTTAGCTGCAACTTGTAGATGTCGAGCAACCAGCTTAGTCACGTCGTATGTGCCATTCGGATAGATGACAGCGTCTGTCGAACTGCCTAGGACGGTACCATTGGCGTCATAGATGGTATCTTCCACGATGTGACAGCCTACCACCACATAGGGTGTAATGATGCATGGGGATACGGGGTTGAGGTCCACGCATGTGCAATACTCTGTGCAGACTTCATTATACCTCCCCTTGAAAATGACCTTCCCGGATGAAGAGCATGTGTATTTGAAGGGGTCACTGGAGCAGAGTTTTGTCGTGATTTTACTCTGGTAGCAGACAATTGCGAAGTCATGGACGAGCGTGTCGCGCTTGTCCACTGGTGCCGTGTCGCGCTTTTCAACTGATGCTGTATTGCGCTTTTCCACTGGTGCTTCGGTATACTGAAGTGTGCCGTTCGGAAGAAAAGTGGCGTCGGTCAGATTGCCGACCACAGTGCCATTGGCGTCGTAGATGCTGTCATCTATGATTTTGCACTTCTGTATATTCGGGAGTGGGTTGACAGCATAGCAGGGGATTGTCAATCTGGGGCGGGGGAGAATGTTGATGCATTCGCAGAGGTTCTCGCACGCGATCTCTGCAAGCCCCTTGTGGGTGACTCGACCATAGCTGTCGCAATTGTAACGGTGGTCAAAGGCTTGACATAGTCCTGTGAGGACACGATCGTGACAGACGAGTGCGTAGTCATGACTGAGGTCAGTATCGCGCTTTTCAACAAGTGCCGTGAAGTCAAGGGTGCCGTCAGTAAGGGACTTCGCCTGAGAAACATAGCCGATAACCTTGCCTGTCTCTGCGTCGGTCGCAATGCCATTGTCAACCAAGCAATTTCTGACGTTCTTGGCGATGCAGGGGATCGGCTTCGGAAGTGGGACGAGATTCTGGCACCAGCAAGAGGCTTCGCAGAAGTAGTCTCTCATCGGACGAGAGGTCGCAATTACACCGTTGTTGTTGTTGCATGAGTAACCCTTGCTGCTACAGTCGTTGGTGTACTCTCGATTATTGTTGCAGTTGATGCCGTAGCTATTCAGATCCGCATCCAGCTTGGTGACCGGAAGTGCGACAGGAGAGGACGCACCATTGGGAGTGGCTGTCGCTAGCAAGTCATCGCGGCGGACGGGACCAGCAGAGAGAAGACCGCAGAACAGAGAGACAATGACCGTGAGAAGGATCGGGACAGAGCCCGTATGCCAGCCTGCGCAAAAGCATTTCAGTCAGCTCCAAACATCTTCCGGTTTCCATTGTCACCAGCTTTGACGGGAGGATGAGGATGAGGCGTACCCTTGAACATGGTCATGGCGGCTGCAAGAATTGACGTTTGGATGAAACCAGCAGCTCAGTGAGGGGCAGCAAAAATTGATGTTCTGGAGACACTAGCAGCTCAGAGAGTGACGGTGACGGTGGTGGAGTGTCTTCGAAGGTACGGTGAGGATGAGAATGAGAAGGTGAGGAAGGAAGGGAAGGGAAGCTGCATGTGCAAGACGGTGCTCTTTATCGACGAAAGAACTGGCGACAGCGACATCCGCTTGGCGGAGGCATGTCACTGACGGCGATATCCACTTGCTGAATGAGCCTGGAGTCATGCGTTCAGTCACGAAGGGCAATATTCACTTACTGAAAGGCCGGTAGAGTCATGCGTCACACAGCGTGACATCTTCACATTCACCATACACACATTGTCCACTCACACGTGAAGGGTGCCTTCCATGTAGACATTCACATCCATCTCTCCTCTCGATTTCAGTTAACACACCAAAGCAGCAAGCAGCGGAACGACCCTCTGGTCAGTGAGGTCTCACTTGATATCAGATTGGCATCACCGGTCCTAGATCGTGACGTCGGGACGAATGTATAATCATGGAGTTGCTAGCTCAACCTGCATTGTACGAATATTGTTATATTTTCTGGCAGCCATATTAGCACGCACCTCATACTGTCGATAGGCATAGCAATCAAGAGTGAGGTCTAGTAGGTCTTGCACACTTACTAGTCTAACCCGTCTGTCTGCTGTGAGGCTGAAGCTCAGCCTTGCAGCCTCAGCCGCTGGGAAAGACCGTGGACCGGTGCCACTTGATTTGTAAGGCGACAGAAACAGAGATTATATGGCCGTCCCCACCACCGCCCACTGCCTTGTTTGCAGATTCTGAATGTAAGCAAACCATAACGGCAACCCGATGACCGGGAACTCACCGCTCATGCACAAGGACATAAAGGACCTTTGGATAATCCATCTAGCACAATCTTGTCAGCATCGTGATACGCGTATACGGTAAGAAGCTCACCTGGCGCTTTATATATAACACAAGCATATCTCTCGAAATTCGTACTGTCTCTGTATATACCCCGGGCATCTTGAGACTGTCAGAACGATGGGGGACGCCACCAGTGCACCACCTCTTCCATCACCCTTCAAGGGCTGGCATACAGATACCTACCCAGCCATCGACCCTTCTCGCCCTGAACTCTCTCTGAAAGGTAAATCCGCCATAGTTTCAGGCGGTGGCGGCACAATCGGCTCCGCAACGGTCAACGCCCTCGCAAAAGCAGGTGCCAGCACCATCGGCATTGTCGGACGCACTCAAAAGACTCTCGACGAGGCGACCTCGAAATTCAAAGCCCAACACCCAGGCACGAAATTTGTCGCCCTCACAGCAGATATTTCGTCCCTCTCAAGTCTAGAGTCAGCATTCAAGCAGATCCGCCAACAAGCCGGCAGCCCCGTGGATATCCTCGTCCACAACGCCGGCCACCTTGCTCAGCCCGCCACAATAACATCTTCGGACCCGAAAGAGTGGTGGACCTCCTTCGAAGTCAACATCCTTGGGGCCTTCAATTCTGTCCGTGCATTCCTGCCCGTGGCTAGCCCGAACGCTACAATCGTCAACATCTCCACAGCAGCAGCACACATACAGGCCGCTGGGATTTCAAAACTCTCCGCCTACAGCAGCAGCAAGCTCGGCGCGTTGAAGGTGTTTGAATTCGTGCAAGCCGAGCATCCGGAGCTGCACGTTGTCAGCCTCCAGCCCGGTGTCGTTCTGAGTGATATAAACATGAAGCATGGTGAGATGGCGCCTATGGATACGCGTGAGTAGCCCCTCCTAGTTCGTACACGACACTGCTGACTTGCTTGCGCAGCGGACTTGGCAGGCTCATTCATAGTCTGGCTCTGCAGCCCCGAGGCCAAATTCCTCAAGGACAAACTCGTCTGGACGAACTGGGACGTCGACGAAATGAAGGCCAAAGCTGCAGAGATTCAGAATTCTCCGTTATTCACTATCGGTCTAACGGGATGGCCGAGTATGTCGTGACGTGCACGCAGGGCTAAGCGGTGACATGACAGGATCTAGAAGCGCCTAGATCGCACCTTGTGAGACAGTTGCTATCTTGGTGGCTAGTTGGGGAGGCAGTGAGATCCAAGGTGGCGGCACACACGCGGCCGCTTGTCCGATTTTGATGAGTGCTGTTTGGGTTGTTGTTGGGCAATGGCGAGAATGAACACGAATGGACGAAGGACGAAGTCCGTCAGACGAGGCTAGGGCAGAAGCAGGACGGCGCAGCGCCAGAGCCAATCCTCAAACTCCGGACAAACACTGCTGACCCAGGAACAGAGCAATCGTACCACGACCTCATCTAATGGCCTTTGCATTTCATCGATCGGCCAAACCCCCTTTGCAAGTTCTAAATCTATCTTCGTCACCTCGTAGCCACTTCAGACTACTTCGTACATCTATTCATTTGCAAGGAAACCGCAACATTACAATACCACAAGGGCGAGAACCACTGAATGTGGCCCCTGTCGAGGCCAGCCGTTCCCAAGAAAGTGAAACTTTTGGTTCCAATACATACCCAATTGAAAAAAGCCACCACGTTGCTAAGGTCCTCGCTGCTGGCTAGAGGAGCTCTCTCCCAGCGTCTTGATTCCGAAATCTTCAACTCTGCTGCTCGTGGGTGCCAAGGCGGGGAATGGAACGTTTTCGCTGCCGGACGCATGAGAATCATTGCGAACAGCCTGAGAGCTGACCTGCCCAGATCTTGGGTCGATGTTCTGCCGTAGAGGCGGCATAGGCGGTGCCTGGCCTTCTTCTGCGAGAGACTCGCGGGGTAGATCGATACTGCGGCCGCCTCGATTGAATCGGTTCAAGAACCGATTGCGATGGGTGTCAGTGCTGCTGACAGACGACCGATGCGGGCCACCCTCCCTTAGTGCTGCTCTGTGATTACTGCCACCGCCAAAACTTTGTGTAGTTGATCTGCGCAGAATACCGCTCATCGCGTGTCCGCCATCACGAGAGCTTGACCTAGCGACACTCTCCCGTTCCCGTGACTCAGAAATTCGTCGTTCATCTTCAATTCTATTGGATTGTTGGATGATATCTCTGAATTGTGAACGATCGCGGTCTTCGTAGACATCTGACAGTTGCTCGCCGGAACTGACGTCCCTCATTCCCAATGAGAAGTCCACCCTCTTTGCCATGGATGACAGCGATTCGCCTCTCGGTCGGCCGAGTTGACCCGTACTGGGGCGTCGTCGAAGGATCGATGGATATTGCATTGGTGGAGCGCCAACAGCGGGAGTCTGCTGCATCGGGTCGCCTGTAATGCTACCCGGTGGGTGGCCGCCGTCGCGGTCATTAGCCACATTGCCACCAACCAGAGGAGGTGCGCCAGGAGGCAGTTGCATAAAGTAAGGGACATCTGGTCTCCAACCGGCTTGGTTACGGCGGGGCCCTTCTATGCCGATCTCTTGCATGGCCACCATCATAGCACAAATGAACTTGTTCCTTCTCTGGAGACGGAGCAGTTCATTCTGCCAGTTCGATTTGTAGAAGAAGACAACGTTCAGAGTCAGGGAATATGCCTCAGTTACCTCCCGGAGTTCAGTCAGAATATTACCCTGATACTCGCGTTTCTCCGACCTGACAAATTCGAGCAGGGAATTGCGCAGCGCTTCGATTTGGTCCAGGGTGGTGCCAAATCTTATGACAATAGGCACCGCTTCCGCAAGACCTCCAGAGCGGCGCATGTTGAGGATGAAGAGGGTGTTGAGATAGGAATTCGGCGCTTGCACAACATGACCTTCCATTTTCTTGAACTCGGTGTAGAGCAGCGAGATCTCCTTGACAAAGTAGTCGTCGCCTTTCAATGAAGACCCAGTGTTACCGTAGATCGAGACCCGGTCTCCCACGTCGAAAGGATGTTTGACAAAGACGAAAATGCAGGACTGCAAGAACTCTTGTGCTGTGGCGGAAAACAGCCAGGACAGCGCGAGTACCGCAGAGCCAGCAGAGGTAAGGACGCCGGCCGCCGAAGTTGAAATCAGGGAGATGAGGACCAACATCGTGACAATGCAGACGATGAAGAACAAGACATCGTCCAGCTTACTGACAACGGAGTCGAGGTCTTTGAGCGAGGCGGTGATGGATTTGCGTTCTCGGCCGATTTCAACACAGACTGCTTCAAGCTCTTCCATGGAGATGTCGCCGTTCATATCCTTGTCGAACATGCTGAAAGCGGCTTCGGCTTCCTCGTCGTTTTCAAATGCAAGCTTGAGATCTTCTGACGAGACTGTCTCAAGACCTTCTCGTACGAATGTTCGGTACAAACGCCGAGCAAGCACTTGAGAGCCGCTAGTATAGTGGAGTAAGGTCAGGACCACTTGGGAAGGATGACCACTTTTGGCGACCTTCTTCCCAGTAAAATCACCGGCGACCGTACCGGCGACATCGCCCACCTTGGCAAATGCCTTGGTGATCGCTTCTTGAGCTTGGGCAGCATAGAGGGCGGGAGTTTTCGTCCCCGATCCAGGTTCGACGTTTTTCTCTTCGAATTCTTCGTCTTCCATTTCGATCTTGCTTTTGGAGTACATGTACAGCTTCGTCAAGCTACCAATCTGGAACTTATTAATCTCGATGCGGTCGGCATAAGTCCGTAGATGGAATGATATGGCAATCAGCTGTATGATGATCTTCTCGATGAAGTTGATGGTGGCACCGACAAAGATGGAGATGATGACCTTGTTGAGTGTCCTCTCCCAGTGCTTAGTCCCCTTGGTGTTGTCCACATGATGGTTAGTCATGGTAGGCAAGAACGAGATCTCTATACCAAGCCACCAGAAGAAGATGGTCGCGGGCAGCTCCAGAGCTTTACCCAGGTCCCGCCATTTCTTGGAATTGTTGGTGAACAGGCTCGAAATCAAACCCAAGGGATATGGGATCATGCGAGCCACAATCCGTCCAGCCCAGAGAGTTAACCATATTATCTCCAGCCACACACCGAACCATATCAGCTCAACGCCCCCGACACTGGCATGTTCTGCCGCCGGGAGGAACGCGCCGACTAATATCGGGATTAAGAGCAACGCGAAGACGGGGAAAATATATGTGAAATAGCGTATGACAAAGCTCTTGTGGTGGATGTATTTGAAAAACTTGGAAATCTTGGTGCTGGGGTTCTCCGGGGGCTTATAGATGGCGGTGCGTTCGTGTATAGGGTTGGTAGCAGTATCGAATTCGTCCAGTGGCTCTGGTGCCCGTGACCTCGACCGGTGTAGATCTGCTGAATGTCGCCCTTCGGATTGGCGAGATTCAATCGACGTGAGTCTTTCAGCCCTCTGTACCGCCAACTCATCCTCAAGACGATGTGCCTCTTCTCGTGTCTTAGACGGAGATCGTGGATCCTCAAACCGTCCACCCGTATCCCGACGGAGAGTTTCCACCTTTAACCGGTCGTGTAGAAGTCTGCTGTCGACGGACCCCTCAAGCCTCTCATTTTCAACCGCTGTGCTATCATCATCCGAGGCTCTTTTGCTGGCAGGGTCAAATTCGAACTGAGGGAGCTCTCTCTCCGGCGTCGTCATGGCGATAGTGGGTGGACGTGGACGCGGACGATAGTGAGGTCACCTCTCGATGGTGGGATAATGGGAACCCACAGCGTCTCCCCTTGCCAGTAACGACGCTGTAATAGGAGCCGGCCAGCGGCTCAAAAAGCGAATGTGAATGTTTGCGAGCGCCTGTGGGCTGGTCACAGATGGCGTAGATATTGGGATCTGGAGATGACGAACGTGGAACGTGACAGGGAGATGAAAATGATGGTACGGTGAATGAATATTTCAAGTTGATATCTGAACGAGAGAATAAAATGAAACGTGTGACGAAGGCCCAACGGAGGCCGAATTGACGCAGTTGTTCTCCTCCCCTCTACTTTATGCAAGCTGCAGATGCAGTGCTGAGATCTTCTCAGCGCGTCTAACTTTCGCCATGAGCACGAAAAGAGGTTCCTGCAAAGACAAGCCCGATTGACCGGGATGCCCACCCAACAGGCTTCTGGTGGGGTTCCAAGAGCGCTCCATACGGCCAAAAGTCAATCCTCCTGTGGGACACGGGCAGTCAGCAACCCACGCAGCCGTTTTAGTGCCCCCCAGCCGAAGTTTGATAGGCGCAAAATACCCCTGAGAAAGCCGCTCACGCCAAAAGTTTTGGTGGCTTGATGTCGGTGGGTGGGCACTGCGGATCCCTGTTGCATCATTCTCTCGACACCGTGTTTCGAGCTTCAGGACCACCGCCCAGTTGCTACGATCCAAATCGAACCCAAAAACCTCCCCTCACAGCGTGATCGAGATCAAGCGAGCATTCTTATGAGTTGGGTGCGAGTAGTACTCCGTACTGAGCACGGAGCACGAGTAGGAGTAGACCCACAGAGGGCTCTGCATAACTGCCATTTATGCATCACTGCCAACATCCGAGGCGATCTTCAGCTGAAATTCCATGTTCGTGTGAGGTTGCTGTAGCTGGTTGTTCGGTTATTGAGCACGTTCAGACGCCCGCTTCCTGACCAAGCAGATACTGGGTAGTTGATCGCTTAATTTTGCCAGGCACCGCCTCGAACATATTCAATAACGTTGCCTCTTCGCTTTATGCTGCAAGGTCGTGAATGTCATGTTAGACGCGGAGGCATTTCGCCGAAGGTACGAGGTACCGTCAAGTCTTATCATGTGTGGCGCAACGGCGTTGCGCCACCAGCAGATCGTGATGAAGCCCTGTTTCATCTCTCCCATGTGCTCGTCTCTCGAAGATTTCTACTTGCTGCTTCTTATCAGCGGCAAGGATGCAATTAGAACAAACGGCAGAGTCCAATATAATAATCCCGACCTCCTGAAGATCAAACCTTGCACCCCGAAGTCAGGCTTCGGTCGTATTCATGTGATATTAGAGAGCAACCACACGAAGGTCATCCATTGACCCGGTGGAGGCGCTCAACGCAGGCAAGGAAATGAATATAGTCGTTGATGGCATGATAGCCGTCCGCTCCAGAAGATGGAGGTTCGTTGACTACTTCGCTCTACAGATGACAGATGATCCTGCCATCCACAGACTTATCTCTTGAACCAGACAGTGGTTCCCAGGAACGTGGCTTTGTTCTGGGTGTTGTGCCTTGCTATATAAGAAAGGGATACACATGCTACTCCTAACATAGCTTGGTAATTCCTCTCATTGCCCAGCCAATATCGTAGGTTACGCAAAAATCGTGGTCCTCACTAAACAACGGGGTCAACACGCGTTGCAATCAAAGCACGAGGAGCTCAGAAGCAAGTCACGTTCTCGGCTTGGCATGTTTACCTAATATTCCTGATCCGTCCTTCCCCAAACTGAACGCGCCAATGGCAGTTGATACACAACCGAAGCCCAATTCACAATCCGCGCATCCTGGACTTGAACTTTCCTCCTTGACCTCTTCGTCTCCGTCCTGCCTGTCGACGAAAATCGCACAGACTCTCATCGCCAGTACTTTATTCTGTCTTGCTTTGACCTTCAACTTAGACTGTGCCTGATCAATCAGACTCAGCAGAATGCACGGGGAGGTAGGTGATCTGATCTTTTGTTTTTGTACCCCTCCACGCTGCCTGGCTGCAGTCAACAAACAACAACACCACGCCCACTTTCGAACCGAAAGCCATCATTGACGAGAACCAAACGCGTACTAATGGCTCTTTGACAGGTCTGCCACCTGCACATTGGGCAGGCTGGCACTCAGCTCGGTAATGCCGCTTGGGAACTGTATGAAGCGCGCCCACCGCCATTTCTAATTGCCCGATTGCTAATCTCCACGCCAGCTACCTACTCGAACACGGCCTGCAGGCAGATGGCCGCCCTGATCCGGATGCCCAGGTTGGCGATCCTGGTGCTTTCGAGACCTTCTTCAACGAGACAAGCAACAACAAACACGTCCCTCGTTCCATCTTCGTCGACCTTGATCCCTCTCCAATTGACGAAATCCGAACCGGCAAATACAGACAGTTGTTCCACCCGGAACTCTTGATCAGTGGGAAAGAGGATGCGGCAAACAACTATGCTCGCGGTCATTACACCATTGGGAAGGAGCTCGTCGACGACGTTTTGGACAAGGTTCGTCGCGTTGCAGGTAAGAGGAGATCGAGTGGCTTCAACAAAAACAGCCCAGCTAACCGGGTTCTAGACAACTGCTCTTCGCTTCAAGGCTTCTTGATCTTTCATTCCTTCGGCGGCGGTACTGGATCTGGCTTTGGCGCTCTTCTCCTCGAGAGATTGTCGGTCGACTATGGCAAGAAGTGCAAGCTCGAGTTTGCCGTCTACCCTGCCCCTCAAGTTTCCTCGTCCGTGGTCGAGCCGTACAATGCCGTTCTGTCTACTCACAGCACAATCGAGCATGCCGACTGCACCTTCTTGGTTGATAACGAGGCTGTCTACGATATCTGCCGCCGCAACCTGGATATTCCTCGACCTGACTACGAGCACTTGAACCGCCTCATCGCCCAGGTCGTCTCCTCTGTGACGTCCAGTCTGCGCTTCGATGGTGCCTTGAACGTCGACTTGAACGAGTTCCAGACCAACTTGGTGCCATACCCTCGCATCCATTACCCGCTCATCAGCTACGCCCCCGTTGTTTCCACTAAGCGATCGTCCCATGAGAGCTTCAAAGTCCACGATTTGACTCTGCAATGCTTTGAGCCCAACAACCAGATGGTGGTCTGCGACCCCCGCAACGGGAAGTACATGGCTGTTGCTCTACTCTACCGTGGTGATGTCGTCCCTCGTGATGCAAATGCCGCCATTGCGTCCCTCAAGGCCAAGTCAAGCTTTCACTTGGTCGATTGGTGTCCCACCGGATTCAAAGTAGGCATCAACTACCAACCTCGTAAGCCTGCTGCCCCTGCCCCTCATATGATTTGCCACTAACTTTTGTTCAGCCATGCCTGTTCCTGGTGGTGAACTCGCTAAAGTCGACCGATCCGTGAGCATGCTTTCCAACACTACTGCAATTGCCGAAGCTTGGAGCCGACTTGACCACAAATTCGATCTCATGTACTCGAAGCGAGCCTTCGTCCACTGGTATGTCGGCGAGGGTATGGAGGAAGGCGAGTTTTCCGAAGCTCGAGAAGATCTTGCAGCCCTTGAGAAGGACTACGAAGAAGTTGCAAGCGACAGCTTGGAAGTTGAAGACGAGGGCGGCGCCGAATATTGACTGCGGCTCGATGCTGCCAGATGACTTTGACTCCGCAGTAGCTCTGCGGTCCCGGCAACTACGCAGACTATGCAGGTGGGAGACGAAAAGCTCTGGGTTGTTGCGAGACCTGCGAACCCAATGCGCGACCACCCTACCAGACGTGAAATGTTGCCGATTTTGCGAAGTAGACGAGACCAATGAGAATGGATGCACGAAGCGAATCACAGCAACGCGATTGTTGATAGCAGAGACTGGAACATCGATTGGCATTACGAGCATATTGGAGTGTGAGCGGCTGGAGCGGCTTCGCGAAAATTGAGCGCGGTTCGTGGCACTCTCCTAGGTACTTGAATCAAATAGTATGTTCAACTGATAGTTTGCAACGTCCGTCCTGGTCCAGCCTCGCGCGTTGAACCTCAGCCTTGTTGGCACGTGACTTTCAGCCTCGATTTGACGTCGCGCTGTCAATCTAGATGTTGAGTCTCCGTGCCACGATATATATGAGTGAAATCCAGCAATGTCATTATTACACTAGCTACAGCACCTTACCGAAGCCGCCATGTTCGGCGAGCCCATGACTCTCGTAGCGCCTCCCACTTCTACTCGACAGCGGCCGGGTCTATCCCGCTCTCGCTCCAACACGGATGGCTCCAAACCAGGCATGACCTCTACGGTACCGGGAGCTGCAGAGCCGAAAGTTCAGGCTACACGTCCACCTCATGTCCGATCCCAGTCGTACCTGTCGCCCTCGGAATCCAGACAAGAAGACAAACCACGCAACGCACACACTCTGCCCTCGGCAACGGGTGCCTTGGAACGGACCGCATCGCGGTTGCACCTGCCCGGTTCTTCGCATCGACATCACCATAAAGAGAAAGACCACAGCTCAAACCATCATAGGCACACTCAGTCGCACACGAACATCTCTGAGCACAACAATGACTCGACGCACAGTCTCCCCTTCCGCCGGCACCGACCAACCCAGTCCGAAGCACACCCTCCTCGTCGTTTTGCGTCGAAAGAAACCCTCTCCTCTCTCCCTCACCTGGTGGCTGGCTTGAATGCCGAACGTGAACGCCGTACTCAGCAGGGAAACCAACATAATCCCATCAATCCCACCAATCGCCACGCCCCCAGCGCTACACACACCCAAGCACAAACCCAGCATGCCTTCGGGCCCTCGGCCGCACACACCAGCGACTTTCAACCCGGCGGCCGCTATGACTATAACTCCCCCAACGGATTCCCTGAACTGCGCCGCCGCGCGACATCCGATCCAGCCTCACGCGATAACTTCCCTCGTGCAGCCCCACCCCCACTTCGGCCTAAGACGTCCCTGGAGGAGGCTCTAGAAAGAGGTGACGCCGCTCGCGTAGCCCGTCGTATTCACATCAAGAAAATTGACCTTCTCCGTCGCGATGAAGAACTCCAGGCTGGCGAGGAAGAACTCCGCTCCCGCGTATCAGAAATCAACGCCAAAGGTGTGGAAATTACAAGACGCTTGGACTACGGCTACTACAATCTACTCGAGAAGGCCGGCAATTTGGTGTCCATGATCGGCAGTTTCCAATCGCTGGTTAAACAGAGTGGAACGCTCATATCCAATTTCGATCGCGAAAATGGCAGGATTTCCGAGGATACACGGCGGCGACTTGTGACTTTCCGCCAGGGGTTCGACACGCGGCATGTTAGGGCGCAGAAGTTGGCTGAGAGGGGCGCAAGGGCGAGTGCAAAGGCGACCGGGTTGTCTGCTAGACTGGAGGCCGCAAGGTTAAAAGTTGAGGAGTGGGAGAAGAGGGAAGACAAGTTCCGCCGGACATGGGATCGTGTTTGGGGAATCTGTTGGGGGACGGTTGTGGCTATGGTAATCCTGGTGGTGGCGGTTGTCATTGGGAAGGAATGGTATTTCCGGGGCGACCCTGTGAAAGCTGGGCTTCGACAGCATGCAGAGGGAAGTTGGAACAAGAGCCTCAGGCTTGGCGGAGGCGGCGAAGCCGAGAATGTAGTCTTCAGTCAGCATGGGGAGCTTGCCACCGGAGCGGACTACCGGAGACCCTGCGTGCCGGACGACGTGAAGCAGATTCTGGCCGGAATTGCCGAGAGGAATCTCCAGAGAAAGAAGGCATTTCCTCAAATCCCGCAAGAACTGTATGAGGGTCGTGACGAAGGCGAATCGACCGGAAAGACCAGCGAAGACGAGGCCCAAGAAGATCCCAGGCTAAAAAGGCTGGATGAGTTATGAGACTACGGATTTTTGGCACGGCGCAGTGGAGGTCAATGTTCCCTCCTCATTGATTGTTCCCTAATTGTTTTTGACACATCGAGATACCCCTATAGCGAGGACCGAGCCCAATTTGCATTCACGCGGCCACGAGCTAGCTAGTCGATCGGTCAGCCGGGTTCAGAGCGAGCATACAAGGCGCCTTAGGATGGCAATGAGGGCAGGACTACAGTACAGTACAGTACAGTACAGTATCAATATCATAGCCCTGCTTGTGTCCAGAGGACTTTCCCAACGGAGTACACATCCATGGCCTTGTCGAGTCCATACCCTCCGTGCCTCCCTACTCGTTTCAGATCCAGATGGGCTGGGAATATTCGGAATATAATGCGAGCGCGACTGGGACTGGGACTGGGACTGGGACGGATCGACCGGTGTGGTCAATCACTGGATACATAGCACTGAAATCTACAGGTAAGGTAGAGTATGCTTGGATTCACTCATTTGTCGGTCGCGAGTGGTACAATACATACATACATACATACATACATACATACATACATACATACATACATACATACATACATACATACATACATACATACA